>CANSNZ010001274.1:2595000-2922194 GCA_947646795.1 Beta lomatogona
GCCTTAGGTCTTTAGAGCACTTAGACCTTTTTGATAACAACTTTGAAGGCAAGTTTGCGTTGACTTCTTTGTCCAATCTCTCAAAACTCCAATTTTTAGAACTTTCGAGGAACAAGTTGGAAGTTGGACTCGGAGACTCATCATGGCGACCCACATTTCAATTGCAAACGTTGGGTTTGGAAGGTTGTAATCTAGAAACTTTTCCGACTTGGTTGTTTAACTACTCCTTTAAGCTTGAAAGTTTGTCACTGCAGAACAACTTTCTTTCAGGAAGCCTTCAATTACCTCACTCTCTTAACCTGTCTTCATTATATAATTTGGATATCTCCAACAACAACTTCCATGAAAAGTTGCCTGAAAATATTGGTTTCGTGTTCCCGCAGCTCCAAAATTTAAACTTGTCTGGAAACCATTTCGAAGGACCTATTCCAACTTCAATAGGTCACTTGACAGATATAGAATCGTTGGATTTTTCAAACAATAACTTCTCTGGGGAATTGCCAAGAAGATTGCTTAGTGATTGCAAATCCCTTATTGTTTTGCAGTTGTCAGACAATAATATTGAAGGTGATATAATTCCAGATGATATGAACCTCCCACAGTTGGAGTGGTTGGAGCTAAGCAACAATCGTTTTGGCGGGACAATCAAGGACTCCCTTTATAAAAGCTCTTTGTCGTACTTGGATATATCGAATAACAATATAACTGGTCAGCTTCCTTGGTGGATTGGCAACTTCTCTGGCCTCTCTTATTTGTTAGTGTCACAAAACAATTTGGAAGGCAAAATTCCAAAGGGAATATGCACACTGGGTTCGGCAACGGTAGACCTCTCGTGGAATAACTTTAATGGACCTATTCCTTCATGCTCCAACTCTTGTTCATTGACATACCTGAATCTTCAAGGTAACAATCTCTCAGGAGAATTACCATATGCTTTAACAAGTTGCTCAGATTTACAAGCACTTGTTCTGAGTGACAATCAACTCTCTGGTGACATTCCATTGTGGATTGATCAACTTCGGAACCTTACAGTACTTTTGTTGGCCGGAAATAATTTACATGGTTCAATTCCACAACAAATGTGCCAGTTAGATGATATTAATATATTAGATCTATCCCGCAACGAACTACATGGAGATATACCCATATGCATTCGGAATATGTCTTTTGGTATGAAATATATGATGATTTATGGATATACTGCATCTATGAACTATTCCTATATAGATTTTGCGGCTAATGATAACCCTAATGCAGTTCAACTCCTAGATAAGAATCAGCATCTTCCTTATAAGGGTAGAAATCTTGATCTTATGTCACTGTTGGATTTATCCTGCAACAAACTCACTGGTCTTATACCACCACAACTGGGTGAATTAAATAAGATCCAATCCTTGAATTTGTCACACAACTTCTTGACAGGATCCATCCCAACTCAGTTTTCCAATCTCAAACATGTCGAAAGTTTGGACCTTTCCTACAACAATTTGAGTGGCATAATCCCTTCCGAGCTCATTGAGCTTAACTTCTTGTCTGTCTTTAATGTGTCATACAACAATTTGTCTGGGAGAGTGCCCGAGACTGAACAATTTGCTAGCTTCGACGAGAGCAACTATTTGGGAAATCCAGGACTTTATGGGTATCATGTGAATAAACCAATCAATGCAATACCTCCTGCAACCGAAGAAGATGAACGAGATGATCAAGATCACGGAGGAATTGCCATGGTAGACTTTTTATGGAGCTTTTGTATGTCTTGTGTTACTATGTTCCTAGCAACTTTGGTAATCCTCTACATCAACCCTCAATGGCGTGTAGCTTTCTTTGAGTTTGTTGATTGGCATGTTTTTTGGTGGTTACCACTACCATAAGTCCATTATCTGTGTATTGTTTTTTTTTTTTACTTTGCATATTTGCTTTTTAAAAGTCGAAGTTCTTCGTGATAGTTTTTTTCACTAATATGACAAAATTGTTACAATGTGAAGTCTTCTTATATCTATTTTAATGTTTATTTTCATGATATCTACTTCTTTATAATTTATAATAATACGATAATTAAATGTGGTTTTTTTCCAAACCGTGTTATATGTCCTCATCATATAATGATTTGATAATTTCTTGAATTTTTTTTTTCTTAAAGTTCCCCGAAAAATGGAGTAATAATTAATCACACCTCATATCAATCAAAAGATCGAAATTCTTATAAGTGTTTTAAACTAGCTCTAAGCCAATTGATGAAGTCATAATATTTAAGATTAATTAATATAAATAACTACATTACATACTACAAAAAATTAAGAAAGGAGATAGTCAATCTTAATATGGTTACCCCTATAGGATACGTTGGTCCACCATATCCCTCTCTTACTTTTATTATCTTTCCCAATTTTCACTATTATTTTTTGAACTTTTTCCTTACTTTTACTCTCATTCTTTTTACGTTTTGTATTTTTTTTCCTTTTTTCATAACAAAGTCAAATGTCTCAATTTTTTTTTTAAAAGGAAGGGATTTTACTGAGCACTATATAGTGAAATTTGTCAAAGCAGACTTTCTATATACCAATTTTTGGGAAAAGAAACTTTTATAATTTTTCTAGCAATTTAAAACCATAAAAGGAGTTTTTTTTGCAAGATATAACCTGAGCATATTTTCAGGCGTAGATCCACTGGTTTCTAGTATTGATCCACTTAAGTCCCTCATGAAAGAAGTGATTTAAGGGGGTTTATGTAAGGAGAAGAGGGTGGGATACATGTAAGGAGAAGAGGCTGGAATACGTCAAAACTCGAGGCACGTGCTTCTCATATGAGGCATTTAAATGTGACAACACCGGGACTTAGTAGGTCATTGCCGGAAAGTAAGTTATGGTTGTACCTCACATTTTGTCTTCCAGGTATTAAGTTGCTAAAAAAAATTATAGTTGAATTCCTTTTGGAAAAAGTAGTATATAAAATATCTTTTTAGCAAATTTCGCCAATATTAATATTAATCTTACTGTGTTTTTTTGACTTTATTTGCTTTTGTTTTCTTAAAGCTGTCCTTATTTATCATATTGCCATTGATACGATCATATGAACGTTTACTGTTTATCCCTGAAAGGGATTAGAAATTTCTAGTGCATATCATATGAAAATTGGAAGGGAACAAAATGAGAAAGAAATGATAAGTTGGAAAACTGGGGGCGCACAATGAGGTAAAAAACTTATATGGATTTAGTCCACACTAGATTAGTGTGGACCAATGCTAATTCACCTAATTTATGAAAAAAAGGTTATTATATAAAGAAATAGATATAAAATATGAGTAGATATAGATTGTGAAGTTTGACTATGTGAAATAAAAGGTTACTATGTCACAAAGTGAAAATTTCATCAAGATAAACTAACGTGAGAAAGAGTGACTATATTTTTAAAAAAAGTCACTATGATAGTTATTAAGCGTAAAGTACTCCCTCTGTTTTTTTTATCTTTCTCACTTGGAATCTTGACACTATTAATACTTAGAGAAAATCTTCTCAATTTTTTTCAATTTATAAGAAAAAATATAGTCATGTGAGGTCTTGTTTGATTCGTCTCAATTAAGACATTATTAATATTCAATTGTTATAATTTTACTAATATATAATGAAAAAGATATTTAAGTTCAAAGAGGTGCATTGGGAGACGCACATAGAAAAGTGAAAATGATAAAAAAAAAAAACAAACAAAGAGAGTATAAAGAGTAACTCCACAATGAGACAGACGACTTCGACGACCTCTGGTATCACGGAAGCCCCAATCTTAATCGGAAGAGAGAGAAAATGAAGTTCATTCGACAATAAAACCCTAACTCATCCACACGATTGAAAAAAAATGGTGAAATCCCTAATCTGCTTGAAATCTGTTTCTAAAATTCTAAATTCGCAAAAACCCACCTCAATTTCTCTTCTTTTCGCCCTCAATTTCTCATATTTGATAGAATTGAAATCTGTTATCTTTTGGCCGATAATGCACTGGTTTTTGAAATTAGTTGTAATCAATTTTATTTTCAAATGTAGTATCTAAATTTTTAGTCCAACGTTTTGACTCCTACCTTGAATGTGAAATCTTTACAACACTGCGTTGACTTTATCATTAGTTTGACCCTTGCTTGATAATTTGGTGAGTGATTGTCAATTATATCTATAGCATCACTCCTACACTTCAGGGTCCGTTTGGTTTAATGGAAAACATTTTCCATGTAAAATGGTTTTTGATGGAAAATATATTTGGGTGGAAAATACAAATCAATAATAGTTTTACTTTTGTTTGGTTTGATGGAGAGCTATTAAGTTAAGAAGGGTAAAATGGATATGTTAGGGATGAGAGAATGGAGGAAAATGGTTTTCCTTCAAATTTTGGAGGAAAATGGTTGCAAAGAAATGAAAAACTCTTTTGCACCTTAATTTTTCCTTTTTAAACCCTTTGTTCAATCAAACAACAAAAAGTGAGAAAAATTATGTTCATGGAATTTCATCCAAAACAAGTATGACTTTTTGGTACATTCTTTACAAGATTGCATTCACTGATTAGTTCACTTGATTTGACTACACTTTAGTAGAGAACTTAGAGATGGGAAATATAATTGATATATCAATGCTCATACCACCTTACAAGCCTTGTATGATAGTGACTCGGCTACTAGAGAAGTCTTGTGGATGAGTTAATTCTTGAAGGAATTTATAAGAAGGTTATTCAAAACAATTTATTGTGAAGGGCGACTATTATAATAAGAAGGTTCTAGGAAGTAGGATTACAGAGAGACTAATATTACTAATCATCCCCCCTAAAACTTTATAATTTTAGCAATCAAACAGTTACGTGTTGACTTTTCAATCTTATACTCCCTCCGTTCAAAATATAATTCCTAATTCTTTTTTCAGTCTCTAAGATGTACCTTTGACTTAATATATCTTCTATTTCGTATTAGTGATGGTGGTAGTGGTGGTGGTGGTAGAGGTTAGGGTTAGGGTTAGAAGTTAGAGGTTAGGGTTAAGGTTACTTAGGTTTTAGGATTTAGTTAGGTTAATTATGGTTTAATTAGGGGTTAATTAGGGTAATGACTAACGGCGGTTAACACTGTTAGTAATTAAGGTTATTTGGGTGTATTATTATGAAACTTAGGGGTACCCCGTGTATTTTGAAAAGTTGGAGGGTACCACGTGAATTTTTTGAAAACACGGGAGTACTTGGTCAAAAAACCGTAGTAAAAAATATAAAACGTTGATATTAAGAATATACACATCGAGCCGAATCTAAGACCACACATGAGTATGTTTCTTTATATACATTAATGATAATATTTGGTCAAAGATTTTAAAGTTTGACTCCCAAAACAGAAACAAGAACTATATCATGGGACAGAGGGAGTATTAAATATTTTTGTGGTCCATTCCAATGTTAAAGCTCCATTATTAAAGACTACATTATCCTCCCTCCGATGTTAATTTATTAGTTTACTCACTTTTCTTTTTGAGTTGTCATTTAGCTAGTATTTACTCACTTTCCTTTTTGGGTTGTTATTTAACTAGTAGTTTACTCACTTCTTTTTTTTTTCTGTTTTTGAATTAGTCCTACCTAGGGTTGAAAGTTATTTGGATAAAGACCGAAATCCAACTCAATCTAAACCGTTAGTAATTAGTTAGGGTTGGACTTGAACTATGTTCGGATTGGATTCGGATTGAGTATTTTTGGAAAATCATATTTTCGGATTTGATTGGATTGAAGTGATTGGATCCAAAGATCCAAAATAACCGAATAGTAAATAGTCTTATACTGGCTTAACCAATTTCTTTTTTAAAAAGCTCAAATGGTTCGGCAACCCTTCACTTCCCCTAAAAGTTAAAACCCTAATTAACTAGCTGTTGTAAACTTGACCCACTTGTGTAGTTGAACATGGCGTTCTTTGTTGTTGAACCTTACGTTGTAATGCATTATTAGTTGTTATTAGTTTCTTAATGATTTTTTATGGGATCTTATGAATTACTTCTATTATTGAACACTTTACATTGATGTTCACGCCAAATTTATTTCATCGAAAAAAACAGTTTAAATAAATTGGATAATTCAAATCGAATCCAATCTAGTTTTTGAACATTCGGATTGGATTGGTTTGGACTGAAACTATAATTAATTTCCGCTTTTTGTGACTTGCTACATTTCTATTATGCGAAACTAAACTGCCAACTTTGACCAATTATTTTTATTTTTTTTTATAAGCAAAAATATAGTCATGTGTGGTCTTGTTAGATTCACCTCGATGTGTAAATTCATAATATCAAAATCTAAAGATTAATTTGTACTTAAAAGGAATAAGTGATATCAAGAGTTAAAAAAACGTCTTGAAAACTGTGCAAAAATAATGTAGCAAAAAAAAAAAAGCATAGGTAGTTTTTGGCATATTTACCTATGGGTCTTGGGGATTATTGTATTTTAAACTTCGGAAAATTTGATAATCCGATACAGGTGATCGGAGGTGCTAAGCTGTTAAGTGAATTATTATATTTACTCCCTTCGTCCCAATTTATAGTGCTTATATTCCATTTAAGGTGTCCGAAAATGTTATTTTTGTTTATCATGTTTCTATATTTGAAACGGTACTTTAATTTATAAATTTCCTTATCAAACAATTTTATTCCTCTTTTGTCCTTACGTTTACATGGAAAGTTGCGATCACATGACCCACAATTAATATTTGTCCTCATTTTTAAAGTTGTAGCCACATTTAATATCTCTACTTTCCAATGCAAGTACTACAAGTAATTAAAGCAAATGATAGTTTCCTTAATTCCCGTGCAAAATGAAAATCAAACACTATAAATTGGAACGAAGGGAGTATAATCCACAATTAGAATTATAGATAGCATTTGCTCTGCAGGAAGCTTTTTCTGTAGTATTAAGCACAAATACTATCTCAGTGATTAAATATACTGCCTAAAATTTCGTACTTTGCAATTTTAAAGGAAAAAGAACATGAATATTTTAAAGTGCCATAGTATGTTTAACTAGTGCGACAATATAACTATTCTGGGTTTATTATGAAGATGTCACTTGATATATACTGCGTTCGTCCAAGAAAGAGCTCAACACTATACAAACATAGGAGATAAGTTATAGTGTGGCTATGAAATATTTTTATATTGAAAAGTAGATGCGATATGAGTAGTGGGACTTTATTTGTTTTTTTATTGAAAAGTAGATGTAATAAAAGTTACTGAGCCCAAAAAGTATAATAAGGGTTTTGTAACATATGCACAAGTGTATAGTTTAACTTTTTGTTTTTATTTTTGATGAACAAAACTGATAAATATGGTATAATTAATTAGAGATATTGTTTGCATAATTGATATATAATTCCACATATGATAATTCGATCTATCTCCTTATATACATATATAATAGAAAAATGTAACAACAAATAGTTCAACATATGCACTTGGTGTATAGATTAGAAAAATCCATATAATAATAGTGGAACCATACAAAAAATGAGAGTATATATTTAATTTAATTTCGAACAAACGAGAAAATAAAAGTGTTCAAATTATTTCGAGATATAAGGAGCATCAAGGGAATCAATAAATCAAGGTCTCATATGGCTCCTTTATGCATGTATATTTCATTTTTGCATAATCAATTTTATGTGGGCAAAATTGATCTCAACACCACAAACTATGGCGAGGGTGCACCCAGCACCACCAACTTTGACTATTAAAAATATCTCAATATACGTCTACGAGTTTGCGCCACAATTCATGAAGGTCGAACTAAACATTTCAACTTTCCCTACATAACTAAATAAATAGTTAAATACTATGTCACTCTTGATGACAAAAAGATAATTTACCACACTATGATAACTCAGTGTGCTTCAAAACTTAAATCATTTTTGTAAAGTATTTTTAGTAACATAATTTTTGATTTTGATAAGTAGTTTTGACAAATTTTCTTTCAATGATTCATTGATTATTGTGGGTAGCTAGTATTCCTCTATGAAGTTTCCACGCACAAGATATGTTTGTGCCTGAGAGTTGATAATTCAATCCTAGTTTTTCCAATAGTAGAATAAAATGACCCATTGGTAGGTATTTCGTCGCCATCGACATGTCCATTCTTTTAGAGGAAAAAGACTCCATTCCTATAGACTCCATTATATGTGCAACTTGCAACTTGTACACCTCTATTCCATAATCATCGTGATCTTAGATTAGGACTTAGGAAAATGGAAGTAGCAAGTGGGGACCCAAAGGTTAGAGATCCCCCAGTCGTTTTATTCAAAGAATGTGAACGTGGCCGAGGAAGGAAAAGGTTTTGGTTTGGACGTTTGTTGTCCGATTTCTCAAATCGGAGTTGTGTTGGAGAGCTAATAGTACTTAGTTCTCTTGTTAGATTGGCATTGGTCTGGAAGACCTTTGTCTTTGCAAAAACAAATCTGAAGACGGCACCCCAGTTGATCCTGGTGGTTAGCGCGTCAACTCAAATATGGTTCTCATATCAACAGGAGAACCCTGAAATACTCTCCCTGGAGAGTAATGAGTCACTAAGGCCTGTGACTCTTTGCAGATTTATGAGCCATGAATTCCAAGTGACAGAAGGTCGTTGGGATTGCTCATGTGGTGAGACTCAAATCTCGCCTTTGGTTGGTTGTTATCCAAATCGTGATCGAAGTCCGCTCCTCCCACCATTTCCAGCAGGTAAGATATACCCCGTTATTGCAGATTGCCTTTATCCAAGAAGCTATTGTGGCTCCTCAGTTGTTGCTGTTCGGGTCCAGCTATTGTCAACCACTTCTAGTCGAGTTATGAATCAAGTAACGAACAACGCTAGCCTCTATATCAAGCAGAACCTCTATAGTGTTATTTTTAACTTAGTTTGGTTTGTAAGAGCAAGAAACACTCAGTTTAGTGTTTTTATGTTTTCGTTGTTTAGCCTAGGTTGTATGCCGTGTTTCAATTAATACAAATTTTCTCGATGTCAAAAAAAAAAAAAATAGTATGTTCATTAATTATGATGAGTTTTTGGGTATGGGCAAAGTACTTGGTATGGGTGTTAGCAGCGATCTTTCTTCATGCTCATCCTCAAGAATGTTGCACTGAAGAAGAGCGGCTTGCACTACTCGAACTCAAGTCCTACAGGAAATCGTATGCAGACCGTAAACATGATGATTCATTTAACTGGTCAGATAATAATGGAGAGATATATAATTGTTGTGCTTGTGAAATGGTTCAGTGCAATCCTTCCACCGGACGTGTAATGGAGCTTCACCTCGGGTTCAAGTAGGCCTAGGCTGTTCAATGTGACGATTTTCCAGTCTTTTGGGGAAATCATACACCTCGATTTATCCTACAACAACATCAATGGTTTGGTGGAGAGTGATGGTATATATTATGTAATATTGTCTTATACATTACATTAGTTAGATGTTCTTTAAAGTGTATAATAACGGATAGTACTAGTCCTAATCTATTGCGTTACAGGCTCCACAAAGATTTCAACTTTGAAGAACTTGCGTTTTTTAAGCCTGATGGGTAACGAGTTTACTATTGGCTACTTCTCTATTGTTGATCTTACTTCACTGGAGAAATTGGACCTTCGTTTTTTTTTTTTTTTTCGACACTGGCTGAAAAGAAAACAAAAGAAACCAAAGTAGCTAAACAAATCAACTCGTGAACACTGTCATGGACTTCATACAGAACTTGGCGATGTTATCTGCTTCCACAATCGGTGTTCTAGGAACCTTACGCACCATACACCAGTTGAAACGTTTAGCTTGATCCAGAATCTTGTTTGCAGTCCAAACGAGATCGATAGGAGGGAGAGTAACACCCTGCAAAATAGAAACAAGATTAGCAGAATCCGTTAGCATTAAGATGTTGTGGAACTGATTAGTTGTGGCCCAATCCATCGCACTAAGACACGCCAAGATTCGCTTGTAGAGGCGAGCAAGCATTTCCATAAGTACAGCCTTTCCTTGATAACCCATTCTGCATTCCAGAAGAAGAAAGGTGAGGAGTCCCAGCAAGACACCGTCCTGCCCCCATAGAGTTAAATTTTTTAGACCAGGCTCCGTCGAACATAATAATTTGTTCCGCTGCACCTTGTTGACAGTAACCTATCGTAGCAGCCAAGAAACCTGGAGGATATTGAGACTCATTCTCAGGAGGGTGAAGGAAGCTAAGATCTGCAACCTTGGATTGGGTGCTCCATTTTATTTGAAGTTGCTTAGAAAGAGCCATGCGTTGTGTTATCGACATATTGGTACTTGAAGGCCTAAAAATTAAATCATTTCTGTGCGTCCACAAACTCCATAATGCTATAGTGAAGGTTATCAAGCGCGCACTAGGAAACTCATCCTCGCTTCTGAAAAGCAGGATATGATTAATGATCTAATCTTTATTGTTGACAGGATCATAAACAATTGACGGATCCAAGAGATTAACTTGGTTCCATAACGAAATTGCTCTTGAACACAAGCAAATGGAACACAAGCAAATGGAACAAAGACCACATCAAGATTTTTCTCTCTAATTTTCTCTCAGTGCATGCTACTGTGCACCGTCGCCATGGCAAGAAAAGCGAGAGAGAAATCTCAAGGTTCTTTGAATGAAGGTAAGAAAGAGAAGGCTCGTGGACCTGATTCGGATTCCCATGCTTTACGAACAAAGTCGATGGATGAGATTTTGGGTGTGGAAGCTCTGGATTTTGGTTTAGGGATTGGTGAGGTTCATACTCCTAATTCATCGATTCAACAAATGAAACAACAATCAGAAGTTAGGCATACGTTTAATGAGTGGCTTCAATCGATTCATCGAAGTGTTGAATCGCATAAATCACGAGAATTACGTGATTGAGGTATGTCATCAATTCCGATTTTGCAAACTTTTGATGAATGTGTGAATACGATGATATAGTGGAGAATGAGGTGAATGAGAATGATTTGGAGGATAATAATGGAGATGAAATTGTGGTAACAAGCTGGAGAGAGTGTTAAGATTGACTTTGAGGACATTCGGGAGGAAGTGGATTCTTGGAATTCTTCATGTCTGTTATGTAATTGGAGCTAATCCTCCGGTTCAGGTGATGGAAGGTTTCATTCGTCGAATTTGGAGACAATACAATGTTGACAAAGTTGCCATGATCAAGAAGGGAATTTACTTAGTAAGATTTATGGCAATGGATTCAAGAGATAAGGTGATGGCTGGGCATTATTTCTTTGACAAAAAACCTTTGATATTGAAGCAATGGACAGCGGACATGGATTTTCAAAAAAGAAGAGGTGAAAACGTTGCCCATTTGGGTGCAATTGAAATTAGGCATTAAATATTGGGGTGAGAAATCATTGCATAAGATAGTTTCCACAGTTGGGAGATCCTATTAAACGGGATGAAGCTACAAAAAATCGAGAGAAAGCGCAATTTGCTCGCATTCTTGTAGAAATGAAGCTTGATCGAGAAGATGCCTGAAAATATCTCATTCATCAATGAGTATCTTTGAAACAACAATTGTACCGAGTTGTTTATGAATGGAGGCCTACTAAATGCAATGTATGTCGGGAATTTGGACATGATGCTAAGGAGTGTAGGGTGAAAAAAGTTAAACAAATTTGGGTGCCAAAGCCACCACAGCAGGTCCAGCCACAACAGAATGTGGCGGTGATTAAGGTGAATAAGCAACCTCAGAGTCAGAATAAGCAAATGGATCCTGAAGGTTTTCAATGTGCACTTAAGCCTATAAGGGTTAGAGTGTCTCAGGTAACTCCTATTACCACTGAGAATGCATTTCACTCTTTAAATGAAGGTATCTATGATGCTGTTGCTGGTGGGAAGATAGATTCCCTGGTAAATGCAGATGGGAGGGGGGGACCCTCCACTTCCACATGGATAGGATTATATGTTGGAATGTCCGAGGGATTAATTGTGTCAGAAAACAGAAGGATGTAATGTCTTACATTCAAAGATATTTTGTTGGCATAGTTAGTCTCTTGGAAACTAAGGTGAAGGCTTCCAGTTTGGGTAGTCTTTACCAAAGAATGTTTAATGGATGGTGTTTTACATCCAATTCTGCATTTCATGATGGTGGTAGGGTAATTTTAGCCTGGAAACCTGGTAGTTTTTCTGTCAATATCTTAAAAGGGACTAGTCAACTATTGCATTGTTATGTACAACCTAGTAGTGGTTTACCTGGATTTTATTGCACTTTTGTATATGCTTTCAATGAGAGACATAGAATAGAGGAATTATGGGATGATTTGAGGAGTGTGAAGACTCCAGAACCTTGGTTATTATGTGGAGATTATAATTGTGTATTGAAAACAGATGAGAGATTGGGTTCTTTGGTTAGGGAATCTGAGGTAATTGATTTTAGGAATTGCCTGGTGGAGTGTGGTATTGCAGATATTAAGTGTTCAGGGAATCATTTCACATGGAATAATAAACATCAAGATGATACTAGAGTATTTTCCAAGCTTGATAGAGTATTAGCTAATCAAGCTTGGATGGATTGCTATGATGATCTTTGAAGCTTGTTTTTCAAAGTGAAGGGGAATTTGATCACTCCCCTGCACTTATTACTGCAATTCCTGATGTAAGGTATGGAAAGAGACCTTTTAAATATTTTACTATGTGGAAAGTTTCATCTCAGTACAAGGAGGTGGTGGGAGAAGCTTGGAGAACACCCATACAAGGTACAAGAATGTTCTGTGTCTTGAAGAAATTGAAGATGGTTAAAGCAGGACTGAAAGAATTGAACAAGAAGGGATTTACAGATTTGCAGGCTGCTGAGATTAAGGCTCATCAAAAGATGATTGAAATCCAACAACAATTACATCACAATCTTGGTGACAGTAGGTTGCAGAGTGAGGAATTACAGGTTGTTCATGATTATAAGATGAAGCACAAGATATATGTTGAATTTCTGAGACAGAAGGCTAAGATAGACTGGATTAGAGATGGAGATGAGAATACAAAGCTGCTGCACCAGAGTATCAAGGCTAGGAAAAATCAAAACCAGGTTTATAGCATTTATGATGAGGAGGGGAAATGGTTTGATAATGCAGAGGAGGTTGCTAGTGTTTTTTTGACATACTATAAGAAGTTACTTGGCAGTAACATTGCACAGAGAACTCAGGTGATGCAAGAGATAATTCAAGAGGGCCCCATTCTCTCTGATGCACATAAGGCTATTTTGGAAGCTCCTTACACAAAGGAAGAGGTGACGAAAGCTTTATTCTCAGTGCCAGGTTGCAAGGCTCCAGGGCCTGATGGATTTGGAACATATTTTTATAGAGATAGTTGGGATATTGTTGGTGAGGAGGTGGTTGCAGCAGTGTTAGATACATTGCAAAGTGGGAAATTACTTAAGGAATTGAATAACACAGTTATTACATTAATTCCTAAGATTGATTGTCCCAAAAATGTTACTGAGTTTAGACCTATTTCTTGCTGTAATACATTGTATAAATGTATTACCAAGGTCTTGTGTGGCAGAATTAGACAAGTTCTCCCTGATATCATCTTAGAAAATCAGGGTGGATTTGTTCATAGGAGGTTTATAGTACATAACATCATGGTTGTACAAGATATGGCGAAACATTATGGGAGGAAAAAAGTACAACCTAGTTGCATGTTGAAAATTGATTTGCAAAAAGCTTATGACACAGTTAATTGGGCTTTTTTGCAAGAGATGTTGACACATTTGGGATTTCCAGTTGCTTTCATTAATCTGGTAATGACATGTGTTACAACACCTATGTTCTCATTGATGTTGAATGGTAATATGGAGGGTTATTTTAAGACTGAGAGAGGATTGAGACAAGGTGATCCGATTTCACCTTTGTTATTTGTGGTATGTATGGAGTACTTATCTAGAATCCTTTCTAAGATGAGTTCATTGGAGCAGTTTAATTTTCACCCTAGATGTAAAGAGCTGAAATTGAGTCATACGTAGCTTTGCGAGATGACTTAATTATGTCTTTGTAAAGGTGAATTTTCCTCCATATATTTGTTATTGAGAGCTTTCAAGCTCTTTTCTGATACTTCAGGACTCAAGGCTAATACACACAAGTCTGCGTTTTATACCTGTGGTATGGGTGATGAAGATGTACTCAGAGTAGCTGCAGCATCAGGGTTCATGAAGAGTAGGTTGCCCTTTAAATATCTAGGGGTTCCTATATGCTCAAAGAAAATTTCTAAAGCTCAGTGTGAGATGCTTTTAGAGAAAATGACTGCAAGAATTAGAATATGGAGCTCAAAAAATCTCTCTTACACAGCCAGAACACAACTGATTAATTCAGTTTTAATGAGCATACATAAGTATTGGGCACAGGTGTTCATATTGCCTAAAAGTCTGCTGAGAGAAGTCACACAGATATGCAGAGCTTTTTTATGGTGTGGACAAGCTTTTACTCACAGGCCTGGACTGATTGCTTGGGACCAGCTATGTTGGAGTAAAACCCAAGGAGGACTTGGTTCTAGAGATGTCATGGTGTGGAATATTGCTTGCTTAGGCAAGTATATTTGGGCTATTCTTTGCCAAGAAGGACAATGTATGGATAAAATGGGTTAATTTTGTTTATATAAGGGGTGTTCCTTGGTGGGAGTATCAACCTACTGCTGCTGCCAGCTGGTATTGGAGAAGACTTTGTCAGGTCAAAGAACAGTTGAAAGAACACTATAGTGAAGTTGAGTTTGTCTCAATTCAGGAATATTCAATTCAGGCAGTCTATGAAAGACTCAGAGGTGAGAAGGATGTTGTACATTGGGACAGGATGGTTTGGAATAGGATGAACATTCCTAAACATCGTTTTATCAATTGGTTAGCTATTCAGAATAAACTGCAAACTACTGAGAAATTGGCTAGAATTGGTATTAGTTCTTCAGATCAATGTTTGATCTGTAATGCTGCAGTGGAAACACACTCTCACTTATTCTTTGAATGTAAGTATAGTGAGATTTGTCTTATAGCTATTAAAAGCTGGCTGAATATTCAGTCTCAAACTACCACAATTCAAGGCATCATCAGGTGGATCAAAAGCAGTAGAAGATCTAAGTTTCAAAAACAGGTACTCTTTGCTGGTATCTCTGCAGTAGTTTACTACATATGGCAGGGTAGAAATTGTAGTTATTGGAATCAAAATGTTCCTAGTGTTCAATATGTTATAAAGCAAATTAAGATGGTATGTAAATTGAGAATTGGGTCTGTATTACCTAGTAAAATCAGCAGGAAGGATTATAGTTGGTATACTTGTTTGTAAGATGCCTGGGTAATTGAAGAATTAGGGGGTTTATAGTGTGTGAATGGTTGTAATGGGGTTAGTTTGTACCTATCTTAAGGTGAAAGGGTCCAACCTAGTTGGTTCGTTTCCCTTTTGATTGGTTGTTTGGTTGTAATTGTTTGTGCATCAATAATATTATTACTTTAGAAAAAAAAGAAATTGCTCTTGAACATCCCCGGAAAATATGATTTTGGCACTCAACAACGTTACCACACTCCTGACAGTAAGGGCTAATAGGCACCCCTCTCCTAGTTAAATTATCTTTGGTTGGAAGTCTATTACGAACAACTTTCCATAAGAATATCTTCCAATTAGGAGGGAAAGGCATATGCGAAATGCATTTAAATAAGTTCACCCTTGGCTGGCTATCTTGATAATCCTCGTCATTCCCTATTAGCAAATCCTTAGCCATCATTGCGTAAGCACTTTTCATTATAAAATGGCCTGGTTTACTCCTAGTCCAATATAAGCGGTCAGGCTCATGAATAAATCAAGCTTCCCACTCCAAGGTACCTTTCATTTTTTTTAATGTCATAGCAAACTTTGGAGATTTAAATCGGATAACCACTACTTTATCAGAGATGAATGTTTACAAATGTACCAAGCTTCCCAATGGTTAATTAACTTTTCCCGTCTTATAATAATTTTGGTCGGAAATTGATCAATCCACATGAATCAAGGATTTATTATGGATTAAATTAATGTATATTTTTCTGACAGTGGATTATATCACACACAACTATATAGCAAGAAGATAAATAAAGTATGAGCAACAAAAGCATAATAAATGTCAAATTGGAGTATGCATTCTTAATATTATGTGAGGAAAAACTTCAATATTAGAAGTATATCATATTTATATTTCACAATATATGTCGTTTCCTTAAATATATAGATACACTCATCACTAAAAAAGAGGCGTGACGTGTCCATATTGGATGAATTCGTTCTTATAATAATAATAATGATTCCAATAATATTTCCAAAAATACCAATAATAATAACAATAAAAATATATAACAATAATACTAATAAATAGTAGTAGTAATAATAATAATAATAATAATAATAATAATAATAATAATAATAATAATAATAATAATAATAATTGTAATAATAATAATAATCAATATAGTAACTATTCAAAATTAAGTTCATTTCAGAACTTTATTTATTTTATTATTATTATTATTATTATTACTATTCATGATAATAAAAATATTTTTCTACTTGTTATTATTAACATTACTCTATTCATAAGAATATTATTATTATACATATTATTAGTATTACTATTATTATTTTTATTGTTTTTATCATATTTATTAACATATTTTATATTAATATTAATGTAATGGAATAATTTTTATTTTTATTGATACATTAACATAGTTAATTATCATTAATATCATTATTAATATTACTAATTATTATTATTATTAATGATGATTAAATTATTATTATTATACTTGTTTTTATTAATATTACTCAATTCATGAAATATAAGTTAAGTTAAGCGAAGTTTAGTTCAATTCAGATAGATTAAGTTCAGTTCAGTTGAATCCAAAAGAATAAAACCTTAGCTTAGAGATTTACAACTTCGTGCCAAAGTAGTTCTATTGTTGGTTAACGCATATCACGCAAATTCAGTGCCAACATAGATTTGATAATCAAGTAAAATGGAACTTCTCTTCTCTTACCTTTCTTTTCCCCATTCCTTCAACATTGCTATAAGTTATCTGCAAACACCAGATCCAAATCTACTAACTACGAAGTATCTAATTTGATTTCTTTCAGGTGCTTGTGGAATGAGAAATCTTACGGAGTTGGATCTTCATTATAGTGTTTTTAATGGTGGCCTACTATTGGGTTTATGTAAATAATAGGCACTAGTTTATTTATTTGGGCTTTTGTGTTAGTTTAATGAGCCCACTTGTATGCGTTTTAGGTTGTATATAAACCTTTGTTTACTGTTAATAAACTGAAGGGAAAAATTCATTTTCTACATGGTATCAGGCTAGGGATGGCTGCTAGGGTATTATCACTTTGCATCACCATGACTGGCGGTAGTGACTCCACTAAAACACCAAGACTTGATCCCACTTCCCCATATTTCCTTGCTTCAAGTGATAATCCTGGTACTTCCTTCACTAATGTTATTTTTCGTGGAGATAATTATGAAGATTGGTCTCGCTCGATGCGGCTTTCTCTACAAGGTAAACGAAAATTTGGGTTTATTGACGGAACGATCACTAAACCCACAGACACGGCCAAGATAGAAGATTGGACTTGTGTTCAATCCATGCTTGTTCAATGGATTTTGATGACTATTGATCCCTCCATAAAAAAGACGATCCCGTTTTTTGAAGACGCCAAACCTTTGTAGGACGTGTTGAAGCGGAGATTTGATATTGGGAATGGTCCCCGCAAGCAACAAATTAAGGCTGCACTTGCGGAGTGTCGGCAGTCGACCACCATGTCTGTCTCGGAATATTTTGGGATGTTGCAACCTTTATGGGATGACTTGGCAACATACAATCCACTTCCGATGTGCAAGTGCGGTAAGTGTGAATGCAATATTGGCGAGCAGTTTCAAGCGAGGGTAGATGAAGATCGCTTTCATGATTTTGCTTTATGGAATTAATGGTGAGCTCTATGGTAATACCCGCTCTTCATTGTTGGCGCAAGACCCGACCCCTTCTCTTGATCGTGCATATCAGACCATGCTACAGGAGGAAAGGTTACGCTCATTGTCTCGTACCAAGGCCGAACGTGAAGAAGTGATGGCTCATGCTGTGAAATCACAATATCGAGGTAACTCGCGTATGGACCATAGAGATAAATCAGCTTTATTTTGCACCTTTTGTCATCGTACAGGGCATGAGGTTGATAATTGCTTCACCAAAAGTGGTAAATTTCCGGATTGGTGGGAGACCCGGAATCGTCGTGGTGCTGGACGTGGACGCGGGACAGCAGGTGGCAACAGTTTTGATGGTGCGTTGGTTACTGGCAGCAGCACAAACAAAGCCTCACAAGTGCCTGTGGTAGGTACAAGCAAAGGTCGGGGTGGTGTTGAAGTGAGGAACACCGTAGCTGCTGTGGGCAGCAATGGTGATGGTGCTTCCTCTTCCAATGGTCATGATAATGTTGCCCTCCCTGGTATGACGTCGGCACAGTGGCAACAATTCCTCAATTTGCTTGGTAATTCCACTCCTAAACCTACTGATGATAGGTTGATGGGTGAGTATTTTATCGATCCTTGGATTATTGATACTGGTGCTTCAATGCATGTTACTGGCAATATTAAATTGTTGAGCAACTTGGTTAATATACCCGAATGTCCAGTGGGTCTTCCTGATGGAAATAAAAGTTTTGCTTCCAAGTGTGGGCAAGCTCATTTGTCACATGGTTTAGTTTTAAAAAATGTTTTATATGTGCCACAATTAAATTGCAATTTAATTTATGTCTCTCATCTTTCCGACGATTTAAATTGTGTTGTACAATTCACTAACAATTTGTGCGTTATACAGGACCGAACTTTGAGGACCCTGATTGGAGTAGGTGAATGGCGGGATGGACTATATTACTTTCGTGATGTTCCCAATATTCAAGCTTTGAGTGTTGACGGGGTGGTCTCTCCGGATTTGTGGCATCAACGACTGGGACATCCTTCTGATAAAGTAGTTCAGTCTCTTCCTTTTGTGAGTAGTTCGAGTATTATTTTGAATAAAGCTTGTGATGTTTGCCATCAAGCTAAACAAACTAGAGATAAATTCTATGATAGTGACAGTAGAGCTACTAGATGTTTTGAGATGATACATTGTGATCTTTGGGGGCCATATTCTACCCCTTCTTCTTGTGGTGCGAGATATTTTTTGACTCTTGTTGATGATTTTTCAAGAGCTGTTTGGGTACTATTGTTGATTGATAAAACTGAGGTCAATAAAATGTTCACTCTTTTTTTGCCATGATTGAAAGACAATTTAATGCCAAAGTTAAAGTTGTTAGAAGTGATAATGGCACTGAATTTAATGTAATGAAGGGCTATTTTGTGGAACATGGCATATTATTTCAGACTTCTTGTGTAGGGACACCGCAACAAAATGGCAGGGTAGAGCGGAAACATCGTCACATTTTGAATGTGGCACGTGCTTTGAGATTTCAGGGTGATCTTCCTATTGAATTTTGGGGGGAATGTGCTTTGGGAGCAAGTTATTTGATAAATCGTACCCCTTCCCGAGTTCTTGCTTATAAAACTCCGTATGAATTGTTGTATGGTACTCCCCCCTCTTATGCTGATTTGCGTGTCTTTGGTTGTTTATGTTATGCTCATAACCAAAAGTCAAAAGGGGATAAATTTATGAGTCGGAGTTGTAAATGTGTATTTGTGGGTTATCCTCAGGGTAAAAAAGGGTGGAAATTATTTGACATTGAAACAGGTGATTTTTTTGTATCTCGCGATGTCAAATTTTATGAAAAAGAATTTCCTTATTCAATTTCGTTAAAGGACCCTCCATCCTCTACTCTTGTTTCTATTCCATTAGTGGGAGGTGATGACGATTTTGCTTATGAGGCTTTAGGGCCCCCTGACGGAGACCATGGTATGGAAGTTGGCAATGCTAAAAATGATCATAGTAGTGCAGTGGTTAGTGATATCAGGAGGGGTATTGAAGGTGAATATGCGATTGAGCTGGCGCACGATGCAGGCGGAAGTGGTGATGGGGTGGTAGAGGTGCAAGATGAGATAACGGAACCAGAGGTGGTGGGATCATCTTCATCTTCCAATGGGAAGGAACTGGGTCGTGGAAAACATCCTAAAATTCCTTCTGTGAAGTTGAAAGGTTATGTTACTAATACTGTTCGAAAGTTAAGTCCATCCCCCTCTTCTAGTTCATCTGCTTCACATCATTCCTCAGGTACGTTTTATCCTATAGCACATTTTGTGAATTGTGACCTATTTTCTATGGGACACATAAATTTTCTTGCAGCTGTGACATTAGGTACAGAACCACAAACCTTTAAGCAAGCTATGAAGGATCCGGGATGGAGAGAGGCAATGCAAAAAGAAATTCAAGCACTTGAGAGCAATGATACTTGGAGTATGGAAACACTTCCTCATGGGAAGCGAGCTCTTGGTAGTAGATGGGTGTACAAGATCAAGTAAAATTCAGATGGAAGTATTGAACGTCTAAAAGCTCGTCTAGTGGTGTTTGGTAATCATCAAGTTGCAGGGATAGATTATACTGACACTTTTGCTCCTGTGGCTAAGATGACAACTGTTCGGGCTTTTCTCGCTGTTGCTGCAGCGAAGAATTGGGAATTGCATCAGATGGATGTACATAATGCTTTTCTGTATGGGGATCTATCAGAAGAAGTCTATATGAAGCTGCCACCTGGTTTTCATAGTAATAAACCAGACCAAGTTTTTCGATTGCAGAAGTCTCTTTATGGCTTGAAACAAGCACCTCGATGTTGGTTTGCTAAATTGGCGAACTCTCTGAAGAAGTATGGCTTCCAACAATCATACTCAGACTATTCATTATTTACTCTTCACCAGGGTAAGGTTCAGATTAATGTGCTCATTTATGTTGATGACTTGATTATTTCTAGTAACGATTCCGCTGCTCTTACTGCGTTTAAGAACTATCTAAGCTCTTGCTTTCATATGAAAGATCTTGGTGTTTTGAAGTATTTTTTGGGTATTGAGGTTGCCCGCAACTCGGAGGGTATTTTTCTTTGTCAACGTAAATACACTCTTGATATTATCTCGGAGGTTGGGTTGCTTGGAGCTAAGCCCGCCAATTTTCCTATGGAGCAAAATCACAAATTGAGTAGTTCTACGAGTCCTTTTTTTTACTAATGTGGAGCAATATCGTAGATTGGTTGGTCGTCTTATTTATCTTGCTTTCACTTGCCCTGATTTGGCATATGCTGTGCACATCTTGTCCCAATTTTTACATGAACCACGTCAAGATCATTGGGATGCAGCTTTGAGACTGGTTCGATATTTGAAAAAAAGCCAGGGCAGGGCAATATTTTGCGCACCGACTGCGATTTGAACATATCAGGTTGGTGTGATTCGGATTGGGCTAGTTGTCCCCTTACTCGTCGTTCTGTTTCTGGTTGGTTGGTGTTTCTGGGGAAATCCCCCATTTCTTGGAAGACGAAAAAGCAGGTGACAGTTTCGCGTTCATCCGCGGAGGCAAAATATAGATCCATGGCGGCTTTGACTTGTGAGCTCAAGTGGTTGAAAGCTCTTTTGGATAGTCTTGGGATTCGACATCCACAAGCTATGCCCTTGTTTTGTGATAGCCAGTCAGCTTTACATCTAGCTCAAAATCCTGTATTTCATGAGCGCACGAAGCATATTGAAGTTGATTGTCATTTCTTGCGGGATGCTATTAAGGATGGTACAATTCATCCCTCTTATGTTCCCACAAACAGTCAACTAGCGGACATTTTTACCAAAGCTTTGGGTCACCAACAATTTGATTTTCTCCTCCGCAAGTTGGGCATTTGTGACTTGCATGCTCCAACTTGAGGGGGGGGTATTGGGTTTATGTAAATAATAGGCACTAGTTTATTTATTTGGGCTTTTGTGTTAGTTTAATGAGCCCACTTGTATGCGTTTTAGGTTGTATATAAACCTTTGTTTACTGTTAATAAACTGACGGGAAAAATTCATTTTCTACACCTACCTTCATGTTTCCAAATTTATCTTCTATCAAATATCTTGATCTTTCATACAACAATTTCAACGGAAAGCTCGAACAAGTCCTCTCAAGCCTTAGTTCTTTAGAGCACTTAGACCTCTCTAATAACTAATTTGAAGGCAACTTTTCCTTGACTTCTTTGTCCAACCTGTCAAACCTCCATTTTTTACAACTTTCAAGGAACAAGATGGAAGTCGGACTCGGAGATTCGTCATGGCGACCCACATTTCAATTGCAAAAGTTGGGTTTGGGAGGTTGTAATCTAAACAAAACATTTGAAACTTTTCCTAGTTTCTTGTCACACCAAACCTATCTAAGTGAGCTTGATCTCTCCAAAATAACCTATATGGAGCCTTCCCTACTTGGTCTTTCAAATACTCCTTTAAGCTTAGAGCTTTGGGTCTGCGGAACAACTATCTTACAGGAAGCCTTCACTTACCTCACTATGTTAACCTATCTTTATTACAAATTTTGGATATCTCCAACAACGACAATTTCCATGAAAAGTTGCCTGAAAATATTGGTTTCGTGTTCCCGCAGCTCCAATATTTAAACTTGTCTGGAAACCATTTCGAAGGACCTATTCCAACTTCAATAGGTCACTTGAGAGATATAAAATGGTTGGATTTGTCACACAATAACTTCTCTGGGGAATTTGCCAAGAAGGTTGCTTAGTGATTGCAAATCCCTTGTGTTTTTGGTGTTGTCAGACAACAATATTGAAGGTGATTTGATTCCAGATGATATGAACCTTCCACATTTACAACTGTTGATGCTAAGCAACAATCATTTTGGCGGGACAATCCACGACTCCCTTCGTAAAAGCTCTTCTTTATGGTACTTGGATATATCGAATAATAATGTAACATGTCAGCTTCCTTGGTGGATTAACAACTTTTCTTCTCTCTATTCTTTGTCAGTGCCACAAAACAATCTGGAAGGCAAAATTCCAAAGGGAATATGCACACTAGGTTCGACGGAGATATTGGGTATGATGAAGGTAGACCTCTCGTCGAATAACTTTAGTGGACCTATTCCTTCATGCTCCAACTCTTGTTCATTGTTATACCTGAATCTTCACGGTAACAATCTGTCAGGAGAATTACCATATGCTTTAACAAAATGCTCAAATTTGCAAGCATCTGTCAATCAACTCTCTGGTGATTGTTTAACTTCTGAGCCTTACAGTGTTGGATTATGCTCCAAAATATTATTAATTACTATTTTATCTTTATGCATATTTCTAATTAATTAGTGCTAAGTAGTGGGTTTTAGAAAATCAGTTTGTTTTACTTAGGGCTCGTTCGGTATCACTGGGGTTTTCAGTTTTTTGGTTTTTTGTATTTAAAAGTCATATGATATGTGTCCTATAATGGATAAAAAATTGGTCAAACTTATTAGAAACATGATGATTTTGAAAACTGACAACTAAAAAGTGAAAACCACTTTTTCTGGTTTCCTGTTTTTTGTTTTTAGTTTTCAAAAAACTGGCGAAAACAAAAAACGATAACTAACAGACCCTCAGTTAATTAGTTGTTATTTAATCATGTAGGTTGGTAGCTAAAGAAGTGGGGCATTACTACTCCACGTTCAAAGCTAGAGTGATGTAGTTGCTTGATTTTAGGAGGCTTAGTTTCTGAGCCTATTTAAAAGGCAGTAGACTTCTTGTATTTATGTATTCAATTAAGCAATCAGTTAAGTGTTTTATGTTCTACATTCCTCTCTCCCGTTTATCTTAAAAATCTCAATATACAGTACTATTGTTGGCCTAAAATAATCTACGTGGTCGAATTCCACAACAAATGTGCCAGTTTGGTGATATTAATATATTATATCTCTCCCCTCAACAAACTACATAGAGATCGAAATACCCAAATGCTTTTGGAATATGTCTTTTGGCATGAAAAGAACAGATACTTATTCAGTACTTGAAACTACTTATTTATTTAATTATACGGTTGTGAAACCTTTTGCAATGCAACTCCTAGACAAGAATCAACGTCTCCCATATAATGGTAAAAGTCTTGATCTTATGTCACTATTGGATTTATCCAGCAACAAGTTCACTAGTCTTATACCACCACAACTGGGTGAATTAAATAAGATCTAGTCCTTGAATTTGTCACACAACTTCTTGACAGGGTCCATCCCAACTAGGTTTTCCAATCTCAAACAAGTTGTACTTGTCACCTTTCCTACAACAATTCGAGTGGCAGTATCCCTTCTCAGCTCGTGAAGCTTAACTTCCTGGAGATCTTTAATGTGTCGCACAACAACTTTTCTGGGAGAGTTCCCGAGACTTAAAAATTTGCTAGCTTCGACGAGAACAACTATTTGGGAAATCCAGGACTTTATGGGTATCATGTGAATAAACCAATCAATGCATTGCCTCCTGGTACTTCTACCGAAGAAGATGAAGGAGATGATCAAGATTACGGAGGAATCGACATGGTAGACTTGTTATGGAGATTTTGTATGTCTTGTGTTATTATGTTCCTAGCAACTTTAGTAATCCTTTACATCAACCCTCAATGACGTGTAGCTTTCTTTCAGTTTGTTGATTGGCATTTTTTTTGGTGATTACCACTAGTCCAATACCAGAACAATCTGTGTATTTTGTTTATCTTTATTTTTTATTTTTTACTTTGCATAGTGGTTTTTAAAAGTCAAAGTTCTTAGCGATAGTTTTTTCACTAATAAGACAAAAAATGTTACAATGTGATGTATTCTTAGAATTATCTTAATGGTTATTTTCATCATCATACCAATTTTTTTATAATTCATAATAATACAAGTTAATGATATTAATGATTAAATGTATTTTTTCCAAATCTTGTAATATGACCTCATATCATGATTTGACAATTTCTTAATGTTTCCAAAAAAAATGGAGCAATAATCACTCCTCATAAGTCGTATCAATCAGAAGCTTAAAATTCTTATAAAGTGCTTTAACCTAACTCGTTCTAAGCCAATTAATGAAGTGATAAGATTTAAGATTAATAAATATCAATAATTACACTTGCATACTACAGAAATTTAAGAAAGGTAATAATCAATCTTAATATGGTACTCCCTCAGTCCCATAATATAGTGCCTACTTCATTTTTGGTGGGTCAAACTTTAAAATATTTGACCGAATATTTTCATTTGTATATATAAAAAAAACCTATTCATGTGGGATCTTGTTAGATTCGTCTCAATGTGTAGTTTCATAATATCAACTTTTTATTTTTTTTATTAATACGAAATTGAAAATATTAAAGGTCAAAGTTACGTCTTAGAGACCGTGTAAAAAAGAAACAAGCACTACCTTATATGGTAGGTTGGTCCACCATATGTTTCTCTTTTACTATCTTTCCCAATTTTCACCACTTTTTTTTTAACTTTTTCTTTACTTCCACTCTCGTTCTTTTTACATTTTAAATATGTAATCTCTTGACAATCTTTGTGAAATATTTAATAAAGTACTAATTAATTAATGTTAATGAGTTTTAATCTCTACCGAATCTATGGATCGAGTTGCACATGCATGGTAGGCGTTAACCAAGGCTAACTGGCTCCCATTCACATAACATGAAGAAAGGTTCATGGACCGACTAAAGATGATTCCTAAGATAAATAAAGCTTTAGACAAAGAGAAAAAATGACAGATTAAATTGTATGGGATTCAAATTAAGGATTTTATAACTAGAATGCTCTAGAGTCTAAACAAGTCGATTAAGAGACTATTCATGACCCCTAAAAAAAAAAAAAGACTTGACATTAAAACAGGCCTAAAGCACTACTCTTGCCACCACAATAAAAGAAATTCCCCAACTTTATTACCGAGATAAGAATTCAAACTATGACCAAAGCCTTAAAATTTATGATGGTAGTATTCTACTTAGCTGCCGCTTCCTTTAAAACTTATTTTTCTAAACACAAGTATAAGGTAAAGAGGTAAGTAGGGTCTGTTCTTTTCGACATAAAACAACAACCGAAGCGAACCGATTGCAAGCGAAATGAATCGAACCGAACTAAACCGAATTGAATTAAATTATAACTAATAGTAATGATAATAATTTAGCTATCATTAATTAATAAATAAATAATAGTAATAACAATATTAATATAATACAATATAATATAATATAATAATAGTAATTGTAATAATAATAATAATAATAATAATAGGAGTAATAATAATTATAATAATATAATTGTAATTGTAAAATAATATTAATATTAATATTAATTAATATTAATAATAGTAATAGTAATAGTAATAGTAGTAGTAATAATAACAATAATAATAATAATAATAATGATAAAATAATCGTAATTATAATAATAATAATAATAATAATAATAGTAATAATAATAATCATTGTTTTATTATCAGAGAAATAAATTATGAACTGAATGGAACTGAACTAATTGGACCCGGGCGAACTTATTGCAACCGAATTGAACTCAACTGAAAATAAGCTGGGGAGAACAGGCCCATAGGGGTGTAAGTGGATTGGACTTTGCCAAATCCAAATCAAGTTCAAAGTTTTTTAGACTCGAGAAATTGTGTCCAAGTCCGATCCAAATATTTTTTGAGTACAGTTCAGTGACGTCCGATAATTTTTTCTTGAGTCCGAATCTAGCCCGATAATTATATTTTTTTCCCCGATTTAGATTCAACGATTCACAACGTTTTCTCCTAATTGAATTTGAAAAATTAAGCTCATTATATCCATTCCATAAAATAAGTCACATACATCTTTTATATTATATATATAAATATTAAATATATATATATATATATATATATATATATATATATATATATATATATATATATATATATATATATAAATATTAAATATATATTATATATAAAAATATTTTTGGACTGGACTGGACTTATTGGACTCTAAAGGGTTGAGTCCAAATCCAGTCCGAAAATATTTGGACTCGAAAATTTGAGTCCGAATCCAATCCAATCCGACAAATTTGAACTGGACTGGACTGGACCTGATTAGACTCTATACTTTTAGCAGTCCGCTTACACCCCGAAAGATAAGTGGGGAAATTGGGTAAGTACCTAAGACGAAGTCAACATTATATAGGCATTGATCCACGTGCTAACATTACTTCTAGATATCCGGCCAGCTGACGAAAGCCAACCCATGTAAAAAAAAACTGCCCACAAAATCTATTGATCCGAGACCCAATGATATAGGATTTGTCTAGTAAGGCTATGTTATGTTCAACTTATCTTAATTTATTTCAGAAAAAATAAGATAAGATAAGATAAAAATATGTTAAGATAAGATAAGATAACATAACATAAGATATGTTAAGATAAGATAAGATAAAATCAGATAAGATAAACTCAGATAAAATAAGATGTTAGACACACACAATAAACTATGTTATAAGATAAGATAAGATAAGATAAAATCAGATAAGATAAACTCAGATAAAATAAGATGTTAGACACACACAATAAACTATCTTATAAGATAAGATAAGATAAAATAAGATAAGATCAGACCAGATAAGATAAGATAAGAAAAGATAAGATAAGATAAGATAAGATAAGACAAAATAAGTTAAATCAAACGGACCTTAATTGTGAAACCAAAAGCAAGACCCGAGTCATCCACAAAGCCCACATATCATGAAGCCCAAAGTACTAATTTTCAAATCCGACTAAACTGCCAATGTCATTTCTACTCAACCGCTCCACGTCGAGGCCTACAATAGCTGGAATTTGGAAACAAACCACAAATTCTCAGCCCCAAAATACCCGCTTTCATTGTTTATTGTACCTTGAAATACTTCCACCTATCATCATTGCAATCCTCTGGTATTAGCGTAGGTTTCTTAAGCAACACATCATGCAACTTCAAGATTGCCCTTAAACAAGCATGAAATTGTCTACTAACAGTTTCACCACTTCTATAAAAATGTGCACCTATCATTCTATTCTTTTTATGGTGAGCTACCGTATATAAGAATCCGGCAACAATCTCTTCCAAACACATATTTTTTGTACCACTTAAACCCCCTACATCTCTAACCATTTCAAGGAGTGCACCAAATGTTCGCCTATTAATTCGAAGAAAGTTTCTACACAAAGTGTCACTTTCCTTAATCATTCTATTCAAGTTATACATTCTCCTCTTTCTTCTAGTTCGTTTATCTAATGTTAGATGTTGAGAATCATGTATGCTTTTCCTAATTGTGTACCACATTAAATGTAGCAATACAACACAATTAATTAAAATAATGACGAATTGAATAAAGTCCAAATCTCTCCTCCTTCTCAAAGAAAGACCAATACGAGCCATTTGCTGTAGAAAAGAACATAAACAACACCATATCATTTGCCTATTTCATGTAATATAATTCACAAGTTTATATAATTCTCTTGCTTAACTTCATCTTCTAAATAAATGCAACAAGATAGGAGAAGGAAGCATAAGGTAGGAGAAGGCAGTTACTAACAAATCCTTCATGGTGCCGCAGCTATAACCCCCCTTGCTAGATAGTGGGCAACAAGATGATAGTGGGCAACAAATTACAAGATGATATTACTAACACATGAAAATCATTCGTAAAGCATACAAATTGGATTTTTTTGCCTGTCCTCTTGTGGCAACCATGATGATTGATGAAGGTGGACGCATAGCATCATAAGTGCTAGTATATGAACTTTAATTTCAATTCTGAGTCCTAATTTCAAACAGTAATCCACCCGCTCACAAGTCGCATGTCGAGTAACACATATACATGATCCTCATTGCAATTTTTTATTTTTTTTAAAAAAAATCATAGTGCAGCAAAATTACAGAACTCGCCGGAGAAGAACTCAAATTTTTCAGGAGATTTGTTCATCGGAGAAGAGGAGAAAAGTTGAAAACAAGTGAGATACTTACATTGCTCGCCGGCTTCTGGGGTCGTCGGGGTCGGCGCGGTGGTCACAAGTCGGCTCGGTGGTCCAATATCGACGGTTGTCGGGCAGCGGTCGTCGGTTCCCGCAAGTCGGCGGGATGAGTTGTTGAAGTGAGTAGAGCAGTAGACAAGAGGAGAGAGAGAGGAGGGGTAATCAGTTGGGGTAAGGGTTTTCAAAACCCTGGGGGGGTGGGGTAATCAACTTAGAGGACTTTGGGGGTAACCTAATAGGAAAAATAGGTAAAGGGTTTCATTAAATTGGTGAAACAAACAACATAAAAGGGTTTCATTAATGGTCTTTCCCTTACCCTTTCTTAACACCCCCCAACCAAACGCCCCCTTAATGATATAGGAAGCTAAGATAGGGAGTTCATGAGATGAGAGAGAAACATGAGATGCTAAGGAATCCTAGAGAGAGAAAAATAAGCCCACTAAGAAAAGAAAAGAAAAAAAAAAAAAAAAAAAAAAAGATGAAACGCTACAATCACATTGAACACCAAAAAGGCTTCTTAGGCACGCTTCCCTTCTTCCGTTGCAATCATCTCATCCAATCCTAAATGACCCCTTCTGAAGACCATTTTGATGGAAACCCAGCTTCATACTACTGCTTACATTCTAGATCTTGCGAGAATCTGTTTGCATTCTCACTGCTCGCCCTCTAAATCGCCTTCAACGGCTCACACCACCGCAGCATCTATCATCAGCCTCTATCATCCCTCCTCCGGTACCAGTCACGGCGCGACGCTTTCGCGCTTCAGATATGCCATCGGGGCTGCCATCAACGACTCTCTTGCTCGGAATCCAGTCACGACATTCACGCACAACTGTGGCCCTCCGAATCCAGTCACGACACCACTGAAACACGTCGCGGCTAACTTCCTACTCCGACGATTCTGATGGAACCAAGCCTGACAGTTTGCAAGGGTTCCTCAAACACCACAACTGCACCCGTCATCGTCCCTACTGTTAATGGAGATGGGCCCAGCTCTGCACTCACTCAAACGCACTGCTACACTCGTGTGTTCAGCCGCATGTATGCCTCAACCCAGGTAAGTTGTCTTCTTTTCATTTCTGGTTTAAATTGGTACTGTTTGCTATTGCTTTTTCCGATTAATAGTTAGTTTCAAGATCCTATCAATTAATTGGGTTTATTTGAGATTGTGTTTGCTGTCTTGTTTATGACCTCTACTTCGAGAAATTTTAATCTGAATATGCATGAATTGATTTCAATTTCTCTCTGGAATATTAAAAGTTACCTTTTCATAAGCGTTATACTTTGGCCATTGTCTAAAGATTATGTTCAATTGCTTGTTTCTTATGGTTTCTTATGGCTTTGGTACGTCGTAACTATCTTCTCACTTGATGGTTCAAAATTTTTATTAATGAAATTGTATCATTTTGCTATGTATCTAACTGTCTTCTTTGGTTCCACTAGTTCCATCTCTCTCGTCCTCAATGTTTATAGTTGGATTTCAGTTTCTCGCCTTAGTCCTTTTGCTAATAAGGAGTGCCTTGTTCTACACTTTATTCTATTGCTTTGCTCTACCTATTATGCTCATCTTCGAGTTAATATATCAGTTCTTGCTATGTGCCTGTGGTTCTTGTTTGACATTATTATGATACTTTCTACACTATGGATACAAGCTAGTTATTATATGTTTTATAATTATTTTTCCTCAGCTTTGGCAAGTTCTTCTCCCATGACCTCAACTTTTATGTGTGCGACGTATATATTTTGGCCTTGCTCTCGCTATTATGCTCATTTCCAGGCTACCATGTTAGTTTCATCTCTACCCATGTGGTTTTTTCTTGCTATTAAGGTAGGTGCTTTGATAATGAAGATTTTATTGATAATAATTAGTCACTATTTCTTGTGTCTAAAATGTATCCATTACGCTTGCCAACGCAAAAGCTCCCTCCGAGACCAAAAGGTTATTTCTTAATCTCCTGCTCTCTAAACTGGATTGGCCTCAAAAACCCATTGGACTCGAGTGCTCCATCACTCGCTATTGAACTTTTACTTATTGCACTTCGGTTTACTCTGCTTATTTATAATGCTATATAATCCTTTTCTCTCGAAACTGGATGGGGATCCAAAATCCCATTGGACTCGAGTGCTCCATCACTCGCTATTGAAAAATCTTTCTAAATGTATACGGTTATTTTGTCTTTGTGTTTATCTATGAAGGTCTTATGTTGGAATATTCAAGGGGGGAAAAAACCCCATGCTATCGCAGAAATCATTTACCTGAAAAATAAATTTAAGCCTGATATCATTTTTATAACAGAGACGTTAGCTAATCATCTAAATAGTAGGAAAATACTAAATGCTCTTCATTTTGATAATAAACTTATTATTGATCCCACTAATCACAGTGGTGGTCTTTGGATTGCATGGAGTAATACTAATATTATGATCCATTCCCACGACCTGTATCCTCGTTGCGCTGTCTTAAACTTAATGTATAAACCCACTAATAAAAATTATTCAATTGTTGGAGTTTATTGCCCCGCAAAGGAAAACGACAAAGATATCTTTTGGAATTTTCTTCAAAACCTTGTCTCCACACAACCGCACCCATGGTTACTCGTTGGAGACTTCAATGAAATGTTAAGTAGCAACGACAAGTGTGGAGGGCGTCCCCTTCTTCCCTACCAACTACAACGCTTACCTTCTTTTGTAGATGCTACCAATGCCATTGACATTCCATGTATTTAAGGTCAATATTCCTGGAAAAATAGTGATATAAATGCCTCGACTTATGAACGTCTTGATCGTGCCATAGCACATAGAGACTTTCGACGATTTCCCGAATAGTACTCTCTCTTATGGCAATTTTACGGTCTCAGATCATACTCCACTTTTCTTGGCTACCTCCCAAGAACGCCAAAGATATCATTATAACTTCAAGTTTCTAAATACTTGGATCTTAGAAAAACAATCTCATACTATTGTGGAAAAGAACTGGCAGACCACTCGTCTAGGATCGCGCTTTTATCGTATCCAGCAGAAACTTAGTCACATTAAAGACGACCTCAAAATACGGGCAAGAAATCACTATCGTCATTCGACAAACAAACTTATCAAAAATGAAAACAAAATTAATGAGTTACAATCCATTTTACGAAAACAACCGTTCAACCATATTCTTCGAGCCCATATCAATCGCTTAATTATTCAAAGGGAAAAACTACTGCTTTTTAATCAAGTAAAATGGGGGTCACAGAAAAGAAACAGTTGGCTTACCCAAGGGGATCGTAACTCAAGATATTTTCATAACAAAATGAGGAAAAAAATTGCTTACAATACCATTTTTAGACTAAAAAATGACCTTAATCAATGGGAGGAGTCTCCCGATGAAATCGCACACATACTCACCAACTCCTTCAAACAGAGATTCACATCGTCTTTCAATCATGATCGTACTTTAGATTTGTCCTTCATTGACCCCTTAATTTATGAAGTTGATAAAAATTCTCTATTAGCTCCAATTACAAATGAAGAAATTAAACAAGCAACCTTCAATATTAATCCAGATAGAGCTCCAGGTTCGAATGGATTCGGGGGGAAATTCTTCCAAGCTTATTGGCATATAGTTGGGACTGAGGTTATTACCGCAATTCAAAGTTTTTTCTATCATGACAAACTTCCCCCTTCGCTCAATCATACACTCATAACGCTCATTCCAAAGAATGATCATCCGGAAAATCCCAATCATTTCATACCAATTAGTTTGATTAACACGCTTTATAAAATTATCTCCAAAATTTTAGTGCAAAGATTAAGTCCTATACTCCAGAGAATTATTAGTCCATATCAAAATGCCTTCACCCCGGATAGATCTATTTCCTTATAGCAAAGGAAATCTTAAACACATTTCATAAAGCGCAAAATAAGACAGGATGGGCGGCCCTCAAACTTGATATGGAAAAGGCTTACGACCGTATCGAGTGGGATTTCCTTTGGTCAACTCTTAACGCTTTTGGTTTTCCCCCACGATGGATAGAATGAATTAAAGAGTGCAACACGAACGTTTCATACTCTATCAAAATAAATGGAAAGCCAACTCCATGGTTCAAGCCCTCCCGGGGGCTTAGACAAGGAGACCCTCTGTCGCCTCAACTTTTAATTTTGTGCATGGAAGTCTTTATTTCAATGCTCAAACTTGATTCTCAAAACAACGATTCAAGAGTCGACTTTAAACTCTGCTCTCTCTCATCACCGATACCTTGTTTGATGTTTGGAGATGATAGTCTTCTCTTTTATAAAGCTACAAATAAGGCCTGTGCAAATCTAAAATCAACTATTGATTCATTTTGTAAATTATCAGGACAATTCGTCAATTTTCATAAGTCTTCAATCATCTTCTCTAAAAAAGTTACTCCGGCAAGAAAAATAACATTAGCTAGCAAATTCAATATGTTACCCAATTCAAACTTGGGGCGTTATCTAGGGATTTATTTCAGCTCCTTCAAACCAACAACGGACTTCAAACACATTATTCAAAAGGCTGAACAACGCATACAGAATTGGGAGACAAGTTTCATCTCCAAAGCTGGCAGGCACACCCTGATTCAAGTAATTTAAGGCCCTTCTAGCCTACGTTTGCTCTTCCTCTTTGCTTCCTCACTCCATTGCCTATTCTATTGAAAGTATGCATAGAAATTTTTTTTGGAGACAACAAAAGGATAAAATTGCTTTTCCATTAATTTCATGGGATAAGATTTGTAAGCCAAAATCCAAAGGTGGACTAGTCTTATAAAGACTACGGTCCTCAACAAAGCCTTCATAGCTAAGATTGGTTGGAAAATCTTAACTGATTATGATAACCTATGGGTTAAACTAATGAGACAAAAATATTTACCCAATACAACCTTCTTCCAATGCAAACCAAAAGCTACTGATTCCCAGATCTGGAAACATATTCTTGCTCAAAGAGATATTATTAGGAGAGGAATACGATGGAAAATTGGGAATGCAAATTCCATTTCATTTTGGTTTGATAACTGGATCACACACTCTCCTCTAGTAGAGATCCTCAATACTCCTCTTCATCAAATTCAAGAGGACTTAAAGGTTAGTGATTTCATCAAGAATTCTCACGAATGGGACAAACACAAACTCGGACAATTGTAACCTGACAATATTGTTAATATTGTTAAAGGTATTTCGTTACCGTCTATTCCGAATACAGATCAACCCATCTGGGGTTGCACCTCATATGGGGTTTTCTCGGTTAAATCTGCAACATGGCTAGCTCATAATTTAGACCCCGCTGAGCAGAAATGGATATACAGCTGAATATGGAAACTCGATATACAACCTAAACTCTTAATTTTTCTGTGGCAAATCTGTCATAATAGCTTAGGAGTTAGAAATATTTTGTACACACGGAAAATCATTCCTTTAAAGGAATGCCCCCTTTGTCACTCTCACCCCGAAAGTATCGACCACCTATTCAATAATTGTACTGTCTCCAGATCAATGTGGGACTTTCAGGAAACTTTAGGTTGGATCAACTATCATCATAGGGAAACATCCTTACTGGACACTATTCAATCTCTCAAAAATAGGAATCTAGCTTAACCAAATTTATCTTCCTTCTATGGTTTATTTGAAAAGAGCGAAATGATATCGTTTTCAATAACTCTTCACTCAATAAATTCAGGATCCTTCATAAAGCCAAATTCCTTTGTCAGGAATGGTCTATTCGCACAAAGCTTGAATCTTGTCAACTCGCAGGTACACCTTTCTCTTCCTCCTCCACTCATTCCCATTTGGCCCAGCAACCTTCATCAATCTTGGTTTCCTGGTGATCTCCACCACCTTCATCCACTTTCAAGCTCAATTTTGATGATTCGGTTTTAAAGAATTCAGCCGCAGCAGGAGTTATTATCCGCAACAGTAGTGGATACCTCATTCATGCCGCATCCTTCAATTTAGGCTCTGCACCAGTTTTTGTTGCTGAAGCAACAACTCTTCACAAAGTTTACTCCTAGCTCTACACAACCAAATTGAGGATCTTCACATTGAGGGCGACAACTTATTAGTAATAAATGCAGTTAAGAATATCTGGCAAGCTCCATGGCAAATACATCTCATTATTGAAGACACTAAAACACTCATACGTCAATTCAAGTCCTACACTATTTCTCACATTTATCGTGAAGCAAATAAAGCAGTAGACTGGATAGCCAATGTCGGCCACTTAGTTTGTTCTGATTTCTATATTAGTCAAGTCTCTTCTTCGGCTCTAAATACAATCATTGTAAACGATAGTTTAGGAGTTCCCCTCGTGAGGAGGGTCTCCTAAACCCCCTTTCATCTTACCTTTATATAAAAAAAAAAAGTTAGGGGTGTTAATGTGCTAAATCGATTATGATTTTGGTATTACTTGAATTAGGTAGCCTTTGCTCTGCAGGAAGCTTTTCATGTAGTATTAAGCACAAACACTATCTCAGTGGTTAAATAAACTACCTAAATTTCTTACTTTGCATTTTTAAAGGAAAAAAAAGTGAACATTTGAAATTGTTAGAGTACATTTAACCATGCAATAGTATAATTATTTTGGGTTTATTACGAAAATGTCACTTGACTTACATACATTGCCTTCGTCCAAAAAAGAACTCAACACTGTATCAAACACATAGTTTAAGGAGTTAAGTTGTGTGGCTATCAAATAATTTTTTTATCGAAAAGTAGATGTGATAGGAGTAGTGCAACATTTTTTTATATTGAAAAGTAGATGTAATAGAAGTTACTGAGCCAAAAATGTTGTTGGAAACTAATATATAAGGGTTTTTGTAACATACCCACAAGTGTATAGGTTGAACCTTTTTGTTTTTATCTTTGCTGAACAAGACTGAAATATGACATAGTTAATTAAATATATTATTCTCATAATTTATATACAATTCCATATATGATAATTCGATCTATCTCCTTATATATACTCCCTCCGTCCCTAAATAGAGTTCTCATTTCTTTTGGGCCCAATTATTAAGGAGAAATCATAAGTGAGACCTTAGTTGCATTAAATCGGAATTAGAAATTGAAGTTGGTACACTATTCATGAATTGCTTATTGAGGAGAGAGAATGTGGAAAATGGGTAATATAATAAAAAATAAAAGCTAAATAATATTGTAATTGGTGGACTCATACACACAATAAGGACATAGATTATCTATTTAGGACAAACGTAAATGAAAAAATTGGAACTCTAATTATTAGGAACGGACTGAGTATATAACAACAAAATGTAAAAACAAATAGCTCAATCTATGGACTTGGTGCATAGGTTAGAACCCATATAATAATTGTGAAACAATACAAAAAGTGAAAATGTTCAAATTAATTTCGAACAAACAAAAAATAAAAGCTTTTAAATTATTCAGGAGACATGGAGAATATCAAAGGCAACAATAAATCAAGGGCTCGTTGCTCCTTTTACGCAGGTTTGGCCGCATATTTCATTTTTCATAGTCATTTTAATACGAGGTTCCCAAAAATCTTCTAGTCTTTTGTGGACTAAAATTTGCAAATAATTTTTATGCGAATTTGTTTTATATGATAAATAATGTGAATTATGAGTTAAGATAAGTTATATTTAATTTGTGTTAATAACGTTACGCATCGTTTTAGAGTTTTTAGGTCTATGAAGTATGAAGTACTTCGAACCCTTTTTTGATTTTTTTCTTGTGGTTTTCCATTCGTCCTGGTATTGTCTCGGTTTCATTTTGGAATCTTTCACGACCTTAAACTCAACCAGTCAACTCCCCTCAAAGATACTAAAATTATCTTGGTTGAATAGTCTACAATACATAGAATGTGTCCACATAATTCATGGGGAGTATGAAGAACTGAGAAAGACTTCTGCAAGTTTTCCAAGTATTTGATAAGATACGAGTGACGTCTTTGAAAGGGAAGGAGTCTATGAAAATGATGGACAACGTATTTGGCAATTCAGAAATCCGGTAAATGTTTTTCTCTTTTCTAAATAAATAGTTTTAGTTGACGAGTTGACCTGGTCGGTATTTATGGTGATGTGCATTAATTACTTTTTTTTTTTTGAAGGGATGTGCATTAATTACTTTGGAATACTAGAACCGTAGAATATGAAATTTGATTTTCTTTTTTGAGATCAGTTCTTAAGATAGCAAACAAGTATTAAATACATTTTTTAATATAGTACTATTTCTTTCTTTTTTTTTTAAAGAGAAATTTCATTAATTGAAGGTCAAACGGTATCTACAATAAGTATTAAAGAAAAACAAGATATAATCAGACAAGATCAAATCAAATTCGTCTTCGAAGAAACTACAATGAACTAGATCGTACACTATAATGCATCCCCTTGTATTTGCTGAATCACGCAGCTATTGATGGGGAAGTCTATCATTCTGACATAGTTTGGGGAAGAAAATTCTTGATTTAACCATGTTGACCGCATCCGAATTTCCAATACTTCAATGTTGATGGTCTTGAACTTCAACCAATAGGAACAATTCCTCATACCAATTTTTAAACTTCCACGTGGGATGAGAATAAAACCATACTCCAAACTCCCATGAAAGGAGAGAAAGAACCCAAAAATTGAGTAGAAAACTCTCAAAAAGAGAGAAAATGGAAGATTATTAATAACAAAAATAATGAAACTAGAAGAAAAAAGAAGAATTGGGGGCTTACCACCATCGAAAGGATGATGGTAGCCCCAAAATGGGAAGAAAAGGATTAAGGTTTTTTGATAAGAATAAACATAATTTTCTTGTTGTATGATAGAGGACCTTTTTAAATAGTACTATTTTATAACATAGTGCTCGCATTTTTTTGTGTTCCAAAATATTGTGCCTATATATTTTCTTTTTTATTAATTTATTTGGACTAAATTATTCTTAATTTATACATAAAGTTTCCAATAATATTCCTACCTTTCTTTCAAAATTTGTGCCCCTTTTTATTGCTTTACACCATTCCAAGAAACAATTATTGGTTTTTGATTTTTTAAAGGAAAAAGAAAATAAAGAACTAGTTCCAAGACAAAAGTACTAAAAAACACTTCCTTAAATAAATATATTTTTGGCAAATCGTACTAATACTCCTTCCATTTTCCTTAATTCCTGTGAAAAATGAGAAGTGTGCACTGTATTATAAGATGGGGGACGATTAATTTAGAAAATATAACATAATCACGTTTAATCAATGCTTGTTTAATATTTCCATTTTAGCTTCTTATATGCAACTCGTATGCCATTTCCCTTCTAATGTGGATTGAAAAATGAAAAACAAAGTATCCATCAATGATTTGAACTCACGACCTTAAATAGAAATATGGACCTCGTACCAATGTGCTAACATAATTAATGATGTTGATTTACTCTTAAGAAAACTTATTAAAGTATCCATCACAATTCTTTACATTACAAAATAAAAGAAAGATAATAGCTAACAGTTAGATTAGACTAAACTATGATGTTTTGATGCGAATATGATATAAATAAAACGACTTACTCTTGTTTTGCTAATACAATTTTTTTAAACAAAAATCAAGGCATCGCCATGTGTCATGGCATACCATTCCTCCCACTTTATCTCTAAATGTCTCAAGTTCTTGATACTTTAATGTGTAAGTCATTATCCAACCATTAAGAAATAATTAACTTTTAAATGCGACAAAGTGTCAATTGCCAATCCAAACAATTATACCATAGAGTCTAATCAAATAACACGGGGCATCATCCGAGAGTAACAACTAATTCTTACTTAAAAGGAAAAATAAGAAAGAAATTGAAGAGAAATCTACTTAATATTGCTAATCGTAAGTTTTCATCTCTCATCTATTTGTTCTTACCTTAATCAATCATGAAATTTAGTTTATATCTCTGCACTTACCTTTTAGACTTTTAATTAAAAATTGCTTGCAACAACAGGTACAATTGATTAATATACTTTGATCCAATTTGATATGTCGAGTTTGTGACACTATTAGAAATATCTCAATATACATCTACAAGTTTGCGCTACGTACAATTCATGAAGCTCAAACCAAACATTTCAACTTACCCTACATAACAAAATAAATACTATGTCACACTTGATGACAAAAATACAATTTTATTAATTACCATACTATGATAACTTGCGCATCACACATTCTTCAAGAATTGTTCATTTTGTAAGGTATTTTTAATAACATACTTTTGGTTTTGATATAAATAGTTTTTGACAAATTTTGTTTCAATGATTAATTGATTATTGTGGCTAGTACTCATCTATGAAGTTTCCACACGCACAAGATATGTTTATGTCTGAGAGTTGATAATTCAATCCTTGTTTTTCCACTAATAGAACAAAATGACCCACTGGTGGATATTTCATAATTGCCACCAATTTGCTCTTTGTTTAACGAGCTTAAAAGAATCTCAATCGTCGCCATCGATGTGTCCATTATCTTAGAGGAAAAAGACTCCATTATCCAGTCCACTCCTAAAGACTCCATTATATATGCAGCTTGCAACTTGTACACCTCTATTAATTGCCTTCCATGATCACTACAATTTGAGTACTAAAAACAAGAGTGTCTTTCAATAATTATGTTGAGTTTTAGGGTATGGGCAAAATACTTGGTTTGGGTGTTAGCAGCGATATTGCTTCATGCTCAGCATCAAGAATGTTGCATTGAAGAAGAGCGGCTTGCTTTACTCGAACTCAAGTCCTACATGAAATCGTATGCAGACCCTAAATATGATGATTCATTTCACTGGTCAGATAATAATGCAGAGAGATATAACTGTTGTGCTTGGGAAATGGTTCGGTGTAATCCCTCCACCGGACGTGTAACGGAGCTTTACCTCAACGAGACGGTGTGGATTTCAAATAGGCCGTGGCTGTTCAATGTGACAATATTCCAGTCTTTTGGGGAACTCATACACCTCGATTTATCCTACAACAAGATCAATGGTTTGGTGGAGAGTGATGGTATGTATTATGTAATATCGTCTTATACAAAAGATTGTGATATTATGGAATGATCACATAAGTTAGATGTTTTTTAAAGTTTATAACTAGTATTTTGGCCCGAGCGATGCCTCGGGTCAGTTACAATACTTTTCGTATTTTTTGTCCATTAAGAAATTGAAATATATGACGTGATAAGTAAAAAAATCTGAAAGGTTTGAGTTTGAAAATAATAGCTTAAAAAGAATTGTGGTAAGATAATATGACATCAATAGTTTCTTGTTAGTTACGTAAAGAGATCTATATACTTGTTTAAGTCTTTTTAGTTAAGTATAGTTATTAAAGACTTTATCATATTGTCTTTGAAATATTTCACAATAAAGCCATAGTGTATTGATGGTTAAGCTCTTACTTTTCATTTCAAAGGTCACGTGTTCGATTCCTTCCAGTTACACAATATTTATATTTTTTTAATTGAGGGGTACACATGGACATAAAACATTTGCATTAGAAATTGAGGGGGGAGTGCCACGTGGCACATCGGCTTCCTTATGCACGCCTTTTAATATATTTGTATAGATTACGGATTATCCTAATCTATTGCGTTAATTACAGGCTCCACAAAGATTTCAACTTTGAAGAACTTGCGTTTTTTGAGCCTTTCGGGTAACCATGTTACTATTGGCTACTTCTCTATTGGTGATCTTACTTCGCTGGAGAAATTGGACCTTGGGCATTGTAGACTAAATAAATCAAGCTTCCCACTCCAAGGTACCTTTTTTTAATGTCACAACAAATTTTGGAGATTAAATTTGGATAACCACTGCGCTTTACAGATGCTAGCCTTACATGTATGCTATGCGTGCGAAATCGCTATCAAAGTAAAATTTATTACGTAATTATATCTAGTAATAATTTATTTGAAAAAAATATTTTGATAATCTCTTCTATAGATCATGACCGTAAGAACGAAAACCTATTATGTACTAAAAATATATAAAGAAAATCTCTTTTTATAAGGGTAATGATAATTTTATGATTCTAACCGCTACCCAATAACCAGTTATATCAAATTAGCAAGATTAAAAAAAATAAATGCATTCCAGAAAAATGAAAAAAGCAAAATATAACATAGAAATAAAACCAAGAACGCCCAAAAATAAAAACAAGGGAGAACAAACTGGAAATAGTTTTGTGAATTGCTGAAGAATGAAGGGAGTAGGAAGAGCATTGGTCTTCTTCTCTCTCTTTGTTTTGAGTTATGATAGACTTTTAGAGGTTTAAACTGATTTGTGTTCTAGTAACTGCATACTTTCTTTTTTAAAATTGTTTCTTTGTTTAATTGAAGTAGTTAGTTACCTTTTCTTTTTTCTATTTTTTCTTGTAAAGGTTTTGTTGTAATTTTCTTAATATAGTGAGGGTAAAATAGGAATTTTAATATTTTAGTGTCCTACCCCTCTTCACATATATAACTAGCTTTTTATGCACGCTGTGCATGCGGTGACATTTGGGCATAACTACTGCTCGGTAATAAAAGAAATCAAAAACGAAAGTACGTATATAAGTTCACCTCCATTTCGTGAGTAAGAAAGATTTAAATACTTATAAATAGCATTCAAAAACAATTTAATAAGTAAGTATAAGTGATGAAATTGCATGTCTAAGTAATGAAGAAAACTGAATTTTTTTTGGAGTTTATGTTTGTAATTAATTTTGTATTATGGATAAATTTATTTGAGTTTGAATATGAGTTATCTCTTTTATGAGAATGTCGTGTTTTTTTTGTTATTGTATGTTGTATTAATATTTGGCAAGTTCTTGATTATGAATTTTTTTAGTTGATTGGATGTGAATTTGAATTGATTGAATCTTTTTTCATTGGCAAGTTTATGTGATTGATCATTATATGAGTTGATTGGGTTTAATTGAGATTTGATTGAGATTTTTTTTGGCAAGTTTATATGTGTAATGGTTTTTGATTTACTGTTGGAGGGTGTAGTTGGATTGTAATATTTTTGTTGTGGACGGGTGAATATGTAAATTCATATGGGGACACCATTGCTTCCCCCTTGGCTTATATAATAGAGATATAGACGTTACAAAATGTATCATGATTCCCAATATAATGGTTAATTTTACATTTCTCGTCTTGTAATAATTTTGGTTGGAAATTGATCAAGTCACATAAATAAAGGATTTATTATAGATTAAATTAATATATAATTTTTTTTTTGATAGTGGATTAGATTACACATAACTATATATAGCAAGAAGATAAATAAAGTATGAGCAACAAAACATAATAAATGTCAAATTGGAGTATGCATTATTCTAAATATATATATGTGAAGAAAAGTTTGAATATTAGAATTATATCATAGGTCTTGTAATAGATGTATCATATTAGCTTTTGACACCACATTCTCTATTTTGGACCTCTTGCACGAAGTATACGTAAGGAAAAACATAGTTATTTGATTGTTAAATTCGTCATAATATGTATTTTACAAAATCAACTTCTTATAATTTTTTACCTACACACAAATAAAGAATCTAACGTTCAAAGTTGTGTATTAGCAATCTAACAAGTCATTTGGGTAAAACTATTAAAAAATGGATAAGGTACTAAACTAACGACAACCACCAAAAAATACAAATAATGAGTGCAAATATAAATTTTATTATACATCCGTGTGTATCGTGAGCATGGTACACTAAAGGATATTTTTTTGCTCATTGCTCATTTAAAATCATCCAAATAAGCAAAATGTACGAAAAAAGAGAGTTCCAGATGAGCAAATGAGCAGAAATTACTCTTGCGTATACCATGCACATGGTATACCTGGGTGTATGATGAATGAACTCGAGTGTAAATGTACAATATAAATACTCTTTAGTTTTCTAAAATGTGCAACATTCGACTTATACACTAATTGCGATGCACAACTTTGAATATTAATGTCTCTAATTATTATTGGTAATAGTTATGAAAAGTTAATATTTTATAAATATGTACTGAGGTAAATTCTTTAACAATTTACATAATAACATTCCTATCTACTTTGGCTATGTACATCTATACATACTAGCAAATTATGCACGCATTGCGTGCCTGATTTTTTTTTTTTCAAACATAAGTTCTAGCCTTTTTGGGCATAAACAGGGGTAAAATTTGAGCATTAGACATATATATTTTTTTTTTTGCTAAATTTGTAGGTTAAGCCTCTATCACTTAACCATTCTTTTATTAATTTCTTTTTTTACTTATTCTTTCTTTTAGGTTTTTAAAATTAAACTTGATGAACGGTAAAAGAATGTTAAGTGAATTTATTTAGGATTTCTTATGTTGTATTGACATAATTTTGTGTTAAATAAATCATTTCACTTTGTTATTAGATTGGATTTTCTGTTTTGATGTAATACTTGATTGTATTTGTGAATTGATTGATAAAATATTTGATTGATGTAATATTCCTTTTTTACCTTTTTCAGCATAAATGTACTAAATCTTATAGTAAATGTTTCTCTTTGTGGTGGCTCAATTATAGCTTGATTGGCTTCAACATTTAAATTATTTTTTTAAAGATGACTTTGTTTTTCCCCTTTTTTTGGTAGTAGTTGATTTACTAATAGACAATTAAGTAAATTAATAGAAGGGGCACCGTAGCTCCCCCCTTCCATTATATAATAGAGATATATGACTCGTAATATCAATTGCTTTCCGTATATATATTTCACTGTATATGTTGTTTCCTTAAATATATAGATCACATTACTCATCATTAAAAAGAGGCGTTAAGTGTTCGTCTTTTGATGAATTTGTTCTTATGATCATAATAATTCCAATAATAGTAACATTTATACCAATAATAATAACAATAACAATATACTTCCTCCGTTCCAAAATAAGTGAAACACTTCTCTCATTTATGTGAGAGCTTTTTGAGACAAATGTTTCACTTATTTTAGAACGGAGGAAGTATAAAATAATACTAATACTACTACTATTAATAATAAACAAATAAAAAAACCAACAACACCAACTAACAATGATGATAACAATAATCATCTATCACGGTGATGGTGATGGTATAACAATAGGAATAGGAATGGAGAAGACACAAATGAGGAAGATGGGGAAGAGAGACAAAGGTGTAAAAATGAGGGGATAATACAAAAGTTCAGAAGAAGCATATGTTTTCTTTGTTTTTCAATAGAAGTTCCAATCAATTTAACTTTGACACTTTTCAAATACTATACTTTGACTATTTTATTCTACAGGATGTATAAAAATAATTTTAGCATACAAGATCTTGTTGAATTTGTTTGGACATATATTTCAAAATATTTTTTTTTATATTTCTACTAATAAATAATTAGAAATATGAATATTCAAAGCTGTGCGTTAGCAAGTGTATAAATCCGAATCGAGCATCTATTAGAAAACGAATAATTATTATATCATATCATGTCATATCATATCATATCATTACTATACTATATTATACTATACTATACCAAACTTGGTATAGTAGTAAGGAAAGAACCTTCCAACCTTGAGGTTGGGGGTTCGATCCCCACTAGGGACACTTTGGAAGAGAGTTTTACCATCTCCCTCCACTCTCAAAGTGTCTACCCGTAAACCTAGGCCTAGTTAACCTACGAGAGGTTGCGGTCCTAACGGGACCCTTCATCTTACCATGAGGTATCCAGTGGGGGCCCCAAAAAAAACTATATTATACCATACTCCTTCTGTTTGCTGCCTACCTAATAATTTGGTCGACTAATCGTCTCCCGAATACAATAAGTTAATTAGTAACTAGTCCTATATGTACGCGATGCGTGCGTTAATAATGTACAAAAAATATATTCCCTTCGCTTTCTTTTAATTTGTTATTCCTGTAATCCCCCTTACGAAGTTTGAATATATTGTTCCTATTTTAATTTGAATCTTTTCGTACACAGTGTAAGTTTAAGGCTTAGATTTTCCATTGGTTTTAAGTTGCAATAAATGTGTTGACACTACTCGTTAAGTCATTTTTTACTCTTTTACCCCTCAATCTTTTTTCTCATTGGTTGCCTAACATAGAGTACTCAATAGGCTAGAATATTTGCTTTTAATTAATTTTATTTTATCAAAAATAGTGGAATCTTACCCACTTTTTAAATTGCATTGGTTTCTTCCCCAATTTCACAACAAAAGAAAACGGAGAGAGTAATTGGTAGAAAAAATAGCCTTAAAATTTATTTTCAGCAAAAACAATGAATTTTTTAAAACAATTTAAATGTTTATTACATAAGGGTATCTTAGGTTTTTTTAAGGGGGACACCAAACCGTGAGGTGTTCCTTTCTTGAATAGAGATAGAGAATTAGAATCTTGTTCTTTGGGACTGAATTAATGAAAATTCAGTTCAATTCAGTTTAGACAAATCAAGTTCAATTTAGTTCTGTTCAATTCAAATAAATTAAGTTCCATTCAGACAAATTAAGTTTATTTCACTTTAATTAAGTTCAGAACTATTATTATTATTATTATTATTATTATTATTATTATTATTATTATTATTATTATTATTATTGTTATTGTTATTGTTATTGTTATTGTTATTGTTATTGTTATTGTTATTGTTATTGTTATTGTTATTGTTCTTGGTCTTGGTCTTGGTCTTGGTCTTGGTTGTTGTTATTGTTGTTATTATTATTATTATTATTATTATTATTATTATTATTATTATTATTATTATTATTATTATTATTATTATTATTATTATTATTATTATTATTATCAACATCATTGTTGTTGTTGTTATTGTTGTTGTTACTATTATTATCATTAGGAATGATAATAACAATCTTATTCTACTTGTTATTATTAACATTAATCAATTCATAAGAATATTATTATTATACATATTATTTGTATTACAAGTATTAATATTATTATTTTTATATATAATTTAATTATTTCATTAACATAATTATTATTAATATTAACATAATGGAATAATTATTATTTTTATTGATACATTAATATAGTTAATTATCATTAATATTATTAATTATTATCATTGTTAATGATGATAAAAATATTATTATACTTATTTTTATTAATAGTATTCAATTTAGACAACGTAAGAACACAACTTAGATATTGACAACTTCATGCCAAAGTAATTCTATTGTTTTTTTTTGACCGGAAAGTAATTCTATTGTTGATTAACGTATATCAGGCAAATTCAGTGCCAACATGGCTTTGAAAATCAAGAACTAAAAATGAAACTTCTCTTCTCTTTCCTTTCTTTTCCCCATTCCTTCAACGATACTATCAGTAATCTGCAAACACCAAATCCAAATCCACTAACTAAGAATATCTACTTTAATTTCTTTCAGGTGTTAATGATTTCAATGGTGGTCTACCTTCATGTTTCCAGAATTTGTCTTCTCTCAGATATCTTGATATTTCAGACAACAATTTAAATGAAAAGATCCCAGAAGTCCTCTCGAGCCTTAGGTCTTTAGAGCAGTTGGACCTCTCTTATAACAACTTTAAAGGCAAGTTTTCCTTGACTTCTTTGTCCAATTTCTCTAAACTCCATTATTTAATGGTTTGGTGGAGAGTGACGGTATGTATCATGTAATATCGTCTTATATAAAAGAATGTGATATTATCATATTATGGGATGATCACATTAGTTTGATGCTTCTAAAGTTTACCATAACGGATTATTCTAATCTATTGCGTTACAGGCTCCACCAAGATTTCAACTTTAAAGAACTTGCGTGTTTTGGACCTGTCTGGAAATCCTAATCTTAATACTAGTTACATTTCTATTGGTGATCTTGCTTCACTTGAGATGTTGAGACTAGAGTCTTGTTATCTGAATCAATCAAGCTTCCCACTCCAAGGTACTCTTTTTTTTTTCTTTTTCTTTTTCTTTTTTTTAATGTCATAGCAAATTTTGGCGATGAATATTGGATAACCACTACTTGGTCAGTTTTTTTTTTCTTCCTAAAAATCTTCACACCATTCACAATTAGAGATAATATTATAAATTCTTCTCGATATATAAGATAAAATATAATCATGTGAGATCTTGTTTGACTCGTCGTAATGAATACTTTATTAAATCATTATAATCTTTACTAAACAATATGTAATGAAATATATTTAAGGTCAAACAAGTGCATCGACGAACGCACACAAAGATGAACATTTAGAAAAGTATCAAGCTTCCCAATGTTACTTTTACCCTTTCCATCTTATAATAATTTTGGCCGGCAATCGATCAATTCACATTAATCAAGGAGACAAGGATTTATTATGGATTAAATTAATACTTCCTCTATTATTTTATTATTGCAAGCATTTTCCTTATTTATTGGAAGTTTGATATTAATTGCAACATTACTAAATTTGACTATGTTTTTTTCTCTCTCTCTCCTTGTCACATGGGTCCCTTTTTTCATCTATCTCTTTAAAAAATGTAAAACCTCTACATATTCAATTATTAAAGAACGGATGAAGTATATATTTTTCTGACGATGCATTAAATCACACACAATACTACTCCGTACTAATTTTATAGTTCTATATAGCTAGAAGATAAATAAAGTACGGGCAACAAAAAATAATAAATGTGGAATTGGAGTATGCATTCTTAGTAATATGGAAGGAAAAACTTCACTGTTATATGATAAGTCTTCTAATAGATGCATTATATTAGCTTTTGACACCACATTCTCTATTTTAGCCCCCTTGTATGATGTATATGCAAGGGAAATAATAATCATGTAATATCTTTACTTTTTATTATCAGTTATCTCCAAACTCCAAACCCAAATCCACTAACTATGAAGTATCTACTTTAATTTCTTTCAGGTGTTTGTGGAATGAAAAATCTTATGGAATTGGATCTTAGTTACAATGTTTTCGATGGTGGTCTACGTATACCTTCATGTTTCCAAAATCTGTCTTCTCTCAGATATCTTGATCTTGCATACAACAATTTCAATGGAAAGATCCCAGAAGTCTTCTCGAGCCTTAGGTTTTTAGAGCACTTAGACCTTTCTTATAACAACTTTGAAGGCAAGTTTACGTTGACTTCTTTGTCCAATCTCTCAAAACTCCATTTTTTAGAACTTTCGAGGAACAAGTTGGAAGTTGGACTCGGAGACTCATCATGGCGACCCACATTTCAATTGCAAACGTTGGGTTTGGTACGTTGTAATCTAGAAACTTTTCCTAGATTCTTGTCACACCAAACAAATTTAAGTGATCTTGATCTCTCCCATAATAACATATATGAAACTTTTCCGACTTGGTTGTTTAACAACACCTTTAAGCTTGAAAGTTTGTCACTGCAGAACAACTTTCTTCCAGGAAGCCTTCAATTACCTTACTCTCTTAACCTGTCTTCATTATATAATTTGGATATCTCCAACAACAACTTCCATGAAAAGTTGCCTGAAAATATTGGTTTCGTGTTCCCGCAGCTCCAAAATTTAAACTTGTCTGGAAACCATTTCGAAGGACCTATTCCAACTTCAATAGGTCACTTGAGAGATATACAATGGTTGGATTTGTCACACAATAACTTCTCTGGGGAATTGCCAAGAAGATTGCTTAGTGATTGCAAATCCCTTCAGCTTTTGCAGTTGTCAGACAACAATATTGAAGGTGATATAATTCCAGATGATATGACCCTCTCAGGTTTGGGCTGGTTGGACCTAAGCAACAATCGTTTTGGCGGGACAATCAAGGACTCCCTTAATAAAAGCTCTATGTTTTACTTGGATATATCGAATAACAATGTAAGTGGTCAGCTTCCTTGGTGGATTGGCAACTTCTCTGACCTCTCTTATTTGTCAGTGTCACAAAACAATTTGCAAGGCAAAATTCCAAAGGGAATTTTGTTGGTGTCAGCTCATCCGCCATGGGTAAGACGGGTTTTGGTTTCACAGATGTAGATCTCTCGTGGAATAACTTTAATGGACCTATTCCTTCATGCTCCAACTCTTGTAAATTGGCATACCTGAATCTTCACGGTAACAATCTCTCAGGAGAATTACCATATGCTTTAACAAGTTGCTCAGATTTAGAAGCACTTGTTCTGAGTGACAATCAACTCTCTAGTGACTTTCCATTGTGGATTGATCAACTTTCAAGCCTTAGAGTACTCTTGGTGGCAGGAAATAATCTTTATGGCCCAATTCCACGACAAATGTGCCAGTTAGGTAATATTAATATATTAGATCTCTCCCGCAACAAACTACATGGAGAAATACCCAAATGCTTTTGGAATATGTCTTTTGGTATGAATACGACGATTAGTTCGCCAAGGTATGGTTTGGGCACTACTCATGGAAGACCTATTGCAGTTCAACTCCTAGATAAGAATCATCGTCTCCCTTATAATGGTAGAAGTCTTGATATTATGTCACTGTTGGATTTATCCTGCAACAAACTCACTGGTCTTATACCACCACAACTGGGTGAATTAAATAAGATCCAATCCTTGAATTTGTCACACAACTTCTTGACAGGATCCATCCCAACTCAGTTTTCCAATCTCAAACATGTCGAAAGTTTGGACCTTTCCTACAACAATTTGAGTGGTATGATCCCTTCCGAGCTCATTGGGATTAACTTCTTGGAGATCTTTAATGTCTCATACAACAACTTGTCTGGGAGAGTGCCCGAGACTGGACAATTTGCAAGCTTCGACGAGAACAACTATTTGGGAAATCCAGGACTTTATGGGTATCATGTGAATAAACCAATCAATGCATTGCCCCCTGCTACTGCTACTGCAACTGAAGAAGATGAAGGAGATGATCAAGATCACGGAGGAATCGACATGGTAGACTTTTTATGGAGCTTTTGTATGTCTTGTGTTACTATGTTCCTAGCAACTTTGGTAATCCTCTACATCAACCCTCAATGGCGTGTAGCTTTCTTTGAGTTTGTTGATTGGCATGTTTTTTGGTGGTTACCACTACCATAAGTCCATAACTATCTGTGCATTGTTTTTTTTTTTTTACTTTGCATATTTGCTTTTCAAAAGTCGAAGTTCTTAGTGATAGTTTTTTTCACTAATATGACAAAATTGTTACAATGTATATCTTAATGTTTATTTTCATGATATGTACTTTTTTATAATTTATAATAATACGATAATTAAATGTGGTTTTTTCCAAACCATATAATATGTCCTCATCATAAAAATATTTGACAATTCAATTTCTTGAATTTTTTTTCTTAAAGTTCCCAAAAAATGGAGTAATAAATAATCACTCCTCATATCGATTAAAATATTGAAATTCTTATAAGTGGTTTAACCTAGCTCTAAGCCAATTGATGAAGTGATAAACTGATAATATTTAAGATTAATTAATATAAATAACTACGTTACATACTACAAAAAATTAAGAAAGGAGATAGTTAATCTTAATTTGGTTACCCCCAAAGTTGTTAAAATCGAGATTCTAGTTTGAATCGGAAACGACCTTTAGAATCGAATTGTAAAATCGAATCGTAGAATCGTAAGATTCTACAAACACGTATAATCAAGATACTGCACTCAATCTTCATTGAATATGCTAAGATTTTAAGTTAAAAGACCTAAAAATTAGAAAAAAAATAGTTGTTTACCCACTATATTTGCAATAACTAAGAATATATATCTATTATTTGCTTCGTTAGCATGATTTAAATTTGCGAGATTTTCGCTAGTCAACATAAATGAATAGAATCGTCTAGAATAGTGAATCGAATCTTCTACCATATTTTGAATCGTAAAATCGTAAGATTTTAAGATTTGAATCGCGATTTTAATAACTTTGGTTACCCCTATAGGATATGTTGGTCCACCATATCCCTCTCTGACTTTTATTATCTTCCCAATTTTCACTATCTTTTTTTTTTTTTTTTTAAACTTTTTCCTTACTTTTACCCTCATTCTTTTTACATTTTGTATTTTTTTTCGTTTTATAATTTCATAATAAAGTCAAATGTCTTAATTTTTTTTAAAAGGAAGGGATTTTATTCAGCACTATATAGTGACATTTGTTAAAGCAGACTTTCTATATACCAATTTTTGTAAAAATAAACTTTTTAAAAGACTTTTTCATACCTGATTTTTCACTTTTTCATCACAATTATTCTTTATCTCATAATGTTGATTATTAAGGTCCATAGTCGATACTAAATCTCTAGCTTCACTAGGAGTTTTCTTCTCTAAGGTACCACAACTAGCAATGTCTATCATATACTTTTGATCATCCAACAACCCATCATAAAAACATTCAATCAAGAATTGCTCATCACTAAGTTGATGTTGGGGGCAAGAAACACATATATAGTCTATTAAACCTTTGCAATACTCACATAAAGACTCGGTTTGGTCTTGCTTAATATGACAAATTTGCTTTCTTATATATTGAATTTTATTCAGAGGTTGGTATTTTTCCATAAAAGCTCTCTCTAGACCGTCCCAAGAAGTGATTGATCTAGGTGGAAGATGGTGAAGCCAATCTCTAGCCAAGTCATGTAAAGTAATGGGGAAGGCACGAAGCCGAATTTGGTCATCATTTATACCCTCAAAATGCAAAGTTGAACTAGCAACATAAAACTCATGTATATGTCTTTGGGGATCCTCACTTTCGTCGCCATAAAATTTAGGGAGTAGCGAGATAAAACAAGAATTAAACTAATTAAATGATTTTTCTAAGGGAGGAAAGACATACTTAAAGATTGCACCCCTAAAGAAGGGTATAATAATTGTTTTAAAGTTTTCTGACCCTTTCCTGATATCCCAAAAGGCTATTGTTTGCAAATAAACTAACGAGTAAATGATATCAATAAACTAACCAAAGTATATTAAAAAAAAGTCAACAAAAACTAATAAAATAAAAATAACTAGCTTAAGATAATAAAACAACAGTCTCCAGCAACGGCGCCAAAATTTGATGTGGGTCGTTTCCGCAACAAGATTAAATTTATAAATCACTCAGTAACTCTAACAAATAGATAGGGAAAGTAAGGGTCGAACCCACAGAGACTGTGTTATTATCTTAAACTAACTATTTAATTATATATATAACTACTATTTTATAAATTGGAGGGTTTTTAAATAACAAATTGATAGGATCGTTGACTACCAAAAATAATACCTAAATACCTAACTAGTATAGTCGGGCAAGTAGGGTCGAACCACTCAGGAAGGACGAATTAATTCACTAAATGAATTAAGTTCACTATTACTAACAAGGTTAAAATATGGGTTGAATGATTGACTAAACTAAACAAAATAATTAAACTGACTAATAAGAACGCAATGAAATCGAATTGATTAAAACTATATAACTAAAACCTAGGGCTGACAGGATCCACTATGCAACAATCATGATTCAGGTGACAATAATCAAGATGGGAATGAATTTAGGTAAACGGAATTGTACTGCTCTCGCTAATAAAATCCCACAATTAACTACAAAATTGGCTCTCGCGTTAAGTAATTAAAGGCTCGATTGATATTAAACTTACACTCAACTCGCAGCTCTCGCATCTAAAGTCGAATGAATTAAACTTGCAAAACTAGTTGGCCAGACTAAAATTGCAATCACTACAAAGCATATCAATCAAATTTACCAAGACAAACCAAATTTAAACCCTAAAAACTAACAAGAATCATGATTATAGCATAGTTTCACCAAGCCCTAGAAGAAAATCTACTCACTATTCATAATTAAATCAACAAAAGCAATAACAATAAAAACCCTAGAATTCATGATTGAGACATAGAGAAATTGATACTAGCAATCAACAATAATAGTAATCAAAAGCAATGAACAAAACAAATAAAGAATAAATCAATGGAGAATACCTTGAGAACTTGAAATCAATGGAGAATTGCAAAAGTTAGGGTTTGAAGGAAGAAGAAAGAGGGGAAAAACTATTGTGATTCAGCAATAAAAAAAAAGTATGAGGAGGAAGTGAATATCTCTTTTAGTTTTCCTATTTATATTTTCTAAACAAACTCCCTAATTAAAGATTAAAAATAAAATAAAAACAAGGAGCAATGAAGAGGAGACTCTAAATCACACATGACAGCAGGTTGCTCGACCATTGGGCGCTGGACAGCCATTGGACGAGGCAGTAGCAGCCGTTGCAAAGCAACCAAAGTCATTGGGCGCTGGTTCGCTTCCTGAACCGCTGGGTCAACTTTGACGGGCCGTAACTTGAGATACAGACATCTTTTGGAGGCATATGACCTACCGTTGCGAAGCTCTTCGAGTCTAGTTTCCAATGCAACTTGAATCGCATTAATCCGATAAGTACATATCTAGATATGACAAAAATAGTGCAAGGGGGTCAAACTGATCTTTCGTAAACAATGTTATTTCTTCAATTCTAGCTCATATTAACCCCAATAAGCTATGCCATTACCCTTATGAATGTTAACTAAGCTTCATATGATGTAAATCTTCGTATAGAACATCCATCATCACCAACTCTCCTTCTACAATCATCCACTTCGTGTCATCTTGCTCCGAAAGCTTCCAAATAGCTATAAAACTACCTGAAAAGTTAAGAAACACAAACGAAGCGTAATAGAGCACAAAATGGATAATTAGTGCAGTTAATGCCTAAAATGCAACTATATGGACTAATATGCAACTAAATATGCAACTAAAATATGCCTAAAAACTCTATATGAATGTGACTCATCAAACTCCCCCAAGCTAAATTGTTGCTTGTCCTCAAGCAACAAATACAAGGTTCTCAAAACATAAGTATGCTTCACCCTATAAAAGCAACATCGCAAAGCACTTGTGATCACATCCTCTCAATCAAAAGCATCCAAATGATTCAATGCCTATCCAAGAGTAAAAAACATCCAAGAGAAACCAAGCCTTATTATATAAAAAGAACTAGGAATCAAGGAAAGAGTTCTCACCGGTGGCACTTGATGTGTCGTATTTTTATATAGATTTTAGGTGCATTTAGGTTGCATTATAGGAGCATTTAGATGCATTGTAGTTCATAATTGCATGCTATTACTTAATTTGGGAAATATTACTCCATTTGTGTGTTTTTGGTATTATTTGATGAATTTCAGGTATTGAAAACATAATTGGAGTATTATTGGACAAGCTTGAGTACTTGGGAGCAAGCTACATTGATAAGGATCACTTTAGAAGTATTTGAGTGCAAATTGGAGCTTAATTGGAGTTGGAATTCATTGAAAGAATTATGGAAATCGAAAAATTGTTTACTCTTTTGTCTATAACTTTTGACTCAATACTGATATTGGGTTGATTCCAACGGCATTGGAAAGTAGGCTTGAAGAGCTTTCCAACGATATGTTGCACGGCCCGAGGCGAGTTGTATTTTGAGAGATATGGGCTTCGCAAGTTTGCCCAGTCTGCCAGGAACTTCTTACGCGCACGCGGTTTTGATAATTTCGGCCATTTAATGATTTATTTGGTTTCCTTATCTTGTAATTTTGGTTCCCTATTAGTATTAGGACTTAGATCTAACATCTATTACTCACTTTTCAATATATCACGTTTTTTTTGTTTCTCTAGTTTTCTCTCTACTTTTATGCCCTAGTTTGGTTTCTATTGTTACTTTGGAGATTCAAGACTCAAGCTTTCTTATTCATTTTCAATATTAATCAAGTTTTATTCTCTTCTCTTCTCTCTATTAAATATTAATTATGTTTTCTATTATGTTTATTGCTCTTTCTGCCATGATTAGTGAGTAGTCTTTTTATCTAGGATTGAGTTGAGCCCTAGTATGAATTGATCATGTAAATTATTCTCTAATTCCCATGTAATTCAATTGTATGTTTAGGGTTTGATAAGATTGTTATTATTGTCAATTGTGCATCTTGATTTAGCCCTAATTTATATTATCAACGAAAGTTGGAATTGAGATTAGGGATATTTGTTTGATGTTAAATTGTTATTTTATTAATTGAGTTCATCAACGAAAGTTGGGTCTTAATTTAGATAATCTTGTCATTGATTTGAATTCTCCCATGAAAATAGGTGAGAATTAGAATTGAGGATTATTTGACATTGGTTCTTAATGCTTCTAATTATGTGTGTAAGCCATGAAAATAGGAGACATACATGTTAGTTAGGCCTTTTGCTATCACGAAAGTGAGCTCTAGGTATTGAGGAATGACCGAGTATTTAGTTTCGGTTCGCAGCTGTGCTTTATCACTGAGTCATAAGGGAATGTCAATCTTGCCTAAGCTATAATTGAATAACTGGGATGTGAGTTATATTTTGATAAAATTATATTAGTGGTGATACTAAATCTTAGTGTTTTAATTGTCATATTTTGTTATTAGTTTATTGATTCTTCTGGATATTTGGACTGTGTAGCTATTTCATAGTCTAAAATCAACTAGTGTTTAGTCTTGCACCTCCCTGAGTTCGACCCGTATGTGCTACGACACCATACACTTGCGGTATTAAAATAAAACTCCTAACAGCACTCCTTTCTTTGTGGCGAGTATAAGATAAACTCGATCGCTCTCCACCCACAAATATGCATAAGATGTGCATATGAATCAATTTTTGTAGCCTAAGTTACTAAAAAGACACCATCCCATCTCACCAACACTCATGTGTTTGAAATGGTAAAAATAGCACTCAACCTACAAAAGTCGACTCGAAATGCAACACATACTCTTAATCTTGGCAAGATACTAAATCTAGAAGACACATATAAAAGCATGATTATCAAGAAGGTCTTTATTAAGCTTGTAATGGGGCTTAGGTCAAGGGTAGGATAACATTTGGGAATATGTGAGCTAGAAGTCCATTTTAGGGGAGCAAAATCCAATAAGTAACATAACCTAAAGATGAGGCTAAGACAACTCCAATCAACTTCAAACTCAATACTACCAAATCAACCAAACAATTGAAAAACACCACTATATCATCATCAAATTAGGATAGATTTACAACTTGCAAAGGCGAAAATGTACAACTAAATAAAAGAATTGAAACTAATTTTTGGATTTTTTTTTCTTTTTTTTTTTCATTTTTTTCTTGATTTTTTTGTTTTTTTTTTGTTTTTGATTTTTTCGCCTTGCATAAATGTTTTTATTTGATATAGATGATGATGATACAACAAACTATTAAAGCACACTCCGATAATGAGGAAACAATCCACCCATCTCCAATAACGAGCCAAAACGACAACAACATCACTCACCAACTAACCAAAATGCTCCCCCAAGCTAGACTTGGGTTAATCAAATGAGGCCAAAAAGGTTTGTAATATGGTTATTCATGAAAGAAATTGTATGGCTCAAAATAAGGGATCAAGTGAAAGATTTTGTCTTTTTAAATCAATGTAGCACGGCTCCTAACAAATGAGGGCTTTCTATCATGCTCATCATGCAATTATACAGCTAGCCAGACTAGTACCAAACCAAGATCGAGATCAGTGACACACCAGGAACTAAACACACAAGAAGGAAATAATAAGATAGAAATCAAAGCTCAAATCCTTACAAGTTAAACTCTTCCCTGTTCCAAACAATAGACGATAAGGCTCAGAAACTCAAGTTCAGTAATACCAAGGAATCGGAAAAGAAATGACGAGTTTCAGTAATCACAAATTCCAAAAATTTTAACCATAGGGCACAGAGAAACATACTCAGTAAAAGAATCCAGTAGTAATTTCAAGGGAGGATGAAACACACTAATAACTAAGAAAGCAATACAATTTTTTTGGTTGCAAGTAAAATCCCACTCCTAGTGAGTGGTACAAACCATGCAACAATCCTAAGAAAGCAATAAAGATAAGTATCCCTCCCCCAAGCTAAATGAGACACAGTGTCCTCACTGTGCAAATGCATACAACTAGGAGAAAGGGAAAGAAGAAGCTTACACAGTACAAGCTTCGCCTACCGAAGATGGTGCAGCAGTAGCATCAATAGAGGGAGCGGTGAGGCCAGAAGCTCCTATTTGATGACGCAAGGAAGTAACCGCAGAATCAGTTGCCTTGACTCTCCTTTCAAGGTTGTCTATGCGATCAAGCACATCTCGAGAGAGTCTAGCAAAACAATCCATGAAGAGCTGAAACTCCCTTGTGGTGACTAGGGCAGAGGGTGGAGTGCTAGGATCACAAACATGGGAGCCAGACATGGGAGAGAAAGGATGAGCAGGGCCGAAGATGGTGCGTGGATCCCGCGACACAGAAGTGCGAGCGGCGGCACATGGCTCATCAAGTGCTAGAGGTGTAGAAGATGAAGCACTCGGAGCGAACAACAGAGCACCGGGGTTGCTCAAACGGGTTGCAGGAGTAGGCAAACGAGCATAAGGAACTTTTGCAGCATCCTTTCTTTCGCCTTTGACAAACCATTCGTAGTTATGGCCACCTAGTGTCACTAACCATTTATAATTATTCTCCATTTGCCTTATATCAAGGAGGGCATATCCAGATAACATGTCAAGAGAAGATAAGTCAACTCCAAAATGCTTGGCAAAAATAGTGACAAAACTACCCATAGTGATAGAACCTGTATTATGGTCACGTTCCCATATGAAAGCTTCGATCAAGTACCGTCCAAAGTTGAGTTGACCCATCCTAGCGGGATCACCATGAACAAACCACCATAACATCCGAAAGTCATTTGTAGCAACCTGTCCCATCTCCCCTTTAGGATAGAAAGCCTGGAGCAGAAATCGATGCAAGATGCGAATAGCAGGATTGACAAAAGCAAAGGACTTTGTTGAACCAACTACCCAATCACTACGACCCGTGACTTCTTTCCAAAACTGTTTAGGAACAAAAATCCTTTCATTGGCATTATCACAAAAAGATTTAAATGACTCCGGACCAACAGTGCCTTCAAGAGGCAAGTGAAATAGCTCATTAACCTTTCTTGGACTCATGCGCCTTGTCACACCACCAATAGAGAAAGAAATATCACCCTTCTTCGAAACAACCACAAGAGACGAGAGAAACTCAAGAACCAAAGTTGGATAAACCTCTTCTTTCAAATGTAGAATCATCGAAAACCCATGTTTTAGTGCAACTTGCTCCAAACAATCATCAACCCCTAACTGCTTAGCATCTTGAGGTGAGTAGCGGAGGGTAGGTTTGACTCGCCGCTTCTGAAGAGTGGCGCGTAGGTCTTGTTGAGATTGACTTAACCATGAGAAATTGAGTTGTGATGAAGAAGGGGGGTTGGGTTCGGGCGTGGGTGGACGAGGTGGCACAGGAGCTTGCTTCTTTTTGGTAGTCTTTGTAGTGCTCAAAGAAGTAGCTTTGGACTTGTATTTGGAAAGGTCTCTTTTGGTGGGTTTCATAATGCCAATCACGTGACAACACCAAATAAGCAACCAAAAATCACTTTTATAACGCAAGTAACCAATGTAACAAGGCACTAATCACAACAGAATTTCACCACAAATATTTATGAAATTGATCAAAATAATTAACCAACTTCACAAAGTCAATGTGTAGCACTTTAGCAAATCACCACTAAACCACCCAAAGAATAATAATAATATCAATAAAGAATATTAAAATTCACTCTTCAAAAGTGGATGAATGCAACTTACTCCAACTCAATCTCCTTGCTTGGGAATAGGTTGAACAACTTAAAAAGAAGTCCAAATTAGTCCAAGAAAATTCCAATACTCTAATTGCTAATGAATAAGTAAAAATCAAAATCCCCAAGTTAATTTCTGAGATTAGGGTTCTGATTTTTTTTTTCTTTTTTTTCTGCTTGAGCACAGGGCAGCAGCAAGGAGGAGCGGCGGTGGTGCCGCTGGTGGCGACGGCGCAGGTGGTGCGCCGCGGTGGTGACGCAGGCAGGCGGTGGCGCGGCGGTGCTGCACACCGAGAGAAGAGGGGTTTCGAGCCCCTGTTTTTATGCGAAACAGGGCAGCAGCAGGGACGTCGCTGCTGCAGTTGGCGACGCCGGTCCGGTGGTGGCGCGTCATCCTGGTGGTGGCGCGGTGCAGGTTCAGATCAGTGGGCCAGAGAAGAAGAGGGGTTGAGCGTGTGTTGCTGCTCTGTGTATCGTATTCCTCTAGTCTTTTTTTTTTTTTTTTGAATCTCTTCGTTTCCCCCTAATTTCTTCCTTTTCTCTTGTTTTTTTCAGTTTGCAATACCCAGCGCACAGTGAATATCCAGCGGGCTGGACAGAATGTTTGAGATCAGACGAGTACAAGATCCATTGGGCGATGGACAATCAGCATGCTAGGCAGAAACAAGCACTCACGCGCATTAGAAAACCCATTGGGCGATGGAAATACATTGGGACATGAACTAAATCGCCATTCCACCTACACAAGCTTTCAAACTACGACAAACACACATTGTTAGTTCGTTAGTGACTAAAAATAAATAAATAAAAATAAAAATGAATTCAAGTGAATCCAAAAATTAGAAACAATTTAGTACTAACCTAAAAATATTGAATTCAAGTGAACCCAATTCAAAAATATTTTGTTCTTTTCATTTTTTTTTTTTGTTTTTTTATAAAAACAAAATAAACTAAACTACAACAAAAAAAAAAAGTAAAACCCAAAATAAAAAGAAAAGAGATAGAAAATTCGGGTTGCCTCCCGAAAAGCGCTTATTTATGGTCGTAAGCTAGACCGTGGTTTCTCATATGCTCAATGGGAGTTTGGGGTCGTGGAAATTGATCTCTTCCACCAACCCAACTAAGTCGCCTTCATAGTAGTGCTTAAGACGTTGTCCGTTGACTTTGAACTTCTCACCCTTGTCGTTTTGAAGCTCAACGGACCCGAACTTACTCACCATAATGACAGTGAATGGACCGCTCCACCTAGACTTCAACTTTCCAGGAAAAAGCCGCAATCTAGAGTTGAACAATAACACTTTGTCACCCACTTGAAAGTCTCTCTTCACAATTTTTTTATCGTGCCATTCTTTAGTCTTCTCCTTGTAAATCCGAGCACTATCATAAGCGGATAATCGAAACTCATCCAACTCATTAAGTTGAAGAAGCCTCTTCTCCCCCGCAAGCTTGTGATCTATGTTAAGCTCACGAATTGCCTAATTAGCTTTATACTCTAACTCAACAGGAAGATGACAAGACTTCCCGTACACAAGCCGATATGGTGAAGTGCCGATAGGTGTTTTGAAAGCTGTTCTGTAAGCCCAAAGTGTGTCATCAAGCTTCATGCTCCAATCTTTCCTAAACTTTGCAACCACCTTTTCCAATATAGATTTGATCTCGCGGTTAGAAACCTCGACTTGACCACTCGTTTGAGGATGATATGCAAGCCCAGTACAATGATAAACTCCATACTTCTTGAGAAGAGAATCCAGCTTTCGTTCATGAAAGTGAGAACCTCCATCACTAATGAGAGCTCTTGGAACCCCAAATCTCAGAAATATGATTTTGCTAAGAAGCTTAATGACCACCTTAGAGTCATTGGTGGGAGATGCGATGGCTTCCACCCACTTGGAGACATAATCGACAGCGACCAAGATATAGCAATTCCCATTAGAAGATGGGAAAGGTCCCATATAATCGACACCCCAAACATCAAAGATTTCAACTTCAAGAATACCAGTTTGGGGCATCTCATGCCGCCTCGAAATGTTGCCGGTCCTCTGGCAAGAATCACATGACATAACAAAGAACTGAGCATCCTTGAACATCGTAGGCCAAAAGAAGCCAGACTCATTCAGCTTGCGAACGGTTTTAGAAGGTCCATGATGCCCCCATAGGGTGAGTTATGACAACGTTGGAGGATCCCATGGACCTCCCACTCAGGAATGCACCTGCGATAAAGTCCATCTGCACACTCACGAAAAAGAAAAGGATCATCCCAAAAATAGTATCTAACATCATGCAAGAACCTTTTCTTTTGCTGGTAGGACAAATCAGGAGGCAAAATGCCGCCTACCACAAAGTTAGCATAATCCGCAAACCACGGACTCTGTGATGTGACTGCAAACAAATGATCATCAGGAAAAGAATCATCAATAGGAGAGGAGATCTTACCATCGTCATACCTGATTCTAGACAAGTGGTCTGCAACTACATTCTCCGCCCCTTTCTTATCACGAATTTCAATATCAAACTCTTGGAGCAAGAGAATCCACCTAATAAGCCTTGGTTTGGCTTCCTTCTTAGCAAGAAGGTACTTTAAAGTTGCATGGTCAGTATATACAATAACCTTGGAACCAAGAAGATATGATCTAAATTTTTCCAAAGCATAAATAACAGCTAAAAATTCCTTCTCTGTGGTGGCATAGTTGACCTGAGCCTCATCCAAAGTCTTGCTAGCATAGTAAATGGCATGCAAGACCTTGTTCTTTCTTTGGCCTAGCACAGCTCCAACCGCATAATCACTTGCATCGCACATAATCTCAAATGGGAGTGCCCAATCGGGAGGACGAATGATGGGTGCGGTTATGAGAGCTTGCTTAATCCCATTAAAAGACTCAACACACTGGTTAGTAAAATCAAAAGGTGCATCCTTGAGAAGGAGTTGGGTTAGTGGTTTAGCAATTTTAGAAAAATCTTGAATAAAGCGGCGGTAAAACCCCGCATGACCAAGAAAACTCCTTACCCCCTTCACATTAAATGGTGGGGGTAATTGCTCAATCACCTGTACCTTGGCTCGATCTACCTGTATGCCCTTATCAGAAACAATGTGGCCAAGTACCACACCCTCAGTCACCATAAAGTGACACTTTTCCCAATTCAACACCAAATTACATTCTTCACATCTTTTCAAAACTTTAGTGAGATTAGCCAAGCAAGAGTCAAAAGAACTACCATACACACTAAAGTCATCCATAAAGACTTCCATGATAGACTCTATGAAACTAGAAAAAATTGCTCATCATGCAACGCTGAAAGGTAGCTGGTGCATTACACAAACCAAATGGCATTCTACGGTACGCAAAAGTGCCATAAGGACATGTGAATGTTGTCTTTTCTTGATCATCAGGATGAATGGGAATTTGGAAAAAACCAGAATAACCATCCAAATAACAAAAATATTTATGACAAGCTAACCTTTCAAGCATTTGATCAATGAAGGGGAGAGGAAAATGATCCTTTTTAGTAGCTAGATGTAATCTCCTGTAATCAATGCACATGCGCCAACCAGTGACAGTTCTAGTGGGAATTAATTCATTTTTGTCATTCTTTACAACAGTCATCCCACCTTTCTTAGGAACCACTTGTACAAGACTTACCCACTTAGATGCGGCAATAGGAAAGATAATGCCTGCGTCAAGTAACTTCAATACCTCACTTTTCACGACTTCTTATATGTTAGGATTTAAGCGCCTGTGTGGTTGAATACAAGGCTTATGATCCTCTTCCAAATGAATCCTATGCATGCAAAAGTCGGGACTAATACCCTTCAAATCATCAACACTATACCCAATGGCCTTTTTATGTGTTTTCAAAACATCCAAAAGTTGGGAAAGTTGGGCATCATTGAGTGTAGTGCTAACAATAACAGGGTGGAGCTCTTGCTCATCAAGAAAAGCATACTTAAGATGGGAAGGAAGAGGTTTTAGTTCGGGTTTCTTTACCTCAACCTTGCATGTAGGCCGAACTAACCTCTTCACTCGTTGGCTCTCGCTATGACTAAGCTCTTCATTACAAAGAGCTCGCTTAATGGCGTCTATTTCATCCTTCCAAATGCGAGCATCACCTGTAGAAGATTCAAGACAAAGAACGGCCTCCAAAGGATCTTTCATAAGAGTTTGGGGCAAGTTATCATGACAAATCACATCAACTACATCAATAGCATAACATTTTTCCTCAAGCATGGGACTTTTCAAAGCAGTATTCAAATTGAAAGTCACATTATCATCCCCCACAGAAAGTGTAAGTCTACCATTTTTCACATCAATTACAGCTCCTGCAGTATGAAGGAAAGGTCTCCCTAAAATAATAGGAATTTGCTTATCTTCCTCCATATCAAGAACAATAAAATCATCAGGGATATAAAACTTTACCAACCCTAACAGGAACATCCTCCAAAACACCCAAAGGGTATTTAACAGAACGGTCGGCCATTTATAGAGTAATATTGTTAACTTTTAAATCACCCATATTCAGTTTAGAACAGACAGAAAAAGGCATTACACTTACACTAGCCCCTAAATCACATAAAGCTTTATCAATAAACAATGTTCCAATGTGACAAGGGATGGAGAAACTACCAGGATCCTTCAATTTATGAGGGGATTTATTTTGTAGCAAAGCACTACATTCTTCAGTAAAAGCAACTGTCTCCACCTCACTAAAAGCTCTCTTCCTAGTCAGTATGTCTTTCATGAATTTAGCATAAGAAGGCACTTGAGTAATTAATTCAGTAAAAGGAACTGTTACCTGCAAATTCTTAACCACCTCCAAGAACTTACCGAACTGCTTGTCAAGCTTGCTTTTCACTTGACGGTTGGGAAAAGGAAGTTTGATAGGAGGCACTTGCAAAGCCTCTTCTTTTTCATTCTCCTTCTCTTGTGCCGTCTCAGAAGGTGCTTCATCAACAACCACTTCAGAAATGCCATCATCTTGTGAAACTGGCTCTACATCAATAGGCATGGGAGGCTCATCATAACTCAAACCACTCCTTGTAGAGATTGCATTCGCGGTTTCCTTGCCTTGTGGTTGAGAAGGTTGGCCTGGCAATGCCCCTGCTTGTCTAGTAGAGCTAGAGGCGGCTAATTGAGCAACTTGAGTTTCAAGCATTTTGTTGTGAGTACTGAGCTGCTCAATCTGTTTGGCCATTTGAGTCATCATGGTTTTCAATTCCCCCAATTCGGATTGGGGTTGTTGATTCTGAAACTGTTGTTGCTGCTGATGGCCCAGAGGGGGCCTTTGGAACCCAGGTGGTCCCTGATTTGGCTGATACGGCTGATGTTGCCCATATTGTTGTGGTGCATGTGGTGGAAAGTGTTGTTGTTGAGGATTTAACACATTGTTGCTGCGATATGACAAGTTAGGGTGATTCCGAATACCAGGATAGTAGCTATTGTTGTTGAAAGGAGGACGAGCTTGAAAAGCATTGACTTGCTCTTGCCCTCCCATAGCTCCATTGGGATTAACTGAACACTCCATAAGAGAATGACCATGCACACAAGAAAAATCACATGCAACTCCACATTGGCTAGAAGTAGCCATAGCATTGACAGGCATAGATGTGTTAGCTCCAATGCGCATCTCATCAATTTTCTCATTCAAAGCCGAAATCTGTGATGATAGAAGGGAATAAGTTTCAACTTCATGCTTCCCTTTCCTTGGTGCTTGAGCTGTGCGCCTAGATGAGCTATTCCATTGATTTTCAGCAAGAGTATCCAAGAGTGAAATAGCTTCAGAGATTTGTTTGTTCATGAATGAGCCGCCGGCTGCACCATCTACCATCCTCTTGGTCTCATTATCAAGACCATTATAAAAAGATTGCATCAGAAACTCCTTCTCTATACCGTGATGAGGGCACATATATTGATAGTCCTTGAACCTCTCCCAAGCATCATGAAAAGTCTCCCCCGCATCTTGTGAGAAACTATAGAGCTTAACTCTGTGGTCATGAGTCTTATAACCGGGAAAATACTTCACTAGAAAAGCATCAGATAATTGCTCCCAAGTGGTGATGGTGTTGGGAAGAGAGTTATACCAACGTTGAGCTTTCCCCGCCAAAGAGAAACGAAAGAGGTACAAGTAGAGCTCTTCGTCAGTCATCCCAGTAATCTTTTGGAGAGAGCATGCTTGAAGGAATTTCTGAAGATGATCAACGGGTTCTTCATTGTCAAGACCATAAAATTGATGTCCCGTGATCATATTATTAACATGGGATTTGATGTCAAAGTTTCCAGCAGTAGTGGTCGGCATCCTAATCCCCGCAGTCACATTGCTAGCCTTGGGCTGCGTAGACTGCCTAAGAGTTCTCTCGGGAGCCTCAGCCGCCATTTCAGAAGATTGAGAGGCCTTTCGAGCTAGTTTACGGGCCTCCGCTCTCCTTTTCTTTGCACTTGCGTGTGTTCTACGAGTAGTTGCTTCAATCTCAGGATCAAAAGGCAAAGGTTGCCTGTTGGTACTCCTGGTCATGCACAAAAACACTAAAACAGACGTAAGTACGCTCGAAGAACAGTTGTTCTCCGAGTGGGTTAGCAAAAGCAAACGCTAAATTCAAAAGGTAAAATTATTGCCTTCCCCGGCAACGGCGCCAAATTTTGATAGGATCGTTGACTACCAAAAATAATACCTAAATACCTAACTAGTATAGTCGGGCAAGTAGGGTCGAACCACTCAGGAAGGACGAATTAATTCACTAAATGAATTAAGTTCACTATTACTAACAAGGTTAAAATATGGGTTGAATGATTGACTAAACTAAACAAAATAATTAAACTGACTAATAAGAACGCAATGAAATCGAATTGATTAAAACTATATAACTAAAACCTAGGGCTGACAGGATCCACTATGCAACAATCATGATTCAGGTGACAATAATCAGGATGGGAATAAATTTAGGTAAACGGAATTGTACTGCTCTCGCTAATAAAATCCCACAATTAACTACAAAATTGGCTCTCGCGTTAAGTAATTAAAGGCTCGATTGATATTAAACTTACACTCAACTCGCAGCTCTCGCATCTAAAGTCGAATGAATTAAACTTGCAAAACTAGTTGGCCAGACTAAAATTGCAATCACTACAAAGCATATCAATCAAATTTACCAAGACAAACCAAGTTTAAACCCTAAAAACTAACAAGAATCATGATTATAGCATAGTTTCACCAAGCCCGAGAAGAAAATCTACTCACTATTCATAATTAAATCAACAAAAGCAATAACAATAAAAACCCTAGAATTCATGATTGAGACATAGAGAAATTGATACTAGCAATCAACAATAGCAATCAACAATAATAGTAATCAAAAGCAATGAACAAAACAAATAAAGAATAAATCAATGGAGAATACCTTGAGAACTTGAAATCAATGGAGAATTGCAAAAGTTAGGGTTTGAAGGAAGAAGAAAGAGGGGAAAAACTATTGTGATTCAGCAATAAAAAAAAGTATGAGGAGGAAGTGAATATCTCTTTTAGTTTTCCTATTTATATTTTCTAAACAAACTCCCTAATTAAAGATTAAAAATAAAATAAAAACAAGGAGCAATGAAGAGGAGACTCTAAATCACACATGACAGCAGGTTGCTCGACCATTGGGCGTTGGACAGCCATTGGACGAGGCAGTAGCAGCCGTTGCAAAGCAACCAAAGTCATTGGGCGCTGGTTCGCTTCCTGAACCGCTGGGTCAATTTGACGGGCCGTAACTTGAGATACAGACATCTTTTGGAGGCATATGACCTACCGTTGCGAAGCTCTTCGAGTCTAGTTTCCAATGCAATTTGAATCGCATTAATCCGATAAGTACATCTCGGGATATGACCAAAATAGTGCAAGGGGGTCAAACTGATCTTTCGTAAACAATGTTATTTCTTCAATTCTAGCTCATATTAACCCCAATAAGCTATGCCATTACCCTTATGAACGTTAACTAAGCTTCATATGATGTAAATCTTCGTATAGAACATCCATCATCACCAACTCTCCTTCTACAATCATCCACTTCGTGTCATCTTGCTCCGAAAGCTTCCAAATAGCTATAAAACTACCTGAAAAGTTAAGAAACACAAACGAAGCGTAATAGAGCACAAAATGGATAATTAGTGCATTTAATGCCTAAAATGCAACTATATGGACTAATATGCAACTAAATATGCAACTAAAATATGCCTAAAAACTCTATATGAAAGTGACTCATCACAAATCTATACTAAATTTATTAAAATAAAATAATGAATATAAATTGTAGGAAATAAATTCGGTTTTAAAAATATAATAAAGAGGCTAATAGGAGACATGTAACTTTCTATAGATATTGGGTATAATCATTGACTCATTCTGTAACACCACGGATTTTCGCTAATATTTTATTCGGTTTTAGCGCGTTTCGGACCGTTGCATGACTTTTTAACGTGAAGTTTTATGTTCCTAAAAGCTGTCCGAAATAATGTCTTATATGGGAGTTATTTTCAGATTTATTTCAACCTTTGAAATTCCTTTGTAGCACCCATTTTATTACCCCATAGTTACCCCATCAATTTCAACTTGTAGCCCCTTTTTTTATTTCCCTTTGCTGCTGAACCGATCAGGAAAAAGAAACAGTTTGGAGCCTCCTATCTTCTCTCTTTCGTATTTTCGGCCTTTTGTGCACACCCATTTTGTTTGCATCATATCTCCTTCGTTTCTTATCGGATTTGGGCGTGTGAGTAGTCCAAATTCCTACTCGGACAGATCTTGCTCGTGGTCAATTTGTTTTTGAAGAAAGGGAAATACGCGACTGCAGTTTCCGTTTCAATCAGACGAGTACATTCACCCGATTTTTCCTGTCACACCTTCATGAAAATGACCATCGCCTGAGATCTAACCGTTGGATCGTCCCAGACGTTGGACCGCATGTTGAGAACATATGGGCTTTAACTTTGACCAGAGGGATTTGGCATTCAAGTTTCAGATCATTGAGAATCTTTGTCGGAGTAGAGCAGTACATAATGGAATTTATAATGTTCAAGAAGAAGAATGCAAGCAATTGGAGGTATTAAAAGGTAACTAATGATTTTCATAGAACGATTAGAATTCGCATAGGGATTATATTAGTTTAAATAGTGAAGTTGGGGTGAGTATTATTTTAGGAATTTGGGGTGGGAATAATTTACTTGTTGTATCTTTGGTTTCATGAGTTGTGTGAATTATATGATTAATGGTTACTTGTAAATTTGTGTTGTTGGTTTGTTATGTTTATATAGAGCCATGATTATTATGTTTAGACTATTATACATTGTTGTTTTAGGCACGACTCTATGTTCTCATTAGCTTGATTATTGTTGATTTGCATGTATTTAAAGCATGAAACTTTGAAGTGTAAGTATGTGGTTGTAGTATCAGTGAAGTTTGAATGAGCATGGCTTGATAGAGGTTGGGAAATTTTATCTCACGGTTGTTGTTGTGCTTCCGAGCTGCTGCAGACAATAGCTAGCGCTGGTGCGCCCGCGCCAATGCCACTGTTGGAGTGGTTTTGTTTGTCTCGTGGGTCTGTTATTGGTTTGTCTATTTTATGCTTGTTGTTGAACATGAAGATGATGATGGATACGACGCCTTACATTAGTGTTGCTCTCTTTCTCTCTCTGGGTTTTTAATGCAGCTTTAGTAAGTTCCATTATGTTTTCATCTTGTTGTGTTGTGTTAGTTACATTATGTCATGTAATGCATGCCATGATTTGTTCTAGTCATGCATCGTTATATAATGGGCTTGTATTTTCTTTTCTACTCTTCTTTTTTTTAAATTATAGATTTGTCTCATATTACATCTTGTGAGTTGTTTGTAGTTAATGGCTACAAACTGTATCTTCGTGAAGTTTATTAGTTTTTGATTTATGATTTTGGATTTCTTATTCGGATGAAGTTATTTTATTTTGGAAATCTTGGAACTGTTTCAAAGCTATTATACGTATTTCTATGATTTCCTATTTTCTTGATGAGTTAAAGTATATTTTTTGAAGATGATATTCTTAACATTATACTCCATCCGTTTCATTTTAATTGTTACACTTTGACATTTTACACTATTCACAAGTTGCACTTTGACCCTCATTTGTGATTTATACATGAATAAAAACATAGTCGTGTGGGATCTTGTTAGATTAGTTTTAGTATGTATTTTATTAATATATACTTTTTATAATTTTTACAAATACAAAACTAGAGATATATATCCTCAAAGTTTTGCATTGGCATGCGTGAAAAGTGTAAGTGTAACCATTAAAATGAAACGGAGTGAGTAATTATTATTATTGAGAAATTGTGAAGTTGTTTTGAATTTGAATTGATGGGTTGAGTCCCTAAAATTCCTGCAGTTTGATGTAAATGGAATTGATGGGTGAAGGCCCTAAAATTCTTGCAGTTTGAAATTGATGGTTTAATGCCATAGATTCTTGCAGTTTGATGTAAGACCTTGAAGGGCATTCTGCATACGATGAAATTATATTATTTTTATTTTTGTTTGAGGATGATGACTAGTGAGACGGCATGGTCTCCTAGGAATGAACAGTCACTGTGTACTGAGCAGGGTACATAGTTTATACTTACGTACGGAGCAGGGTATGTAGGTCCGTTTTGGTTATTAGTTGTCGTCTGAGAGGTCGAGAAGTACTGAGCAGGGTACTATCTCGCAGCAGGATGTGGTCATACTAGATATAGGCGAGCAGGGTCCTAATACTATAACCAAATAGGAACAGTGGGTTGCGATCCACTTACGTTCAGTTCCTCCTCAAATATGTTAAGAAGATTATTTTGGAAATGTTATAATTATCGTTTATATTGTCCATATTGTTATTTAATTTAGATTTGAAGGTTTATCTTGTTGATCCTTGAGTTGTTCATATGTATATTTATTTGTCTAATCATTCTGTTAACTTTACCCTATTTGTGGATAGCATGTTGCATTATATTGTTTCTGTTGTACTTATTTATTATTTGTTTATTTGATTGTTTGAAGTGTATTTCTGAGATATTGTGTATGACTTGATTACTAAAACTTTTATAACTCTTATATAGATCCTAATTGAGCTGGGAGAGCTGTTAGTTACTCCCCACTGATTGTGGATGTTTGTTGATTATTTTGCAGGTACTTTTGAGGCCTAATTATTTTCGTTTTGGGCAATGGGAGAGATTTTATTTAGGATTTTGAAGTAATCTTATCTTTTATTGTTCTAGGTTTTCTATTTTGGGATTTTGAGGTTGTCCGGCCTCTTTATGGTTATTTTGAGATAATTCATTTGGGTTTTATTTTCTTTAGTTTATATTTAACCTTTATTTAGAGTGACATTTCCGTCAAACGATATTTCCGCTATTGTCATATCTTTAATAGAATGCTCTATTTTGTTTATATTATGTTTATAAAATGACGGAGTGTTACACATTCGACTAGCCTAGGATAGATTGGTTAACTATATAATCCCTTGAAAACAAGTAGATTACTAGTTTTATCTTTCTGACTCGCCAAATCCCGTGAAAGTATGAAAATTTAATCCTCATCAAGCTAAATTAATCCAACCATGAAAGCATGTATCAAATCATCAAACTTAACAGCATTAGAAACACCAATCAACTGAACCCGAACTAGCCAGTAAACTGCAACTAATTGAATTCAATTGTTACACAAGATTCTAGCAATTATAATTAGACCAGAAAGATGCAACATAATTAAAGCTACTATCAATCTAACAATAAACATGAAACAATTTAGGTGATCAAACTAAATCAATAAACATGAATCAACAGCCAGATAATAAACCTTGTATAAATACCCAAAAGAAACTAATCGTTTATAACACAAACAAATACGTAGTCTCATAAACCCATATTCCTTCTAGTGGAAAACTACTCTAAATTAGACATAAAAACAAAGGAAGAAATAGAAGATAGTAGAGAAAACTCATTAGGGACGAAATCTCTGTCTTCCTCCTGTTATGCCTCTTTTTATCTCCTCGTGTGGCTTTCTGTATCCACCCAGATCAAGGGTTTCTTTTCTTCTTTCTTCTTATTTCCTTTGCTGCGTGTTGTGTTGTTGTTGTCGCTGGAAACCTTGGGCTTCCTTTGTTTTTCTTTCCATTTTCTAATTAGTCTTAGGTTGATGTCGTGGGCTTCTCTTCTTTTCTTTCTTTTTCTTTTTTTCTTGTAAACGTTGTATTACTCCCACCTTGTACTTTGTGGTTGTACCTGTATATGGGCTGCTTCCCTATAATGTAATTTCGACCTAGTAAACGGCTGACTTAGCGTTTGCTTCCTTCTCCAAAGTTGTCGGTTTCGATCTCAGCTTTCCGTAGCCACTTAAATCGTCTCATTTCGACTCCATATGAGTGAATACTATATTAGCCCTGCAAAATTAGTAATACTCGAATTTAGTGCATCTTTCAAAGCTCTTAGTTAAATAGGTTATAACTAAATAATTAATAGACACAAATTTATCTTTTAAACACTAAAAATAATTATCAAGTGATTAAACCGAAATATCCTAAAAGTATAATATTTAACCCATATAACTCAACAGCCGACGCTAAAAGTATTATATTAGAGGGTAAAAATATGTATAAGTAGGCACTTATCAGTGTGCATAGCAACGAATGGGGTGATGCCATGTGTATCAATATTGCTTTATTGTTGCTGCTTTTTTATTTTGTACAAGATTGTTTTTTTTGTTTTGAAGTAAATAAAAAAAACCAGCTTATAATTTTTTGAAAGAAATTACATTACAACTATAAATTGAGCCTAAATTTGATATATTTTACCATATATTTTTCACAACCTACTTTTCTTTCTAATAACTTTCTCCTACCTAAATTATTAAATTGTATATAAAATGATTAATATATCACTAATTAAAACATGAATACAAATTATCTACTCTATATAAGAATAAAAAATATTTTGGATAGGAAAGAGAGGATATGATGGAGTATACCAAAAGTAAGAGAGATAAGTAGAAAAGCTAAGTAGGACTAGCCCACCCACTGTAAGAAAAAAAGATGAGTTGGTGGGAAGTTAGTGGGATGTGAGGTGTAAGAAGGAGGAAAGGAGAGAAAATGAAAAAAAATACAAGACCAACACCCACTATACATGCTCTAATGTTTTAGGAATGTTTTAGTCTTTCTCCTTTTTCTTTTCCTCTCTTAATTTCCTTTTCTAATTTGTTTTCTTTTTCTTTTATTTTCTTTCTTTTCTCCCTTGCTTACTGAGTATTGTACGGACCTTTTCCACCTTTTTCATTTTTGTAATTTCTTTTTCCTTTTTCTTTTATTCCTTTCCTTTTTATTTTCTTTTCCTTTTTATATTTTATTCTCGTAATGTTAGGAGTAGTTTAAATACTTTTACGGTCCGTTTGGTTAGTGATACTAAATGGTAGTAATGGTAATAATTTCTAGTGTAAATTTGTGAAGGCATTTCCATGTCAACATCCATGGTAATTTCCGTTTGGTTTGATGGAAAACATGTAAAAATGGTTTTGATGGGGAAATATATTTGGGTGGAAAATGCAAATTAATGATGGTTTTTCTTTGTTTGGTTTGATGAAAAACTATTAAGCTAAGAAGGGCGTAATGGATATGTTGGGATGAGAGAGTGGAGGAAAATGGTTAGGAAGGGTTGGAAAACTATTTTCCACCTTAATTTTCCTTTTTACCTCCTTTGTCCCACCAAATAGTGAAAAATGGGGAAAATTGTTTTGGTGGAAAACCTTTTCATCCAAAACAAACGGTATGACTTTTGATACATTCTTTACAACATTGCATTCATTGATTAGCTGACTTGACTTGTCTACACTTTAGATAGAGATGGGAAAAATAATTGGTATGTCTAGCCTCTCATTCTCTCAATGTTCATCCCGCCTCACAGGCTGGTGTGATAATGACTTGGCTACTTATAAAGTCTTGTGGATGACTCCTTGAAGTAATTGATAAGAAGGATTACAGAAAAACACCCGAGATTAATATTGTTAATCACCCCCTCCCCCCCTTTAAAAATTAATAATTTTAGTAATCAAACGGTTACCAATGTTGACTTTTCCATCTTATATATTAAAATATATCCATGGTCCATTCCATTATTAAAGACTGTATTATATATGCCGTGAGTAAGTTAATAAAGGAGTCCAAATTGTACGCCTATATTCTGTTCCATATCGTTAAAACTTTTGAGTACTAAAACCAACATTGTCTTGCATTATGACGAGATGTTGGATAATTGTAAAATACTTGGGTTGTGTGTTAGCAGCAATATTGCTTCATGCTCAGCATCAAGAATGTTGCATTGAAGAAGAGCGGCTTGCTTTACTTGAACTCAAGTCCTACATGAAGTCGTATGCAAACCCTAAATATGATGATTCATTTAGCTGGTTTGATGATACTGTACAGAGATATAACTGTTGTGCTTGGAAAATGGTTCAGTGCAATTCTTCCACCGGACGTGTAACGGAGCTTCATCTCGGCTACACGGTGGGGTATTCAAATAGGCCTTGGCTGTTCAATGTGACAATTTTTCAGTCATTCGGGGAACTCGTACACCTCGATTTATCCTACAACAACATCAGTGGTTTGGTGGAGAGTGATGGTATGTATTGGAAATATTAACTATGGAATAATTACACAAGTAGTATTTTTTTTCTATTGTTGTTTTCGTTTGTTTATAGTAATTGACAATCTAACAATCCTGATATATATTGCTTTGCAGGTTCTACAAAGATCTCAACTTTGAAAAAGTTGAGATTGTTGAACCTGGATCAAAATTTTTATGTTACTGGCTATATTTCTATAGGTGATCTTACTTCACTTGAGAAATTGTCCATTCGTGAATGTAGTTTGAATGAATTCAACTTCCCACTCCAAGGTACTCCTATATTTCTTTTTTCTTTTTCTAGGACATTCTTGAAATGAATACTGGATCACAAAAACTCAACGTCTTAAATTACTTGTCAGTTGTCATATAGTCGTAACCTTTTTTGACATATAATTTTTCATATATTGTACCTACTTGACTCTTTTTGTCATTTACCCTTACTAATTTTACTAATTTTGTCTTTTTTTGCCTTTATCTCTTTGGGGAACTGTCTTGATTATATCCTATGAAGTAAGATATACAATATTTTTAAGGGATGGAGGTAGTTTTTTCTTTAAGTCGGTATCCTAGAAAAGTTTGGTGGAGTATTACATACTCTACTACATAATAAACATCCTAATACATTTTAGATTGCAAACATGGTAGATATATAAATTCTAGAATATTGTATACAAGACTATTCTTAAGTGTTCTAGATCATTCCACTTTATCTTGTAGATTCTTGCACTCTACAACCTCTATGGTTGTCCTCAAAGAGCTCTACACAACTCACTCTAGAGATTCCACACGTCGAGGAACACCTCCCATCCATTACAGACCCATCTTGGCCTACAACCACCAAATTGACACTAGGAAATTCAGAAGTTCAATAATGGTCCACATATGGAACTCTCAAATATCTAGCTTTAGCTTCATCTCTCTCATAGTCACTCGAAACGACTGCTAATCATATTTATACTAGGACATAAACAACGAAACGTTAATGAATCGGTTCATGTGCACATATTGTAACTTTCCAGACAAAGACGGTCGTGTCATATATAACACGAATGTGTAAGAAAGCTAGTAGCAAACCATGTACTTTTTGCCTTCGAAAAAACGTTGACCCTGATGTGCTCCATGCAACACAACAGTGGTCCTAGATACATGGCTGTGTCATGGCTTATGCGCAATACAATCTTTTGGACCTATGCACTTGGATATTTTGCCTTGCTTTCAATCTTCGACGCACACACAACTACTAACAAACCGCTGTACCTGCACACATCTCTATCATATGCCTAAGCATTGATTGGTTGATGCAACCTCCAACGATGAATATCATTCAAAGTCACTGCAACATTCCTTTGTTAATCAACATGTTAAATGCAACTTCAGATCTTTCCTTTTCTTTTTTTTTTGTCCCATTCCTTCACCATTAATAATCGATATCGTATTATTTTTCAAGATTAGTTATCATGAGAAAATTATCTTTATGTTGTACTATTAGTTATCTGCAAATTCACCAGACAAGTCCACTAACTACTAACACTACTATCTACTTTAATTTCTTTCAGGTGTTTGTGGAATGAATAATCTTATGGAGTTGCATCTTGGGAATAATGTTTTTAATGGCGGCCTACCTTCATGTCTCCAAAATTTGTCTTCTCTCAAAGTCCTTGATCTTTCAAACAATAATTTCGATGGAAAGTTCCCAGAAGTGCTCTCAAGCCTTAGGTCTTTAGAGTACTTGGACCTCTCTAATAACTACTTTGAAGGTGAGTTTTCCTTGGCTTATCTCACCAACCTCTCAAACCTCCATGTTTTACGACTTTCAAGAAACATGTTGGAAGTTCGACTGGGAGATCCATCATGGCGACCCACATTTCAATTGCAAACATTGGGCTTGCGAGATTGCAATCTAAATAAAACCGTTGAAACTATTCCTGTATTCTTGTCACACCAAACCAACCTAAGTGATCTTGATCTCTCGCATAATAACCTATCTAAAGCCTTCCCTACTTGGTTGTTTAACTACTCCTTTAAGCTTAAATCTTTGTACCTTGCAAACAACTATCTTACAGGAAGCCTCCAATTACCTCGCTCTACTAACATGTCCTTAAAGATTCTAGATATCTCTAATAACAATTTCCATGATAAGCTTCCAGTAAATTTTGGTTTGGTATTCCGCCAACTTGAATATTTGAACTTGTCTGGAAACCATTTTGAAGGACCTATTCCAACTTCAATAGGTCACATACGAGGACTAAAATTTTTGGATATGTCAAACAATAACTTCTCCGGGAAATTGCCAAGGAAATTGCTTAGTGATTTAAGTTCCTTGAGTATACTCGAGCTCTCAGACAACAATATAGAAGGGGATATAATACCAGAGTATATGAATCTCCCATCATTGACTTGGTTAAAGCTAAGCAACAATCGTTTTGGCGGGACAATCAAGGACTCCTTACAAAAAAGCTTTCGGTTGTATTACTTGGATATATCCAACAACAATGTAACTGGCCTTCTTCCTTGGTGGATCGGCAACTTCTCTGATGATTTGTATTCTTTGTCAATGTCACAAAACAATCTCCAAGGCAATATTCCAGAGGAAATATGTACACTTTACTTAGACCTCTCCCAGAATAACTTTAGTGGACCCATACCTTCATGCTCCAGCTGTTCGTTTGGTTTTCTGCATCTACACAGTAACAGTCTCACGGGACTAATACCAAATGCATTATCAAGTTGCTCAATGTTGGAAACACTTGATCTAAGCGACAATCAACTTTCAGGTGGCATTCCATTGTGGATTAATAAAATTCCGAGCCTAACAATACTCCTCTTAGCTGGAAATAGTCTTCATGGTCTAATTCCTCACCAGCTCTGTCAGTTGAAGAATATCAACATACTAGATCTTTCACGTAACAATCTATCTAGAGATATACCCATCTGCTTTGGAAATATGTCATTTGGGATCAATAATACTATGAAGTATGAATATGATCCGATTTACAGCGACTACTCTTTGGGTGATGCTACAGAGTTGGACTTTTATGATACATCTGAAGAAGTTGAATTCTTGGATAAGAATCAATATCTTTCTTATAAAGGTAAAAATCTTGTTCTTATGACAGGACTAGACTTGTCCTGCAACAAGCTCACTGGTGAGATACCACCACAACTAGGTGAGTTGAATAAGATCCAATCCTTGAATTTGTCTCACAACTTCTTGTCAGGATTCATACCAAGTCGATTTTCCAACTTGGAACATGTGGAAAGCTTAGACCTTTCCTACAACAATTTGAGTGGCACGATTCCTTCCGAGCTCATTGAGCTTAACTTCTTGGCTATCTTTAATGTGTCATACAACAACTTGTCTGGGAGAGTGCCTGAGACAAGACAATTTGCAAATTTCGACGAGAGCAACTATTTGGGGAATCCTAGACTTTATGGGTATTTGGTGAATAAACCAATCAAAGCACTGCATCCTGCAAATGCTACTAAAGAAGATGAAGGAATTGATCAAGATCACGGAGGAATTAACGTAGTAGACTTTCTATGGAGCTTTTGTATGTCTTGTGTTACTATGTTTCTAGCAACTATAGTAATCCTCTACATTAACCCTTTCTGGCGTGGAGCGTTCTTTGAATTTGTCGATAGGCGTATTCTTTGGTGGTTATCAATATCACAACTATCGTTGTATTTATTAATTAGGATTTAGAACTTTTTGTGGGTGAAGTTTATTGTCAGAACTCAGACCCTAGTAATTATGTACCCATTTGCTTTAATGCTTTTCACCATAAACAACAACTAGATTTAATATCTATACTAGTGTGTAATCCGGGAAGTGTCACAAGTCTTTACTTCGAATAATATAATTTGAAATTCCCTTTTTTATGTAATTATTCTTAAAGTTTATAAATACTTTAGATTGGCTCGTTGTATCTTTTCGAGTATTTGTTCAAAGTCATAAGATTGACGAAGTTATTAGTATCGAGGGTGTGTTTGGTTGGGAATAAAGTGCTTTTGCAGGTAATTGTTTTTCATACTTTCCTTTGTTTTATTTGAGTCGGATTTGAGAGGGAAAAATATAGATTGAACTTTATTTTCTAAGGGTGGAAAATAACTTTCCCTTGTGAGCGAGGCAAGAGAAGTCGCACTTTTAGTCATCATCAAAGGCTATATCCGTCTCATACTCTCACTTGACAAAAAAAAAAACACTCTTTTTTTCAATTACGGCGTTAGGATCTCACTCATTCTCCATTGTTCCACTAATTTGGTTGGCTATATCTTTCCTCCGCCCTTACTCATTTTGCATACTTTTTTTGTGACCAAGCACAAGAAAATCAATCTAGAATTGAGATTTCCTATGGAACATATATTTCATCATGGAAACCACTTTCCATTGAAAATATATTCCGTCCAACCAAACACACCCCAAATTTAAAATGTCTTTTCATCAATAGTCAATACCTAATGAATATAAGCGAACTTTGTACATTATAACACTCATATTTTTCAAGTTATTTATAATTAGTTTATGTGGAGTGAAGAGCATATTATAGTTGGGTGAGATAGTAAGACTTCTTCTACACATTGTTGGTCATATGTTCAAATCTTAGAAACCATGTCAGTATAGATAAAAAAATATGTTTTTGGCTTGGTTGGGCTAGTTTGAAGTATTTTTGCGAAAATGAGAATGTAAAAAGAAAGTGCCTATTTTTATTCTATTGTTTTGATCAAAAAAGATAATTGGCCTAAGAACCAACCCCTGACTAAGATAGTAAGACTTCTACTATGCAGCATTGGTCACTCGTTGAAATCATAGAAACCATGTCAATATCGATACAAAAATCGTGTTTGGCTTGGTTGAGCCACTTTGAAGTATTTTTTTTTTCCAAAATGAGAATGTTAAGAGAAAGTGTGAAGAGACATTCCCAACTTATTGTTGGAGTGAAGATTTAAACCTTGAACAAGTCCTAAAATTCGCGGTAGTACTCTACTGAACTACTACCTCTGTCCCATAAGAAGTGCTTAGTGGTTGTCAATTACTACGTCTATCAGCATTCGGAGTTTCGGACATTAGCTTGTTCTTTTTTCTTGACTAACTATGTTATTATTTTTATAAATTCTTTTATAAAGATAACATTGCACACGTTTACCGACTAGTTGACTTGACTTGTCACACTCTAGTTTGAGTTGGGCAAAATAGCTGGGATTCTTAATATCATTGAGACATTGAATAAAGCCTTTTTACTTTTCAACGCATCTAGTTGCTTCCACTCGTATTTCACCGCGTACTTAATTAGTTTAGATGGAGACATTTAGTCACCGGGTAAATATTGGAAATATGAGTTCTATTCATATAAGAAAATTGTATATATTCCGTCCATTTTTTTAAATCTACCTACTTTCCTTCTTTACCGGTTTCTTTTTAATCTACACACAATTGTTGTTTCTATTCTTGATAACATGTTCCATATACTTTAACCTCTTTTTACATCTATGTCATCCATTTTTTGAAATTTTAACCCACTTTTTAGTTTCTCTATTTCATTCTCATACTTTTGGACTTCCTCCTTGGTTCTCCCTCAAAGTAAAATGAGTAAACTAAAAGGAAAGGAAGGAAATAGTAGTTTACATTTCGACAAGTCTTTATGCTAAGAAGTAAATGAGGTACTATATATAATCTTCTTGACCTGAAAATAATGTAAATTACATATACTTCGTATATAGCAAAGAAGTTCGGCCTATATGTTCATTCACACCATCATTTTAATGTGAAGTTTCCATACTTCATCTAAGACTGAATGAGGTCAAAGGAGACCCTTAGAAAAGCTCAGCCATAGAATGATATCCTATCAAAGAATAATAAATAGAGCACACCACAAGAAGAAAATTCTAAATAAAAGAAGTCTAAGAGCTTGTTTGGTTAACCTTCAAATGCATGGGAAATTAGAATTCCTAGGAAGTAAATATATGTGTTATTATTTGGTTGGCAAAAACATGGAAAGTAGAACTTCCTAGGAAGTTCTATTTCCTACAAAATGGAGGAAATAACTTACCTAGGCCCCCCTAGGTAAGTCGAACTTCCCATGGAAAATAGAACTTCCCATGGGAAATATAATTTCCCATTTTCAACCAAACAAAAAAATGTACTTCCTAGGAAATAAAAATTCATAGGCAATGCAAATTCTTGTGGAGTTATACTTCCAAATTCCAACCAAACGAGCCCTAAGTTATTTGACATTAAGAATAGCTAGATTATAACTTTATTGGGACCCCCCTTATAACAAAATTTAGGATCCTAAGTATTTTCAATTTTTTTAGATAGTTAACTTGAAATTTTTTTCAATGAGGGGAAAATTGGAGATTCAGCCTCTCACAAAAGGGTGAGACTCAATCCTAGGACCTTTGGGATTGAGGGTGATGCCAATACCACTAGGTTACCAAATTCTGCTTATTTAGGACGCTAAGTATTGTCTAAAGTCATGTTTACATAATACAAACTCTTTTTATACCGATTCAAGAAAACGGTGTATCATATATTTCATAGGAATTGGGGTTGGCTCAAGTAGCTAGTGAGCTTACCCATCTTCTCTAACAAAGTCTTGGGTTCAATTTCTACCTCCAAGCATTTGTTTGGGATTTAAGGGAGGGAGGGGAAGTTTGTGGATGTATGACTTATAATAGGCCTCTGGGTAGAGGCCCTGTGCAAAAGCAGAGGATTTAATTTTACCAATTAAATATGAAAAATGGACCGTAGAAAATACCAAAGGTCAAATGACACCGTCTGGTAAGATATTCTTACCTTCAGCTAAAACCTGTATTCCCAAAAGTAAACCAACAAAATATGAACACATTGTGGTCTTGTGGAACTTTTAAGGACACAACCACAGCATCCTGGACCAGTTGGATCTCACTTCAAGAGAATACAATCATCCAAACCCAAAGATCACGGATCAATGACTCAATTAGTCTTCCACCACTTTTTTTTTTTCTAATGTTCGATCTTTACTTCATACATGCATTGGCTTTTAGAATCAAAATTGACTTGACTTTAATTATTCCTTACACTTGTTGCACTATACTCTATACTCTATACATATGTTCCATCCAGTTAATAACTAAATCCAAAACTTTAATCCTCTATTTCTCTGTCTCACTCCCTAAATTTAGCACTACAATTTTGTGTATAATGAGTTGGGAAAGATGCGCAAAATACTTGCTATGGCTACTGTTGGTAGCCATTCTGCTTTTTCATGCAAGTAAAATAGAATGTTGCATACACGAAGAGCGGCTTGCTTTGTTAGAAATTAAGGCCTATCTCAAATCATACAGAGACCAAAACCCACTCTATGCTGACTCAGACACACCGTGGTCCGAAAATGGCCAAAGATATAATTGTTGTGCTTGGGATATGGTTGTGTGCAACATGTCCACTGGACGTGTAACCAAGCTAGATTTAAGTGGGATGGCGTATTTTGCTCAAGATGCAACACAAAAGCCATGGCTGTTCAACGTGACGATGTTCCGCCCTTTTAGGCAACTCATAGACCTCGACTTATCCCAAAACAGCATTAATGGTTTAGTAGAGAGTGATGGTAATCCTATGCTCCTTATCTCAAGCGTTTTCATTTTTTTCAGTCATATGTATGTAGCACAGAAATGGTTGAGGTTTGTAAAACGGAAACTTTTTGGAATGGGGAAACCTCTTATTTCAACCGTTTATAGTCTTCATTAGCATGAAAATGATTGTGTTGGAAATCTCAGGTGGCAAAAATTTCCGTGCAATATAGCTTTTACTCCCTCCGTTCCATATTATAGTGCATGATTCTATTTTTGTACGGGTGTTAAGGTCAATAGAATTTAAGAGGAAGGTAAAGAGTGTTTGTGTATTGAAAATAAATTTTATGGCGAAAAACTGATTTTAGGAGAGAGAATGACAATAAGTGGTGAAAGAGCATAAAATGTATGACTAATTCAACCCTTGGGTTGAAAAAAAAGCAAAAAACTATTTCCAATAAGCAAATAAATGATGGTGGCACAATTTTTCTAGGAAAATCATGGAATAGTGTAGAATAAAAAAAAGGAAACAAGAATTACATTTTGGGACACTTTAAAAGGAAAGAAGCACTATAATATGGGACGGAAGGAGTATATTCTAAGTGTATGATGGATTAGATGTACTAATTTCGAATTGTTAAGATGTGAAAAATCTAAAAAATGTTTCATATATACTCTGCAGGTTCCACAAATATCTCAACATTGAAGAACCTTCAGTTTTTGAATCTAGGTTCTACCAGTTTTCAAAATGGGAGTCTTTCTGTCGCTGTTCTTACTTCACTTAAGAAATTGGTCCTTGCCGTTTGTGCTGGTTTAAGTGAATCCAGTTTTTTGTCCCAAGGTATATTTTAGTACTTGTTTTGAAATACTAGTCATGTTTATTAGTTTAGGAGTCCCTCCATCTACTTTTATTTCCACATTTTACATTTTGCTCGTCTCAGCAAAGTATGTAACAAATACGCAAAAGAATGTGATTCATGTGCATACAATGAGAAATGAATTAAATGACACACAGACTTAGAAAATGCATTTGAGGGTGGTGGGACCATTACTTTATTACTAGCTGACAATATAGAAGGTAATATAAATAGGAACCATGTAGATAAATGTCAAAAATAGGGGAAGTATAGAAGATATCGTCTGGCAATATATACATGAGATTGAGATCGTGAAGTAGTAGTATCGCTTCTCATCTCATATCTCTAAGGTCTAGGGATCAAACCTCTTATGACTCGTTTGAGGAATTCCGCTTATTCCCTCTTAAGTCTCAAGTGAGCCCCTTCATTTTACCTTCAAAAAAATCGTATGGCAATACATATATACAGGAATGATATGGGGACTACAAGTTATAAAAAAAGAATTGCAGCAAATAAATAATTGAGAGAACCATTTGTGTAGATGTAGCAAATAAAAGAAGACGAAGACAGTATTACTTTTCATGGAATAGAACTCAATCAACATAGGATTTACCAAGCTTGCTTGGTGGAGGTGATGGGAAACTCATCTTGTGACTTTGAGGTCACAAGTTTGAATCCCACTAATACCTACTTGTGCTTACTGCTTAGGAGTAGGGATTCTCTTATTTCCCCCCTTGCTCTCAAGCGTTGACCTATGTAGTTGGGCTGACTGACCTGCGATAAGTGCTGGTTCAATAGGGTCCTTCTTCTTACCAAGGGTCCCCAGTGGGGGCCCCTAAAAAGAGAAAAGAAAAATCAACATAGGATTTTGAAATACTTACCCTGCCTAAATAAAGTTGGCCCGTGGAGAGACAATTGGAAAGTAGACATTTTCTATGAAGGTTTTTCATTTGGAAAAATGGATCAGAATACCCCCAACTTTGGCCTATCCGCTTTTAATACCCCCAACTATGAGTTATTTTTAAATACCCCCAACTATTGAAGAGGTCCGCCAAAAATGCACCTTGACCTAATAGAACCGGTTTAGCAGGTTAAAAATGACATGTGTCGTGCTCTCAATGGTTTTACTTAATTTTTTTGTTTAGCTTTTTTATCACCCCACCCCCACCCTTACCATTTTACTACTTCAACCCCACTGCCACCCCTCCCTTTCCTCCCCCTCCTCAACCACCAATTCCCCTCCCCTTCCTCTTTCTCCCTCCTCCCCCCACCCCCTTCCCACCGAGAAACCCCCCCTCCCCTTCACACCACCCTCGGAAACCACCCTACCCACACCCCCACCACCCATTGCCATTTTCCCTCAACCCCACTACAACCCTTCCCACACCCCATCCCCCCTCCCCCACCACTCTGTCGAATCCCCCTCCCCTAACCTCCTTCGAAGAGGTGAGGGTTGGGCACCAACAACAACACCCACTCAACCACCCTAAACACGAGAAACCACCCAAAATCGCGCCCCTCGTTGGAGTCGCGTTCCTCCTCCCCGCTTCTTGAAGAATCGCACCCCCTCCCTCCCTCGAAGATGTGGTGGTGGTGTGACCGAGGGTGGGTTTCCTGGTGGTTTCGGGTCGGTAGGGGTGGGTCGTTTTTGTGTCCGGTGGTTGTTGGATTGGTGGGTCCAATTTTGGGTCCGGTGGTTGCGAGGTTGGTTTCGGTCGGTTTGTGGTGGATGATGCGGGGTGCGTGGGGGTGTTTTTGGGTGGTTTTAGTGAGTGGTGTTGTTGATGGGGGTTAGGGGAGGGGGAATTCGACGGGGTGGTGGGGGAGGAGGGGGATCTTTGGGGGTAGGGGAGGGGGTGGGTGTGGGAAGGGTGATATTAGGGGTGAGGGAAAGTGGTAGGAGAGGGGGAGGGGCTGAGGTGGAGGGGGAGAGGGTGGCTGAAATGGTGGTGGGTAGGAGTAGAGTAGAAGTTGAAAATAAAAATAAAAGAGAAATAAAAAATAAAAAAAATTATCTTGCTAACAGGTTACAAGTCACCTAGGTGGCGGACCTCCCCAATAATTGGGGGTATTAAAAGCAGACGGGCTAAAGTTAGTGGTATTCTGATCCATTTTTCCTTTTCATTTTTGTGCTACATTTTCTATGAAGATACTTTTATGAAATGATAGAGAAAATTTAATTATAAGGAGATGGAACAATGTGACAGAAGACTTTTGGAGTGGAACACACACAATACAATATTATAGTTTCATGCCTTTTGTGTTTATTTCAATTTCCCCTGTATTGCAGATTTACAGAAGCTGAGGGAGCTACAAGTACTAGACTTGAGAGGAAATGACTTTCATGTGCCGGTAAAAGGTAATTAACTTGCCTTAGAGTTAAGGATAATTTGTCATTATGGTGATGCAATTCTTATAAGATCAACTTATAAAAACAAATCTTTAAGTATTGATTCAACCAATCAACCTACATATTGCTGCAGAGTTAGTTACACATTTAGCAAATCCGGAAGAGCTACAAGTGTTATACTTGGGTGACAATAACTTCCATGGTTCTTTCCAAGGTAAGTCATCCCCATTAGCTCCAAACATTTAATTGGTTGCGTGATCATGCGACTTCAGCCACAACTATATGAAGGAAAAAGTCAGTACCTCAATGCCATTCATATGCAAATTCAAAATCCTTTCTTTCATCTAAAGACCTGATGTTATCTCATACAATAATGTAATTTAAAGTAGTAATAGATGATACTAAAATTTTATAAACATAAGAGATGGTTTATGGGTCTACAAACATTGTTTTGGATATTGACATGAGACGTTTCTTACAAAATTACACTTACACTTATTACCATTATTGTCATTTAGAACTGTGGATTAAACGAGCTGCAAGACTATATAGTAGTTGCCCCATGTCCAACAAATCCATTCCTTGTGCAGGATTTTGCAAGTTGAGAAACCTTCAAGAGTTGCATCTTCAGAACAATCTCCTTGATGGGTATTTGCCTTCATGCATCAAAAATTTGTCTTCCCTACAAATTCTTGATGTTTCAAATAACAACTTCAAAGGTGAATTTTCCTTGACTTCTTTGGCCAACCTCTCCGACCTTCAAGAGTTGCGACTTTCAGGAAATAAGCTGGACATTCAAATGGGAGATTTATGGTGGCAACCCAGATTTCAGTTGCAGTCCCTTTACCTAGGAGGTTGCATTCTGAACAAGACTTACAAAACTATCTCCAAATTCTTGTTACACCAAACAAACCTTATTGACCTTGATCTTTCACATACTAACTCATTTGAAGCTTTCCCTACTTGGTTGTTAAACAGTAACTCTAAGCTTAGAACATTGTACCTTGCAAACAACTCTCTTAGAGGAAGCTTTGAGTTGCCGCGTGCTGTTAATCTATCCTTACTTAGTTTGGACATCTCCTATAACCACTTTCATGGTAAGCTGCCTGAAAATATAGGTCTAGTGTTTCCCAACCTAGAGTATCTAAACTTGTCAATGAACCATTTTGAAGGACATATTCCACCCTCTATAGGTCATATCACAGGACTAAGGTATATGGATTTGTCGAATAATAACTTCTCAGGAGAACTGCCAAGCCGCTTACTTAGTGATTGTAACTATCTCGAGGTATTGCAAGTGTCAGACAACAATCTACAAGGGGAAGCAATAACAGAGAATATGAACCTACCATGGTTGAACTGGTTGAAGCTAAGCAACAATCAATTTGGTGGGACAATAAAGGGTGCACTTCAAAAAAGCTCTTACTTAAATTACTTGGATATATCCAACAACAATGTTATAGGCAAACTTCCTGGGTGGATTGGCAACTTTTCCTACTTGTACACTTTATCAATGTCAGGAAACAATTTGCAAGGCCGAATTCCTACAGAATTATGCAAACTCCGACTAGGATTTTTGGATCTCTCAAAGAATGCCTTCAGTGGATTTATACCCTCGTGCTCGAGATTTTCTTCTTTAAATTTCTTGCATCTACAACAAAACAGTTTGACTGGACCGATACCAAATGCATTATCGAGCTGCTCATCACTTAAAACACTTGATCTGAAGGATAATCATCTTTCAGGTGGCATTCCGTTGTGGATTAATAAGCTTTCGAGCTTAAGAGTACTTCTATTGGCCGGAAATACTTTATATGGAGAAATCCCAAACCAAATATGTCAATTGGACAAGATTAACATATTAGATCTCTCAAATAATAGCCTACATGGACCGGTTCCTACATGTCTTGAAAATATGTCTTTTGGGAGAAAATATGTCAGCAGCTCCTCTTTCTATGACCAAACTATCATATCCCCCATTTTGGATGATTATCACATTATATACACTTTGGATGATCCTTCTGTGCTAGAACAACACAGTTTACCCGAAGAAGTCGAATTTTTAGAAAAGAATGGCTATTTCTCTTATGTTGGTGGCATTCTTAGGCTAATGTCTGGACTAGATTTGTCAGGCAACCAACTTACTGGTGTTATTCCTTCAGAATTGGGAAACTTGGTGCACGTTCATTCACTTAACTTGTCACATAATTTGTTCTTCGGGTCCATACCGAGCAGCTTCTCCAATCTAAAGCAGGTGGAAAGCCTGGACCTTTCTTTCAACAACTTGAGTGGCATGATTCCATCCCAGCTCGTTGAGCTCAATTTCTTGGCTATCTTCAATGTGTCATATAACAACTTGATTGGGAGAGTGCCCGAAACAGGACAATTTGCAAACTTTGATGAGAGTAACTATTTTGGCAATCAGGAACTTTGTGGGTTGCCAGTGAATATATCTTGCAACCCGAAAAATGAAGTGCCACCTCCTAGTAACAAAAAAGATGCAGGTGAGGTGAAGGCAGGAATTGACATGGTAGATTTCTTCTGGAGCTTCGGTGTTTCCGGTGTCACTATGTTCTTAGCTACTAATGCAATCTTTTGTATCAACCCTCAATGGCGTGCAGCTTGGTTTGATTTTGTTGAGTGGCATATGCTGTGGTGGTTGCCAATTCCATAGCTTCCTACTCTTTCATGTTCAGTTACTACATATATTGTCATACTAGTACTCATATTTTGCTCATATAACATTGTCAGGCTTTTTACATTGTGTAATAAGTTGCAATGAGTTTCACTCGTATTTGCTCTTCCCTGAGATCACTTACAGTAATGTTTAGTATGAATTATTTTGGGTACTGAGTAAGATTTCGCTTCAAATCTGTTTCCAAATGTTGGTTTTTACTTTTTGTTTCCCTAATTTTGCAAAAAACTTACCTCAAATTGTTCTCTTTTCCTCTTTTCTCTCCTCTTTCACAAAAACCTAATTTTCAAACTAGAGGCTAATGCCGCCCTTTTGGGCGGTGGTAAGTCCTTTTTTTTTTCCATTTGTTAATAGTTTTTATGTTATTGTTTCTAATAAACTTCAGTCTCTCTCTAATTGAGACTTCTTTTACCTATATATTCGGTTATCTCGACCCATATATTGGGTTTTATTTCTTTCCATATGAGAGTTTGAAGACTTTGGTTTTGTTTTTTTGCGTGATTCTAAAGGTTGAGTTGTTTATCGTAACTTGTGTGGGGTCGCAACATATGACAATACTTCTTTTACAATCACTTGAATTAAATCCAACTTTACTCTAAAAACAATAACAAATTGATTGACCCCCTTGTAGAAGAGCTGCAGCAGACAACATGTGAAAAACGAGGGTTTTTAGAAGTGTTATATCTCATCAACAATCGTGGTTTTTTCATATTAGAATTACATTTTTTTCGGTAAACAAGGAACAATTAATATCCTAACTTCTGGAAAAAAAAATATTTCCTCTGTTTCTTTTTAAGTGCAACACTTTGATTTTTACACTATTCACACACCTCACTTTGGCCGTATTTTTTTTTTACTAGTATATAGAAACAAAAATGATAATATAAATTGTTGTTGGATTTGTTTCAATGAATATTTTCATAATATCAACTTTTTATAACTTTTAAAAATACATAACTAGAGATATTAATTGGTCAAAGTTGTGCATTGGCAAGCGATTTGGAGGTTAATAATTGATTGATGACCAAATAATTGACGTATCAAAATAGAGAAATAAAAAGAAACCAGTGGCTAATGTGAAGAGTGTACAAAAAGTCCACATTTTGAGTCAAAAATGACGAGGTTTAAAAAAGACTACCATTGTTACAATGACTTTTCATCATCTAATTGATTTGACTTAGATTGCAATTATACATTGCATACTTCAAACTCACGCTGTACGCCTCTGACCTCTCTTGTCTTATCTCTCTGGACTCTGTTCATCTGCTTCTCAAATTATGATTAGTAGAAGAGGATTAGAATACTTGCTTGGGCTATTATTCCTAGCCACTCTGCTTCATGCTGGTCAAGTAAAATGTTGCGTAGAAGAAGAGCGGCTTGCTTTACTAGACCTTAAGGCCTACATGCTATCATATTCGGACCATGGCGAATTTACAAGGCCATGGTCCGTTAATGGAGAAAAATATAATTGTTGTGCTTGGGATATGGTTCAGTGCAACACGTTCACTGGACGTGTAACTGAGCTCGATTTAAGCTCCATGGTGAATTACTTCAATGATGAACTTGACAACCCATGGTTGTTCAACGTAACACTTTTCCGCGTTTTCGAGCAACTCATAAGCCTCGACTTATCCAACAACAACATCAATGGTTTGGTGGAGAATGATGGTATAGCTATATATTTTTGATTTTCTTCATTACAATGTTACTATATGATTGAGTTAGCATATGTTAGCTCTGTTTGTTTTTTAATTGAGAACGCTTTCATATATTTTGTCCGTAGGTTCTTCAAAGATCACAACTATGGAAAAACTCCAAGATTTGAATTTGGGTTCTAGTAATTTTGAATCTCGCGGTATTTCTGTGTCGCTCCTTACTTCCCTTAAGAAATTGAGCCTTGATGGTTGTGGTTTGAGTGAGTCCAACTTTAAGTTTCAAGGTATGTTGGTGCTGTTGTGGCTCTGTTGCAAATTGCGAGCAACTAAGAATTTCTATGATTTCCATTTGACATTTGCACTGTTCTTTATGACCTTGACTATATTCTTTTGCTAATATATATACTTCTTCCGTTTTTTTAATTGCACCATTTCATTTTTGGCACTATTCATCAACCAGCCTTGTTAAGCTATCTACTATCTCGTGTCATTTAGAATTGTCTCAATGCAATGCAAGGATTCCAAATATCATTTTTTTATAATTTTTATTTATACGCAATAAGAGATATTGACACTTCAAAAAAGTGTCTTGGCAAACTTGAAAAAAGAAATGGTGCAATTAAGAAAACAGAGGAACTAAAAGTCAATCTTTTCAGTAAAATATAATCTCAATATATATTTTAAAATACCAACCTTTTATTATTTCTATTAATTAATTGTTATATGTTTTAGTGGTTAATGTAATGCTTTGGAAAACATATTGAAAACCAAAATGGATAATTATATCTAGAGCAGAGTATATTTCTGCTATAATTTCCTTTTTATTGCAGATTTAGCGAAGATGAGAGAGCTAGAAGTACTAAATCTGAGTGACAATGAATTCCAAGGTCCTGTACAAGGTAACTCACCTTACAAGTTTTGGAGAAATCCGAGCTAGGAAGATGCATATAGTGCAAAATCCACATAATTAATTCTTCTGTTTTTTGTTGCAGAATTGCTTACAAATTTTACAAATCTGGAAAAGCTACATGTACTAGATTTGGGAAATAATAACTTCCATGGATCCATCCCAGGTAAATCACAATCAACAGTTGGACTTTCTTTCACAGCTGTCAATATTTGAGTGTTTACAGTTTGTCTCAAAAATTCTGTTTTGTTTGGTCGCTTGATTGATAAACCGATTCTTTGCGCGAGAAAACATTTTACTTTGTACGATCTCCAAGATACATATTTGACCATTAATTTCTATAATTATGTATTCAAAAGATTTATATAAATTATTTTAACATAAAATTAGTAAAAAAAAATGTCATCAAAGTTTACTAACTTTAATCTGACCTTAAAAGTCAAATGTTACATGTCTTTATAAAACAATTGGAGTGTATAACCAAATTCACTATTACTATATCAGTTCTTCAACAATTTAACTATTGTGCAGATATATGTAAATTGAAGAATCTGCAAGAGCTGCGCCTTCATAACAATCTTTTTAACGGGGTCTTACCTTCATGTCTACAAAACTTATCTTCCCTACAAGTTCTTGATCTTTCAGATAATCAATTCAATGGAAACTTCATTGATATGGTCTTAAACTTTACATCCTTACAGTACTTAGACATCTCAGATAACTCCATTAAAGGGAAGTTTTTCTTAAGTTCTTTTGCCAACTTCTCAAACCTTGAAGTTTTACAACTTTCAAGAAACAATATAGAAGTCCAAACAGAAGATATATCATGGTCGCCTACGTTTCAGTTGCAATTCGTAGGTTTAGGAGGTTGTAATCTCAACAAACCATATGGGATCGTCCCAAAATTTTTGTTACATCAGCACAAACTTAAAGAGATTGATCTCTCCGAAAACAACTTAGTTGGATCTTTTCCTTCTTGGTTGTTGAACAATACTCAGCTTACAACTTTATACCTGAGAAGTAACTTCCTCAATGGATCTCTTCAGTTGGGTGGTTATGATAATGCATCTTTAGATATTCTTGATGCCTCTAGCAACAATATTCAAGGTTCGTTACCTGAAAATATCGGTTCAGTATTCTCCAAGCTCTCCTTTTTCAACATCTCTGTGAATCATCTCGAGGGACATGTTCCAACCTCGATGAGTCATATGACACGACTAATTATGCTTGATATGTCCAACAATAACTTATCTGGAGAAATTCCGATAAGTTTACTTAGTCATTGTAACGCTTTGATGGTACTACGACTGTCTGACAATAACTTGGAGGGAGAAATAATTCTACAGCAGATGAATCTACCAAACTTGAAATGGTTGCAATTGAGTAACAATCACTTCAAGGGAACAATTCAGGATGGACTTCGAAGAAGTAATCGATTGTTTTTGATGGATATATCCAACAACAACATAACGGGGCAGATTCCTAGGTGGATTGGCGAGTTCTCCATGTTATATATTTTATCGATGTCTGAAAACAATTTTCAAGGCCAAATTCCAACAGAAATATGCAACCTCCTCCAACTGAATTATTTGGATCTTTCACAAAATAACTTTACTGGACTTATACCTTCATGCTCAAACTTCTCTTTATTAAATTATATGCACCTAAGCAACAACAATCTTACTGGACCCATACCAACAGCATTATCAAGCAGCTCGAACCTAGCAATACTTGATCTAAGAGATAATCAACTTACAGATAGTATTCCATTGTGGATTGATAAACTTTCAAAGTTGCAAGTACTCTTGTTGAGCAGGAATAATCTACACGGCGAAATTCCTAATGAAATGTGTGAATTAGGAGATATGAACATATTAGATCTATCGCATAACAACTTATCAGGAAGGATACCCGCGTGTTTTGGTAAATTGTCATTTGGGATGAGAGTTTTCTCACAGGATAGCAACCAACAGAATACAAAGAGTGATTTGCATGTGTACTTATATGCCATTCCAGAAGAAGTGCAATTTCTACAAAAGAACGAGTACCTCTCTTATGTAGGGGGCATTCTTCAACTTATGTCAGGACTAGATTTATCCTGCAACAATCTTACTGGTGTTGTTCCTTCAGAGTTGGGAGACTTATCGCAGATTATATCAGTTAACTTGTCGCGTAACCTTTTAATTGGGTCCATCCCGAGTAGCTTCTCCAATCTTAAGCAAGTGGAAAGCCTAGACTTATCCTTCAACAACTTGAGCGGCATGATCCCTTCTCCACTTGTCGATCTAAACTTCTTAGTGATATTTAATGTCTCTTATAATAACTTGATTGGACGAGTGCCAGAGGCAGGGCAGTTTGCAAACTTTGATGAGCGAAACTATCTTGGGAATCCTGGGCTCTATGGATTTCACTTGGCTGTATCTCCGAGCTCAATGGCCAAAGCATTGCCTCCCGTTAGTCCAACCAAGGAAGATGAAGAAGATGATGGAATTTACATGGAAGACTTTTTATGGAGCTTCGGCATGTCCTGTGTCATCATATTCCTTGCAACCATCATAGTTCTTTGTGTCAACCCTCGTTGGCGTACAGCATGGTTTGAGTTTGTTGAGCAGCATATACTATGGTGGTTGCCAATCCCGTAGCTGATCTAGTATCCTTAGTAGGTATCAAACTTCAATGTACTCTATATTATACTTATGTATGTAGCGAATTAGACATGAATTAAGGAGAAATTCTAGAATAAGTTTGCATCTTAATGTTAGATTTTGCATTAATTATCATGTATATGTACTTTGCTTCACAGCCTTCCTAACATCTGTATTACATACTTCATACTATATAGTGTGGCAAGGATATTAATCTCATTATAGAACGATGATGTGTTATGTCGGAATCTTAATATATAATCAGATTAGCAATATAAAGTGTCTAGATTTACTGAATACGGAAAAGTATATAATTTTGTTTTACATTTCTAATTCTAATTCCTTAACAAGGTTACTTTTGATCGAAAAATCAATCGGATTTATCTCACCCCTCCATACACTATAATAAATTGAACATACATCAACAACTTGACTGGGAGAATTCTCGAGACCGGACAATTTTCCAGCTTTGATTAAAGCTGCTATCTCGGGAATCCTGTAATCCTGAAGTTGAAGATGGAGATGGAAATGGATCTCGACATGATAGACTTCTTTTGGAGTTTCAGTACGTCCTGTGTTACAGTGTTTCTGTGTTTGTAGTAACTTGAGCTATCTTCTATATCAACCCTCAATGGAGTGAGGCATGGTTTTTGTTGATAGGTATAATTTAGGTGGTTTTCAAAGTTATAACTCTCTTTTGTATTTCCTCTGTTTTTTACTCTTCCATTTTGATGAGAAGTAGTTATTTTTCACCATGATGTTACCAAATAAGCACATATTACATTATCACACCTTTGATTGGTTCAGCTAAATTTCAAGTAGTGTTATAAGAAATGACGGTAAGTATGGCTATTTCATTTTTACAAACTAATGTTAATCGACTCCCTCGTCACTTTCCACTAATGTACATTTTTCCATGGTCAAAGTTAAGTTAGTGACGTAAATTTTTTATTTTCAATAAGATATAATAGAAGAATTAAGTAAAATTTATCATATGTGATCTTAAAAGATTTGTTCGCTTTTTTACACGTTGCCAAAAAAAAAAAGATTTGCTCATGGTGCATATATTAACCTCTTAAAAATTTTATTAATATGAAATTGAAAATCTTAACCAACCAAAGTATAGTATCGGACAAGAAAAGGAAAAGGTTAAAGGTAACGGGTGCAATCAAAGTAGTAGAGAGGGAACGATACACGAAATAAAGACTTTTCATATAAAGTCTTTGATTATTTTGATGATCACACACATGTAGACTAGTACATTCCATGCATCCTTACAAACCTGACACGATATAGAATTTTGTCTGCTTAGTTTAGTCTGTATACAAAACCAAGCAAAGAGCTAGCAGAAAAGTAAGGTAGCATGATGCATTATTTATTACAACTATTAAGCAACATAATGCGGAAGTGAAAATAAGCCCACGCACAGAGGTGACAGCACAGTATCTATGCGCTAGTTTGGGCTATGTTATCCCTTAGTTTCACCATTTGTTACACACACCACCTACAATAGGTGCTTGAACACATGCAATACCAGGACAACAATTGGGTCCAAAGAGAGTGTTACAATATTGGCCCACCTCTTGGCAATTCAGAATGCTCTGAATTGCCTTACTTTGTTGCTCCATTAAGATCATATTCATCATGTTTGATTTCTGGTTTTCGATAATATTGCTCTTCATATTTGCCTTTGGTTTACCAATCGCCACTTCTTCTATTATGTAAACATTTGGCATTTCATCAGAATTAGGTGGTGTTGTTGATGCCATCCTTCCATCCACTGGATTAGCTGCATGATTTAATTAAGCATCAAAGTCTAATAAGCTGTAACTTATTGTAAGATCTTCAAGATTATCTTAAACAAGTAAAGAGCTAGTTATCCTTACAATAGAAAAGTTATCCACATCTTACCATTATTCATTTTAAGTCCGGCCGTCTTATCTAAATTTTTTGAATCAATCATATGTATGGTTATTTCTTAGTACTAGAAAAGTTATCCACGAGTTAGTCTTGCGTGGACCTGGTCCACAATAATATTATTGTGGACTAAAACCACTTATTTAACATAGTGACCCTTATTTTCAATATAGTAACCTTTTGAAATCATAAGTTACACTATAGAGTTACAATCTACCATAGTGACCGTTTTTTTCAATATAGTGACTCTTTCTTACATTAGTTTATCATGATGAAATTTTCAGTTTGTGACATATGAACCTTTTTTTTCACACAGTCAAACTTTATAATCTTTATCTACTCATCTTTTACATCTATTTTTTTATATAGTATCCCTTTTTTTCATAAATCACATGAATTAGCATTAGGTCAATACTAATTTAGTGTAGACCGGGTCCATATAAGTTTTTTACAATCAGATATAGGAGTACAAACATCAAAAAATCAATAAAATTTCACCTGTTATATACGTAGTACTCATCAAGAGCAGTGCTAAAACAGCAGTAGCAAGGAGCTTGAATGAAATCCTCGCCATTGGCTTAAAATTGCTTTGATCAACTTAATAAGTATGCAATGAGCTAAGGCTTTTTGTTTGATATAGCATTTCTTTGCACAAGCGGTCCTATTTATAGTGCTAAATGTTTACTCCTAATACAGTCGCAAATGTTGTAAGTGATGGAATATTAAATTGAACAGCCAAAGTTGGTTGAATCACTTGAAGTATGTGTTAAATAGGTGAGCAATGTGTATAAGTGTGGACAATAATTGTATTAACCTAATTAGGTTAACCCTGATATAAAATATATATATATATATATATATATATATATATATATATATATATATATATATATATATATAGGGGTAGGATCCGCTGAAAACAACTCTTAATCTGAAAACTGAAAACAGGGTAACTTTTACCACTTTTAGGGCAACTTTTTATATTTTAAGGGTAACTTTTACCACTTTTAGGGCAACTTTATATATTTTAAGGGTAACTTATTTTAACTTTGATTATAGTTAAACCTATGCAGGATTCGAACCTACATAGTTGTGTATTACACAATGCTCTACCAATTGAGCTAATAGGTTGTATGAATTTCGCCAAATATATGTTAGAGAGAGGGGGGTAACAAATAGCTTTAAAACAGCAACTAATAACAATACTTGGGAAACTAATAAAAACAGAGTATGCTAACTTAAATCAAGACAATTTAGAATGAAAAAATCAACCAACAGGGAAAACAGAACAAAGAACCCAAAATCAAGAGAAACCCAGCAATGGTAGCAATTCAACTTAGCCAATCTCAACAGTCCAGAAACAGCAGTATGAACATGTCAAATAAAGGATAAGTTAGATAGATTACCTTCGTTTGGTTGAACTTGAACGTTTTTCTTCGACTTCTTGACAGGAAGATTTTTATTTTTCTTCCCTACATTCTCCATTTCAGCTACACAAAACAGATACATAACAACTATACTTAAAAACAAACAAAATAATCTAAATCACAAAAGCTAACACATAATAACAAATAATCTAAATCCTAACAAAATTCAACTATACAAAAAAAAACAGAAAATCAGCTTTTTCAAAAAAAATATTACGAAAATTAAGAAATCTTGCAAAAATTCAAAAATTCATATCAATATATACGAAATTTTATCTTCTAGATCTAACAAAAAGTTCACAATAAAATTTCGAACCACTAGATCTAGAGATTATAAGAATTAAAACTCAAAGAAAAAATACTGCAAGCGAAAATAAACTAAACCTAAAACCAAAAAACAATAGTAACTTTATATTTAAAGAGTAGCTTTGAATTTTTTTAGGGTAACTTTTAGTATTATAAGAGTTACTTTAATTAGTTTTAGAGTAACTAATTACAGCTCTTGATACTTTTTTTCCAATATTGCCACCTTCTTCCATTTTTTTTCCCAAACTTTGTGTGTTTCAACAACAATGGCAATGAAACTCAAGTCAAGTATACCCATCAATTTATCAACAACCTCTTATCTTCCGTTCCCAATGCAAATTATCCATGTTAGACTTTGAAAATCAATTTACATCAACAACAGCAGTGTCCTTATGAGTGCGAGCTAAACACCTCTCATAAAACTAAATACACAAATCGAATCAAACACATTCGCACCAATCGCAGGCACATCATCAGGTTTCGCAACAACGAGAGGATCCGAATTGAAAGGAAGAACAGAAGGTAGGGTACTCGAAAAGGTTTGCGACGAGCGTAGATTATGATTGGATCTTTGGTTGAAGATGGAGATGTTGATGATGGTGGCGCTCGGTGTTTTCCGCCATTGATGAAGGAGGAGAGAGAAAAAAAATGGAAGGGTTAAATGTGGGTTGGATCTTTCAAGGAGAGAGAGAGGGGGGTGGAGTTTTATGAGGAGAGAGAGGGTCGAACTGGGTTAGAGAATGAATTGATGATATAGGCCGCACGATCCAAATCAACGGTCCAGATGTCTTGTTTTCAGTTTTCATATTAAGAGTTGTTTTCACAAGATCTTGTTCCTATATATATATATATATATATATATATATATATATATATATATACAATACAAACCTAATACGAATAGAATTCCTTTCTATACAATATTACACTAATATACCCCCACAATCTTTACGGGGTGAAACAATAGATAAATTGGAACGATGTTTAATAAACAAATCAGTAGATAGGCCTTTAGTAAAAATATCAGCAACCTGCAACTGAGTAGGAACATGACGAACAATAAGACCTCCCTTGGCCACCATTTCACGAACAAAATGGTAATCAACATCAATATGTTTGCTTCGATCATGATGAACTGGATTAGTAGTGAGACAAGTAGCAAAAACATTATCGCAATTCAAAATCACAGGTCGTCGAAGAAAATAACCAAGATCAGCAAGAAGTTGGTTGAGCCAAATAGTTTATGCGGCAGTGTAAGCGACTGCGCGATATTCAGCTTAAGTGGAGGATTTAGAAACAGTAGGTTGCTTTTTCGAGCGCCAGGAAATCAAGTTCTTCCCAAGGACAACAGCATAACTAGTAGTAGAACGACGAGTATCAGGACAACCCGCCCAATCTGCATGGCACTTTGGAGTTTGGTCTTTTCTTATATAGTAGCAGCTCTCCAACTATTGGTGGAGGACGAAAGGCCGAAGGAAGGAAACATGAAGGAGAGGAAGAAAAATTAATTTAACCTAGGTTGTGATACCATGTACAAGTGTGGAGAATAATTGTGTTAACCTAATTAGGTTAACCCTGGCATTATGTATGTATATATATATATATATACATACATATATATATATATATATATATATATATATATATATATATATATATACATACATATATATATATATATATACATACATATATATATATATATACATACATATATATATATATATATATATGTAGTTTACAATACAGACCTAATACGAATAGAATTCCTTTCTATACAGTATTACACTAATACAATGATTATACACTCTTTCTGTTTAGGAAAAATAATTCACCAACTCTCTTAATATTCAAGTAATTCAACCAATACAATGTTACAGTTGTATATTAGGGTTTTGAGTGCGTAGCACAAGCAACTAATTAAAGATGTAGAGATTGAGAAAAATAAAACAAAGTATTGTTTTTTTTTTCTAAAGAAGGCTTAGATTTCGAGAGGTAAAGTACAAATTTCGAAGTAATTATTATTTTTCTTTCCACTTGTGCATATGCTCAAAACAAATAGATGCCATCGGAGAACTTTGCATAAATAAAGAGAAAGTAAAACCAAATTACAAGAAATTACAAGGGTAGAATAAAATTCTCCGTTGGACCTTTGGTTGTTGAGATGACTTGGTTTACAACATCCAGTCTTGCCAAAGCCATCGGTACTTCGGTAGTACTTCCATTGAAGATGATTGAACGCCAGTTGGGATCATACACATTGAGGACACGTGAAAATCTGATAAACTTTATAAATAGAAGGGTAGTAACGATTCGAGCTGCTATATATCCTAGTTAACTTAATTACTCCCTCCGTAACACATTACTTGCAACATTTGCCAAAAATGGGTGTAACATATTACTTGTAACAATTTGAAACTTTTTATATATGGCAAAATTTAGCATGTAAAATATCCAACCCATGTGATTTCTCTTTCCTACTTTTTCATAATTAATCTCCTTTACCCATGTAATTTCTCTCTCCTACTTTTTCTCTCCTCAACCCATGTGATTTTTCTCTCCAACTTTTTCATTATTAATCTCCTTTACCTATACTTACCAAATTTTGCCTAGGAAATCCCCCTAGTCCAATTGTTGCAAGTAATGTGTTACGGAGGGAGTAGTAAAGTTATGAGAGATTCTACCCAAAATATAGGATTGAATATGTTCACTCTTCACACGCATCACTTTGGTTCATAACAATATCTCTAATTAAAAAAAAAAAACAGAACATTACGTTCAATAGTTCAATTAAATTATGATATGAACCTTTTTAGAGAATGCAGGGCCCATAATCGTGTTAGTGAATATACTCCTAGTACTTACTTTAGGTTAGTTGACAGTTGTCATTTCTTACTTTTTACTTTTTCAACTTTTCTTTTCTTTTCTTTTCTTTTCTTTTCTTTTGTCTCTCTCGAACTTTTCATCAATATAGTAAAAATAAAAAAGCCCAAAAGTATGGGAAAGAGGACGAGAAGCGTCAATTCTCTGTCCTCAATTTCTCATAACTCAGAAGCCCACCAACAGTATAACTTTTCAACTTACCTTAGGAGAGTTGACAGTTGCCATTTTTTACTTTTTACTTTTCCAACTTTTCTTTTCCTTTGTCTCTCTCTAACTTTTCATCAATATAAAAATAAAAATGCCCAATAGCATGGGAAAGAGGACGATAAGCGTCAATTTTCTGTCCTCACTTTCTCATAACTCAGAATTCAGATCTGAGATATTATGCCGCCTGCCGGAGTGCCGTCCGCCGTCGCGTTAGAACCCAGACTGTCGGAGTGCCGTCTGTAGCCGGCGCCACTGCCCAGTCCCACCTCGCTCCCTCGACGTCGCTGCTGCTGCTTGGAAACGTTTGCCGGCATTGCCACTGTTGGTCGCTGGATTACGGTTAATTAATTTCCCCTTTTTTTTTTTTTTTTTGAGGGAAACAAAGTTTATTGCTATGATGTTGATTTTTATTTTTTAAGGCATATAACTATATAAGCGGTGAGTTAGGCTCCATATAACCCTTGTTTTACTTCTAAGACTAAATTTGCTTTTAGTTTATGAAAATTGAACCATAATATCATAGTAATTAGTAGTAGTATATACTACATCCGGTCTTTATTAGTTTGCGTGTATTTCTTTTTGGGATGTCCCTTATTAGTTTACTTATTTCTTTTGTTTCTATTTTTAGAACGGGACCACTAACTTTTCATAACACATACATTCAACTTTATTATAAAATAGTAGTTTATCTTTCTTTCTATGTCCCACAACATTATTTCTCTTAAAATTCTGTACAAAAGAAACGGGTAAACTAATAAAGACCTGAGGGACTATATAGGAATCGAGTCAACTTTAATGTGTTTATGAATTAGTTTGAATTAATTGATTGTTGGTTATTAATTTGATTTCATATGGAGTAATTAGCATATCGTGGTTAGTTTATTTGCGTATTGGATATTGGAAATGACACGCTTCCTTCTATCACTACTTTTCACCCCTTGGGGGGATTTCTTTTTTACCCACATGGTGCTCCCATTTCAGCAGCCTTATCTTATCCTTTTAGACTTCCAGTAGAGCATAGCATATGGACATTAAAAAATAGATTTATTTATACTTCAAAAAAACTTGCTTGCTGAAATCAAGAAATACCGATAAAGAGTCCACTCCTCATTTGAAGTCGTTGCGAGCCGGAAGTGGAACGAGCGGGCGAAATTACGTGAGAGAAAGAATCGAACCCCTTGGGGAGGATGCCTCATTCCTGTTTGGCCCTTGGTCTGCGCGCCAATTCAGGAATTTTCGGAACAAAAACGGGCGAGTCTCGTCTGCGGCAAGCATCAAACCCTCATTCCAAAGCTTCAATTACTAAGCCCACGGGGTCCTTGTAATCTGTTCATGTGACACCTAGATAAAAAAGATCAAAGGGGAAACAACATCCCGATCTTCAACAATTAATCACAGTACCCCCGATTTGAAAATCTTATATTCGCAACTGTTCGTAGGTCCCAAAGACAAACTTAAATGCAAACTGTTCACATGCATCCACATACCTTTTTGTAACCTTGCGATCAATTGAAACTTGGATTTTGGACTTTCTCATAATTCATTCTCGTCATAATCACGAAAATAGGAAGTAACAGCTAAATGTACTATTTTATTAAAAAAAAAAAAAAAAGCTAAATGTACTATGTTATAAAAAAAACAGCTAAATGTATTATTACCATGTGAAACATCCCTCCCATACCACCCGTCCTTTTCTTTCAAATATTTGTTAAGTTTTGGATAAATCAATCATGTTTCAATGGCTTAATTATTCAGCTCGTTTAACGTGGTTTCTAGGTATATATATCTAGTACTAATTGATTTTGCTCTTGACTTTATCCGTGAACTAAGGTGGGTGTGAATGTGATGCGGCATGTGCACTGGTCCAGGATCGGACCGGACCAGAATAGGTTGGACGGATGGACCGGAATCTGGAAATTTTATGGACCGGACTCGGCTCGTTTTTGGAACTGTTGGACCGGAATCTGTATTTTTGTAAAAAAAATATCTTTTAATTATATTTAACCGTATTTATAAATGATATACATTCAAATTTAATAATTCTAACAACAATAATCTTAAAAGTAATAAAGAGTAGGTTTTTTTTTATCTTTATACTAACTTTTAAATCTTTTTAATTAAAAAAACAGAATTTCCACCTGTCTAGATCGGAATTTTTCGAGTTTGGATCGGTGTGGATATCGGTGGATCGAGGACCAGACCGGGATCTTCGGTCCAGACCGGTCCGGTCCAGTCTAGATTCCCGTCCGACCTAATCTTTGCACAGCCCTAGCGGCATGCATGGATTATGTGTAGTAATGAGGAGTAAACTTGTAAAACTAATGAACTACTGCCTCCGTCTCAGAATAGTCTGAACAGTTTCCTTTTATGTTTGTCCGAAATTAGTTTGAACACTTCCATTCTTAGCATGGTCCCACCATTAATATATTATTTCTTTTACACATCTTTGGCCCACACTCTACCTTTTATCAATAAAAAGTTACCCAACTTTCTCTCTCCTCTAATAAAAAATACTCCACCAATTCCTATCACATCTATTTTTTAAATAAAATAACATTTGATAACCAAACCACAACTTATCACCTTAAACTACGTGTCCCAACAAATGTTCAGATCATTCTGGGACGGAGGGAGTAGTTAAAGAAATTAAGGTGAAAATAAGGTATATAAATATTGCAAAAGTCAAACCTTTGCATTTATTATAGAACGGTGAAATAAAATAAAGAAAAGTTGTATGTCACGGCCACTTAAATTCTTCCGTTCTATGTAACCTAAATAAAAGTTCTTCCATTCTAGGAGTAATTATAGCATTCCTAAATCAAGACTCATCCATCCACAACATAACACATAAAGTTGATTTTGAATAATTTAGTTGGTTAAGTCTTGTAAATGTGGTAATTCAGAACGGGATCAAATCTGAGAAAATATGATAAAACCCATTGGAATTATATTGTTGGGGTTTAGACTCATTTATTGCTTTCAAAATAAAATTGAAGGACTCTATTTGGCGGAGACAACAATCATCAAAGAGCAGTTAGATTAGGCTAGTTATTGATATGTCACATTTATATATAGTTTTTAGATGCATTTTGATTGTATTTAGAACTCCTTTTAGAGCATTTAGGTGCATAATGGCATGATTTACGTAAGTTGTGCTCTACTACTCCCCGTTTGCGTGTTTCGATGATTTTCAGGTTATTTTGATGAAAATTGATTATGATTATCTAAGATCAAGCCTGTTAATCATTGAGGATGAAGATAGCTTACACAAAAATCACAATGCATCCGTTTGGGACAATTTCGAGTTAGAATGAAGCAAAGAGCTAGTAAAAGAAGTGCCAAAACTGACACACGTTCACTATTTTGATCATAACTTTTGATAGAAAATTGATAATCAAGAAATTTAAAGTTGGGTTGGAAACTAGACTTGAAGGGCTTTCCAACTGTAGGTCACACGCCCCAAATGGACTTCTGGTTCGAGGGATACAACCTTCGAAAGTTGATGCAAAATCGCAGTTTTACCGCCCGGTCGACCGGGCGAGACGAAGATTTCTTCAGAGTCCAAGGCATGTTTGCCCGATCAACCGGGCGAAAGTGGCTCCAAAAGTACTTGCGCGCCCGACCGGGCGGAATTTCCTTTTTGTCGTAGTTTCATAACAACGTCGCCCGATCGGGCGGTTTTGCCCGGTCGACTGGGCGGTTTTTCCGGAAAGTTAATTTTTGCCTTTTTTAGCAGGTTTTGTAAAAACTATAAATAGGGCTTTAGTAATTGCGATTAGGCTATCTTATTTTCTGCGTTTTTAGCTTTAAAACACTTAGTCTTTTTCTCTAAGCTTGGTATTAACTCTTGCCCTTGAAGATTATAAAGATCATCGATTTTGGTTTTCATTGTTCTTTAATATTTTGGTATTCTTCTTTACCTTGCTTACTTTAATGAATTCTTATTTTTGCATTATGTTTATTGATCTTATTATTATCATGAGTGAGTAGTCTATTTCTAGGGTTTAGAGAGGGAAGCCATGTTTATACCTATTTGATTGTGGTTTAAGGTTCTTCGATATTCGGATTGAATTAGAGTAATTCCCTATTGATTTGTTATGCTTGTTTAATTTATGTAATTGCGCAATATCATGGGCTATGTTTAGCTAATAGGAGTTAGAATCGAAAGATCATATTCATTAGAGGCTTGATACAATAGGTAGATCTGATTATGTTGAGCAACCGTACTGGCATATGTTGATCTAAGAGTTGTTAATGCTCGACCGTAGGATTAACGAAATACTCTATTTATTTGAACCTCAATCCAAGTATTATCGAACTATATTGTAGTGATTAAATTGGTATACGTATGATGGACCGATCGATTGCCCTAGGTTTTTAATTATTTGATAAACTCCCATATTTTTGTGCTCTAGTTTATTCTAGTTTAGTTGTTAATTATCCAATCAAATTTCTTTCTTGAAGTAGTTAAATAATTGAGAAAATCTATAGAACTTCTCTCCCTGTGGATCGACCCGTATTTGCCAGTTTCTGCTAACAACAGACACCGTGCACTTGCGGTATATATTTAAAATCCATCAAGTTTTTGGCGCCGTTGCTGGGGAGACGGCTAGTTTCTATAGCTTTTTGATTAATTATTTGTACTATTTCTGCTGTTTCATTGGAACTTCAAGTTCCAATTGAGGCGATCTCACTACACATTTTTCTTTGTTTCTTTTATGCCCAGGTCTAAAAGAACAGGTACTCCAGTTCCAACTGATCCTGATCTTGAGAAAACCATCCGGCAACTCAAAAAGCAACAAAAGAAGAAGAAGCAGTCTGCTAACCAGGGAAAATCCACAGAAGGTCCTTCAGAGCCAATCATGCCTCCCAAGTCATTGAAATCTTATGGGGTACCTTCTCCTGGTGGCATTTCCACAGGTCCTACTATGTCTGACATTCAAGCGACTAATGTTGAGATCAAGCCTGCCCTCATCAATATGATCCAGCAAAACCAGTTTGGAGGGCATCCATATGAAGACCCCGCAAATCATTTACAACGGTTTCAACAACTATTTCATACCGTTAAGCATCAAGGGGTCATTGCTGATCAGTTGAAGGTCATGGTATTTGAGTTTTCTTTGAAAGACAAGGCTCAAAAATGGTTGAATGATCTTAAAGAAACTGAGTGGAGTGCTATTTCTGAAGCATTCCTGAGAGAATACTACCCTCCTACCAAGACTGTAGAAATCAGACACAAGCTTGCTACCTTCCAACAAGAACCTGATAAGACATTGAAGGAAGCATGGAATAGGTTTAAGGATCTGCAGAGAGAATGCCCACACCACAATCTAGACAAGTGGTTCATTACTCAGGCATTCTACAATGGTCTACAACCCTATATCAAGAGTACAATTGATTCATCTGTAGGGGGTGTTTTCCTAGACAAGGAGGTGGATGAAGGGTATAGTTTTCTGGCCAACTTAGTAGCAAATAATCATAGTTCTTCCAGGACTATTACAAAAAAAAAGTTGGATGCTGATGCATATGCCTTGTTGTCTGCACAAGTTGTCCAGTTGAGCATGAAGATGGATACACTTAAATCTTCATAGTCTAATACTCCCCCTGTGAGTATTAATGCTATGTCTTCCATGGCTCCTATTACCTCTTCTTAATGTGAGGTGTGTGATGTTGAAGACCACTTTGGTTATGATTGTTTCTATAATCAACCGAACTCGAATCAGATGGAGCATGCAAATGCTTTTCGGCAGAGACCTTCACTTAACCCATATTCCAACACATTCAACCCAGGTTGGAGGGATCATCCTGATTTTTTCTACAAAAACAATAATGTTCAGAACCTTCAACCAATGCCACAAACATCCTACCAATCACCTCATCAAAACCCACCACAACATGTTGCCAGACAACAATATTACCAAGGGGCTCCTCATAATCCCCCTCCTAGTTTCAATAGGCCTTCACATCAAGGCCATCAGCAGCAACCTTCTCAGAATGCTAGCTCACAAGAGGCCACTGTGTCTCATCTGATGAAGATGATGATTTCTATGCAGAAGAGTAATGAAGAGATCATCAAAGAGTTGAAGAACACTACTAAACATTTGGAGACTCAACTTCAGGTGGTCGAAAATAATGCACAGAGGCAACCAGGTCATTTACCGGGGCAGCCCATCCCCAAGGAGACTGTCAATGCCGTTACACTTCGTAGCGGCACTGCTTATGATGCTCCTCCCATGCCCATTGATGATGCTAATCCTAGCAAGGAGAAGGAGGTGGTAGAGGAAGAAGCGGAGAAGAGTTCGATGTCTGAGGTCAAACTAGCTAAGGAAGATCAGACAGGAAAGCAGAAGGAAAAGGTTTTTGAAACGCCTATTTCACCAAGGCTACCTTTTCCCCATAGGATGCAGAAGTCGAAGGTCGATCAGCAACTTGGTTAGTTCTTGGCTATGGTCAAGAACCTTGAGGTAACAATTCCTTTTACTGAACTTATTTCTCAAGTGCATGTTTATGCTAAGTTTTTGAAAGACATAATTGCTAAAAAGAAAGACTTTGGTGGGGTAGATAGAGTTGCTCTAACTGAAGAATGTCACTAGTAGAAAAAAATGCTTGTGCTACTTACCAAGTGCTTCGGTTAATTGAATAACGGAGCACTTGGTCCAACTTTTTGTTTTAAAAAATAAAAAATATTACAAGTGCTTCGGTGGATGATATTAACCGAAGCGCTTGAAAATTGGGATTCATAAAACCCCAACATTTGGTTTTCATTTCATCTGCGTACTTAGTACACTGTTTCGCCTCCTCTCTCACTCGCTATTCCTTCCTCTTCCTTGTCTCACAAATTTCATCAAGAAATCGAAACCCTAACCCTATTTCTTGTTCGTGAATCGCACCACCACCATGGATGAGAACCCAAAGGTCGTCGATGGTGGCGTTTCTGCTAAAACCACTCAATGACTCCACTAGAAGAAAACCATAACCGTAATTATTGTTCGTAACTCGCAAGGCTTTCGACCATTGACTCGCAAGGTCGTCGAATTCTGCTTCCGACCGTCACACAACCACCATTGCGCACTTCTGCTTTCTCTCCTCACACAGTCTCTCTCTTCTCCTACCTTCAGAACTCCTTCATGCAGTCTCACCTCCGGCCTCCCTGGTTACTCCATTGACAACGACTCTCCTTGACTCCAATCTCCCAAAATACAATAAGTTAATTCCTTGCTTTCTCTCTCTCTTTTTTGTTTTTACTTCGAATTCATACTTATAGGATAAATCGTTCAAATGAATCACAAATTTTTACCCTATTCACACTTTTACAGAGTGTTATTGTTTTTTCTGTTGTTTTTATATTTTTATGGTTTTTATGCTCAATATGACGATTTCCCCAAAATCTAGGGTTCCCCTATCCCCAAAATGCTTAATATAATGCTCTTTCACGAATCAGCTAGTTAGGTATATTTCCTTTTTCCATGGCTTCTTATTTTTCTGTATCTCGGAGTTTTTGGATTGAAAGCTTGAACTGAATGTATATTACGTTAATTGATTGGGACTTTGTCACGTATTCTTTGTGTTTTTTTTTTATTGTGGAATTTGTGATTGAAATCTTGATTTATAATTGTTTATTGTTGTCTGAGATTCTGGGGTTCTTGTTAGTTCTGGGTTTTATATGAGGTTTTGGGGTTCCTGTTAGTTTGGGGTTTTATAAATCTCACTGAAAATTCGAACTTCTTTTGTTCGCTGAAATTCTTCATAATATGATCGAGATCATTGTCTCTGCACTGCAACAGATCAAAGTAAAAGGTGAACAAGATGGCATGAAGGAGAAGAAACACTTTCTTGGTATGTTATTCTTCTCTAATTTTTGAATTTCTGATTTGAAGTTAGGATTTCTGAATTGCGAGACATGTTACTTCAAATCCGGCATTGATTTTAATCTATATGCATTCTGTATTCGTAGTTATCTACTAGGTTTGGAAGTTACTTTATCCAGCCGCTTGAAAAGATTGTAAGCATGTACAACAAGGTTCAGCAAAATTTCACTTATTATGTTCGTTTCCGTGGTAGTGCTTGCTTATGAAAGTTTTCAGAGGCTAAATTGTTTTTATTTGGACGATGCGGAGACTAGTACATAATATTTACCCTCCAAACAACATGAATTCACTTCTTAGGGTCAAAAGTAAACTTAGTATGTTTGGTGCATTGTATTTCAGTATATAGTTATATATTGCTTCTCATAAGTGCTAGATTAATTGGAGTGACTCTAATCTGTTACTTGTTATCAGTAGCAGCATAAATTATAGATAAATATTTTAGGAGTGACCGTTATTGTCTTCGAATTAAACTCATGTAACATGTTTCGAGCCTTAGCTTTCAATTTTAATGTTCTTTGTTATTTTTTATCAAGTGATGGAGATATATCTGTGAAAATAATGCTAATATTGCTGTTTTGATGTTTAAGTTATAATGGTCAATTTGTATCATTTGATGCATGAAATATGTTCTTTGTTATTTTTGATCAAGTGAGGGAGATATATGTGAAAATAATGCTATTATTGTTGTTTTGATGTTTGAGTTATAATGGTCAATTTGTATCATTTGATGCTTGAAATATGTTATTGATCGCTGATTAAGTTTATTTATTTGCTTATTTTGGCGACTTTTGTGTTGTCCAAGCTATCCAATCTTACTCCTTGTTGTACCCTGTTCAAACTGCTCTATGATTTTTTTTTGTTACTTGGGCTATCGTCTTGCAGCTTGGATTTGTTCTAAGGAGACGATGGTCGGCGGTGAGTGAGACTTGGAGATTACACCTTCTACTTAGAGTATCACAAGGTAACTAGCTTTATTTTATGAGTTTTAGGGAAAAGGGTATATATTCATGTTAGGTTGAGTAAAATAGTGATTTTATGTGTTTTACTATGTGTATATATCTTATGTTCGACCATATGCTATGTATTGGTGTGGGTGGCAATGGTTACAGAATTTTAGTTTAACATGATTGGCGGGCCACGGATGTGTCGTTGTGCACCGCACCCGGCCAAAGATAAAATTTCTCCTACTCTCTTTTACACTAAACTAGTATAAGGGAAGTAAGGGTCGTATCCACAGGGAAACAGGGACGAGTTTAATACTTAGCGTGATTCGAAACCTAGATTAAGCTAAGGGCCGAGAAACCTAATAATAATAACAAAGGGGGGTTTCAAGTAGATTATAACTAAACTACAACTAACTAGCATATAAACAAAATGAGAAATCAATATAGGAAGGATCTTGAATCCGATTAACATACACTTCAATTCATTATCGATCATTGAACATCCACTCTAATTATTTCCATAATTATCTATTGTCGAGAATCAATCTCGTGTTCTCCTTATTCCTAGTTGAATAGCACGATCAGCGTGACTATAAAACTCTAACTAAAGGATAACCTAGTCCGATCTGCGTCTAAATTCAATCCGATAGCAGCACTAAACACAGAGAACCAATAGACCTGCTAACGTCATACAAGCGATAAACATTCAACAGTTGATTCAATTTCCCCAAGAAATAACCAAGATGATCTGCATCTAAGCTACTCCCTAGTTTGCTACCATTTGATAAAAGAATAAAACAATCCGATTCTATTCTTAAATCTAGCGTTAGATTTATTACACAATCAAACTAGTAATATTCCTAGCATAATCATGCAAAAACCATAGAAAGCAAGCATGGAAATTAAACCATAATCAAAGGAACTAAATAGAGAAGAAAGATCTCACAATAATGCTTGAAGCTCCATATTAATCTCGTTCAAGAACGGTTCAAGCTACAATCGGCATAGCATAAGCCAATCCCATAATTGAAATCTACAAAAACTAAATTAGAAAATAAAAACTAAAAAGAGAAGACAACAAGAGAGGAGTGGAGTTTTGGAAACTCCATCCCCTTGTGGCTGCTGCCCCTTAGGTCTAAAAACAAAGTTTAGTATTTATACTAAGGCTCAAAAGTCAGCCGACATTTAGACCGACCTAGGGGTCGCGAGGTGCGAGTCTGGTCGCACCGTGCGATGGGCTACTGCCTTCGCAACGAGCTGAAGAATTGGGCCAAACCACGCAGGTCGCACCGTGCGAGAATCCTCGCGAGGTGCGAGCAAGGCAGGTCGCGAGGTGCGACAGTCCTCGCGAGTCGCGAGCGCTGGGCGCTGGGCAGTGAGCGATGGGCGAGCGATGCTGGCTGTGCGAGCGCTGGGCTGTGCGAGCGCTGGGCTGTGCGATGGGCTGTGATGCTCGCGAGAGCTTGGCGGGTGATGCTGCTGGGCAGCCGAACTTGGTTTGGTTTGGCGAGCTCGCGATGATTCTTAGCTTAGGCGCACGGTGGAGTTTGGTTGGTGAGACGATGTTGTGGAGTTGTTCCAACCATTCATGCTTCCAAGAGCTCGGAACTTACAACTTTAACAACAATAAATACAAAATTCCGAACTTCCGCTAAGGTCGATTTATATGCAAAACTTAACAATTACGAACAAATCCCTTAGCAATGTGCACCTAAAATACCACAAGAACATCGTATAACTTGAGCGCATCAAATACCCCCACACTTGAACTTTACTCGACCTCGAGTAAACTCAAAATGAGGATCACCAAATGAATCATCACCCAAACTAACGACACCAACCTACACTCCCCATCAACTACATCATCATCATCACATCTTAACAACATCCGCTCAAAAACCTAAACGTAAGGGACGATGATTCCCCCACACTTAGATTCAAGCTCACCTGAAAAATAAAAAGATGCGACAACAATAATCACCAGCAACACCAACACGAATCAAAATGTCAGCTCACGACACACTAAACTATCAGCTCTCCCAAACCTCAAAAGATGACCTACTACTACAACAACTAACTTAAAATAGCAAGCCATGGAACAAAGACAAAAAGGGATAAATTCCATGCTTACTCCCAAAAACAATCAACCAAAAGAATGCGAAAGCCAAAATAAATAGATCTTCACAAAACAAAGGATGAATTCACTAACCCAACCCGAAAACGCTTTCAACCTTATGACACCATCTCCGGCAAATGAGTTTTCAAAGTGTATAATTCTCTCTTAATCTCTCATTTTGCCTAGGAGCCCTTTCGGGTTTTCATCCTAGCTTCTCACATTTTTTTATCTCACCATCTTACCCGCTCAATATAAGCCACTTTTTTTTTGCATAAGTTGCCCTTTCGGGTTTTCAACCTATCCGGGCCCCCATTTTTGCCTGAGTCGCCCACCCTTGTGGGTTTTCAACTCAGCGGGTTTCATTTCATCACTTTTTTTTTTTTTTTTTTTTTTAAATTCTTTTTCATTTTTTTTTTTCAAATTGAAAGTAATATACACAACATAGATACATGAGAATGAGAATACCCTCCCCCCTACTTAAACTACACATTGTCCTCAATGTGTCGACAATTAGAAGAAAAGTAAACTGAAAATGGGGGGAGAAAATCGAAAATCGGGTAAATCGAAGATCGAATGCTCAAAACTCATGACCAAATAATCCGTCAAACTCAAATTTCTTAACAACACCAACTCAAATCTCATAAATCAACTCACAAACCTCTCCCTCGAATCACTCAAACAAATGACAAGTTCAAAAGTTTTGAATTTTTGAGATTTGCTCCTAGCTTAAGAGATCGAAAAGATACATTAACAATCTCAATCCTCTAGTGTTACCAACTCCTAGCTATTGAAGTCCTCCCAACGGATTTTCTTTTGTGGATTTTGGTTCCAAGTGGATGAAGATTGGTTGTGGATCTTTTTAGTGGGTGGGTGGTGGGTGAAAGAAAATTTGTTGTGGTGGTGGAAATTTGATGAAAAATAAAGAGAAAGAAAGAAAATAAAGGGGTCTCGGGTTGCCTCCCGAGAAGCGCTGTTGTTTAAAGTCGTGAGCTCGACTTAATACCTTAAGCTCAATCATTGGATTGTGCTCCATGTGTGACAATGGTGGTTCCATGTCAATCTCCACTTCAAGTACCTGCAAAATTGATTGAGAAGAACTCTTGCAATGCATCGTTAATACCTAGCTTACTACAACATGGTTGAGCATATAACATCTGATTACATCCCAAACCTAGCATTAAGGCAACAACAAACATCAACTAGTAGTACTCCTAGCTAATCCAAGTCATGACCATTAATATAAATGTTTAAAGCTAGACAATAACCAAGCAATAATCTGTCAAAAGCTTCAATCAATCATTCCCAAGAGAGTGGCCAACCAAAAACAAAGAGCACAAGCAATACCATCCAAAAATCACTCTAAATAAAAACAAGTAACACCGTTTCCCCGGCAACGGCGCCAAAATTTGGCGGGCCACGGATGTGTCGTTGTGCACCGCACCCGGCCAAAGATAAAATTTCTCCTACTCTCTTTTACACTAAACTAGTATAAGGGAAGTAAGGGTCGTATCCACAGGGAAACAGGGACGAGTTTAATACTTAGCGTGATTCGAAACCTAGATTAAGCTAAGGGCCGAGAAACCTAATAATAATAACAAAGGGGGGTTTCAAGTAGATTATAACTAAACTACAACTAACTAGCATATAAACAAAATGAGAAATCAATATAGGAAGGATCTTGAATCCGATTAACATACACTTCAATTCATTATCGATCATTGAACATCCACTCTAATTATTTCCATAATTATCTATTGTCGAGAATCAATCTCGTGTTCTCCTTATTCCTAGTTGAATAGCACGATCAGCGTGACTATAAAACTCTAACTAAAGGATAACCTAGTCCGATCTGCGTCTAAATTCAATCCGATAGCAAAGCACTAAACACAAGAGAACCAATAGACCCGCTAACGTCATACAAGCGATAAACATTCAACAGTTGATTCAATTTCCCCAAGAAATAACCAAGATGATCCGCATCTAAGCTACTCCCTAGTTTGCTACCATTTGATAAAAGAATAAAACAATCCGATTCTATTCTTAAATCTAGCGTTAGATTTATTACACAATCAAACTAGTAATATTCCTAGCATAATCATGCAAAAACCATAGAAAGCAAGCATGGAAATTAAACCATAATCAAAGGAACTAAATAGAGAAGAAAGATCTCACAATAATGCTTGAAGCTCCATATTAATCTCGTTCAAGAACGGTTCAAGCTACAATCGGCATAGCATAAGCCAATCCCATAATTGAAATCTACAAAAACTAAATTAGAAAATAAAAACTAAAAAGAGAAGACAACAAGAGAGGAGTGGAGTTTTGGAAACTCCATCCCCTTGTGGCTGCTGCCCCTTAGGTCTAAAAACAAAGTTTAGTATTTATACTAAGGCTCAAAAGTCAGCCGACATTTAGACCGACCTAGGGGTCGCGAGGTGCGAGTCTGGTCGCACCGTGCGATGGGCTACTGCCTTCGCAACGAGCTGAAGAATTGGGCCAAACCACGCAGGTCGCACCGTGCGAGAATCCTCGCGAGGTGCGAGCAAGGCAGGTCGCGAGGTGCGACAGTCCTCGCGAGTCGCGAGCGCTGGGCGCCCGGGCGCGTGAGCGATGGGCGAGCGATCTGGCCGTGCGTCGGGCCGTGCGAGCGCTGGGCTGTGCGATGGGCTGTGATGCTCGCGAGAGCTTGGCGGGTGATGCTGCTGGGCAGCCGAACTTGGTTTGGTTTGGCGAGCTCGCGATGATTCTTAGCTTAGGCGCACGGTGGAGTTTGGTTGGTGAGACGATGTTGTGGAGTTGTTCCAACCATTCATGCTTCCAAGAGCTCGGAACTTACAACTTTAACAACAATAAATACAAAATTCCGAACTTCCGCTAAGGTCGATTTATATGCAAAACTTAACAATTACGAACAAATCCCTTAGCAATGTGCACCTAAAATACCACAAGAACATCGTATAACTTGAGCGCATCAATGATGCTATCAGTTAAACAATGCTAGGAGATTTATAAGCTTATAGGAGTCTGTAGGAAATTAAAGGGGTTGGTAAAATATTAGTGAATCTGGCAACAAACCAGTGACTTCTAGTAATAACTAATAACCATATCGTTGTTACTTTGATGGCAGTTTCATGTATTTTACTATTACTATCCGAGCTGTTCATAGTGGAAGCGTCTTTCGTTTTTAAGCCTCTTTGGTAGCTGGCAAATCCCCTCCTTAAACAGAGCATGCATCTATAGTATGTCACTTTTTGTATGAATATTAGTTTTGTTTTATTTTGCAACTCTTTCCATAATGTAGTGCATTTATTTCTCGGACATTTTATCAACCAATTACAATTCTCTGCATTTTCATTCACATTGCTCCTTAGGAGGCCGAGAAAGATCAAGTAGGTAGCCCCCAGCACCGCTGACCCCAACGCTCTCTGGCAGCACCAGCAGCAGCTCGCTGGCAGCACCAATCGCAAAATTGTTTGAATTTCAGGTTAAGATTAGGTCCTTTTGTCTTTGTGAATTTTCTAATTACTGAGACCATTTTTGTTAATTGTTTGATCCTGTTAACTTTCTAGGAGTGTAATTCATAGATTTATGTCGATTCTTCATTTATTCTATTCTACTTCCATGTGTTGCTTTCCAGAAAACACAGTGAACTATGTCCCCATTTCTAGGAGTCTGATTTCGATGCCGAGTACTCATTTTTATGTTGTCTTCCGCATTTCTAACGTGCTAGCTTCACTAAGCAAGCATCGCTTGAAGTTTTTTAGAGGCTTTTGGTCGCCACTGTCTCTTCTTCGTTGTGTTATCTTGTGTAGATCTAGCTTCTTTATGGGGAATTGAGGAAGGTCTTCTAGTTTATATTATCAATTTTTATTTCCCAATTTGTTCTAACTATTAAATGCTTTATTGTAACTATGCTGATTTTCTTGTCTCAACTTACTGAAGATAGAGGATCCTTGTGTATATTTTTTATTTTGTATACAGGAGGATCCTATGCTATTGACCTCGAAGGATAAGAGTTAGAAGCCTTATGTGGCAATTATGGCAATTATAAAGGCAACCATCCATATTTGCATTAGGTAGTTTTTTAATATTGTTGATGCGAAATTATATAAATCCCTTATTACATATGGATCGAGAAGTTTCTGGAGAAAGCTTTCATCTTTCTATAAGATATGTGGAATTGAATCATACACTTACTTTTTGTAATTCTCCTCTTTTCGCAGACTTGAAACTTTGTCTTCATCTCCACCTCCTATTAAATAAATACATGTTCGTTTCTTTTTCTTTTCGGAGGGTTAAGGGTTGACTATGTGTGCTTGTTGTGTCAATGTCTCTGAAGTGTAACAAAAATTTATGCTTTAATTTGTGATTCCTGTCTTATACTAGTGATTCCTTGCCTTACATGTTCCTAGTTGCTTCTCAATTTTTCAGTTGCATGATGTATTACATGACATTAATTTTGCTGTCATGTTCAATTAGCGTAGATACTAAACAATATTTTGCGACCTATTGGCAAGTGCTGACCAAAGGAATCGTACCATTATGACATGGAGGGAAGTGGTCTGAAATTGGGCCGAGCTGTTGACATCCTTCCCACTGAGTTTGCAAAAGGTATGCTCCCTATATACATTATCAGAGATAGCTCTTTTTTGGTGTAATAGTACTTAATGCTGGAATAATTTTGGTCAGAAAACTAGATCGATATTTTCTCATAGATTCAATGATGTGTATGGAATTCCTACCTAATATGCAATTTAATGCGTGCAGGATGGAAAAATAAGCTTTAATGGGTTGTTGCCATGATGAAAACTGGAACTGGTGTATGGAATTCCTACCTAATATACTCTTATAGTACAGTAAACTTCTCCCGGTGTTTGAGTAACAAACATTTTTTGGTATTCTTTGGTTTTTGGGGCAAATTCATTACCAGGGGTACTTTTTTTTCCTTCTCTTTACCTTTAACTTGTAAGCTGAATAACGTTCATTCATGGCTCTAATATGTTACTTTCCGTTTCTCAATTTCTATTTTTCTATATGCTTGTTTGTTATTGGAATCTGCTTTACTTGAGATAAAGGTAATTTGGTCAATTTTTATTGTCACTTTTTTGGCTTAACTTTGGTAAAGAATACGTCATGCAACTTTAAAGCTAAAGATAGAGCAAGATATACTCAAGTAGATTGGAATAAGTCAAAGACTTGTTACCCATGCTGCTGGTCAGCAGGGGTAGCAGGTTTTAATTTTTTTTTAAAAGGCTCAAGTGCTCCGGTTTACAACCGGAGCACTTGTCGAACCAAGTGCTCCAGATTTTCCTTACAACCGAAGCACTTGACTTATTTCAGCATATAAAATTCACAAATGCTTCGATTTTTAATATAACCGGAGCACTTGTGAATCCAAATGCTCCGGTTGAAAATCGAAGCACTTGATTAATGCTCAAGTGCTCGTATGGCGTATGCTACGGGTCAAATACGGAGCACTTGTACGGTTTTTAACCGGAGCACTTGATGTTTTTTTCCACTAGTGTGTAGTGCTGTGTAGTCCTGGTAGTTTTTCCATCCCTTGCCATGTTGTTGCATTATTTATAGATATGGCATTGTGTGATTTAGGTACATCTGTGTCTGTCATGCCTTTGTCTGTCTATAAGAAACTGAATATGGGAGCACTTAAGTGCACTCAAATTACTTTGCAAATGGCCGACCGTTCTATAAAATAACCTCTAGGTGTTTTAGAAGATGTCCCTGTTAGGGTGGGAAAGTTCTATATTTCTGTTGATTTTGTTTTGCTTGATATGAAGGAGGATGCCCAAATTCCTATTATTCTTGGTAGGCCGTTTTTGTGTACTGCTGGTGCTGTTATAGATGTCAAATCTGGGTCTTTGACTTTGAGTGTTGGTGATGATAATGTCACTTTTAAACTAACCAATGCTATTAAGTCTCATATGGTTGAGCAAACTTGCTGCAGGATGGATATTCTTAAGGAGACTGTTCTATCTGCACTCCCGTAGATGCTTTGTGCTGACCCTCTAGAGGTTGCACTTACTATGGATGTTTTCCCCAGGCATCAATGCTGAAGTCGATGCATGCATGATCGATTTGGAGGGACCTCAGGTTGAAAAGGGAAAAGATCGGTGGTTATGGAAAATGTGCTTTCTACCTATGCACCTGAGGTAACATGCCCGACTACAAGCTAGAGTGGCAGTCTTATAAGGAGGAAAATGTTTGATGAGGGGGGAATTCATTGCCAAGCCCCTCCGATTTGAAATTGAGGAGGTAATATGGTCGTGCGGGACCTTTATAAACCAGCGCTGTGCGGGAGGCAACTCGTAGTTTTTTTTATTTTATTTTTATTTTTTATTTTCTTATCTCCTTTATTTTATATTATTTTCATTTTTCCCATTTTAGAGAGTGAGAGAGCGGGAGAGTACTAACGTTAATTTATCCTCTGAGCATCGTCCTATAGTTCATCTTGCGGCACTGAGGACATTGCCAAGTTCCGCTTGGGGGAGGATTTCTGTATGTATTTTCTCTCTCTTTTACTGCCTTCTAGTGACAAAAATACGATGTTCATGACTGGTTTGATTGCCTCCCTGTGCCCCTTGATGTATTTTCATTGAAAAACTACTTGACTTTGTTTTCTAGATAGCAGGGCTTTTGTGATTGTGAGGCTATGATGTGATGTTTGATTACTATGACTCTACGCAGATTATGATTATTATACACTGCATTTGACTGCATGCCTGAAATGGTTAGACTGTGAGGCTTATCTCTTGCCTATTGGGTTCATATCATTATCCAATCTGTTTCTTGTGTGTTAGTTCCTCATTAGCTGACTGATCTTGATTTTGGCAACGTACTTGTTGACATTTGGCTTCATTTTTGATATGCGGTGATAGAGGCGTTCTTTTGAAATGATTCTTAAGCCTTGAATTTGATTTTCATTATTCTTTTTCCACTCTAGCCCTGCTGAGCCTAATGACTTTTTCTAGTTACTAAACCACATTACGAGCCTTGAGCCCTATGTTTGATTACTATCCCAAGCCTAGCTTGGGGGAGCATTACCTTAGGATGTCATTGTGATGATAAGTTGATATTGGTGGTTCGTTGGAAAAATATTAATTGCAAGCACTAGTAGAATAACTGCTTATTGATGCGGTCATTATGTGGCCTATTGCGGCGGTTTTGGCCGCGCAACAATTAAGGGCGCAGCAATAGGTAATTAACCTATTGCAGCGGTTTTTGATCGCAGCAATAGGTTGGCCTATTGCTGCGGTTGTGGGGCAAACCCGCAGCAATAGGTAACTAACCTATTGCTGCGGTTGTGGGGCAAACCCGCAGCAATAGGGTCAGGTAAAATTTTTTTTTTTTTTCAAATTTCTGGTGAGAGTGACCATATATTATAAACTACAATACTCATCTTTTAAATTTATAAACTCTAAGCAGTGTTACTTAACTTTTCCAACCCAACAAAATAATGAAGTTCTACCTTAGTGATTGAAATGCACCACAAACTTGTAACAAAAAAAATTAAAGCCGAAATCCAACCGTAAATGAAAAAACTAGTACAATATTACAATGAAAACGACTGATTTCATGCATTGATAATAAAATAAAAAATAAAGAAAACTAAAAATTACAATATCTGAATGATGAAATAAAAAAAATCAGCTAACCTAATGAAACTAGAACTAAAGAAAAAATTAAAAGGAAGGAAAAAATTGAAAATAATTACATTAAAAATGAATAAAAAACCAACTCTTAATTTCACGAAGTCGACGAACAGCCACAAGCCAAAACTAGAACTAAAGAAAAAATTGAAAGGAAGGAAAAAATTGAAACTAATTACATAAAAATGAAAAAAAAAAAACCAACTCTCAACTTCAGGAAGTAGACGAATAGCCACGACTGATTCGAGCGACGGCGACCCACGACTGATTCGAGCGATGACGACGGCGATCCACGACTCACGAGCGACGAAAAACAAGGATGAGAGTGTTGGCCACCGGCGACAATTATAGAAGAAGAGAGAGCGGCTGTGAGGGAGACACCGAAGGAGGCATTCTAGAAATACTATCATAGGCGTGGTGATTTTTTTGGTCCTAATCATGGAATTGGACAATGGGATATGTGCATAGTGGTTTATAAGGGGTTAAATAAAGAAACTAGGATAATTGTAGACAAATTGGTTAATGGAAGATTTATGTCTCAATGTCCTGATTATTGTTGGGATTTAATTGAGTGGTTGGCTAGAGATACCTACGAGTGGGAGATGTCTTCATCTGCTAGACCAATTTCGAAAACATTCTCCACTCCTTCACCTCAAAATTTCACTACAACACCTCCCTACTGCTCTAATTGTCACTCTACTTCTCATGATATTTCTCTATGTGATGTGACATTAGTAAATGATTTTGACCGCTCTCCCCAATATGATTGTCAATCTGCTCGGAGCTATAGTTTCCACCCGTATATTTATGATGATGATGAGGGTTGGAAAGAACTTGAAAATTATGGGGATGATTATCAAATTACTGGGAAGATTGATGTGAAGGACGTTTTGAATGAGGAATAACCCTTGGCTGAAAATCCTTCATTGATGGAGTCTATAGATGAGAGTGAGGTTATTCATGAGTCTTTGTCGGGTCCACCAACTGTTTTTGAGTCTCATGTCCCGTTCTCTCGAAAGCTTGACCTTATTCCTTGTACCCCTATATTATACCCCCCATCGTTCTCTATTTCTCCCCATCTGAATGACTCTTATGACCATATAATTGATGTACAATTAGTGGTTATCTCTCCTTTTGAGTCTTGTAAAACGACTAACGATTTTTCTTTTTCTTACTCTTGTAAAAATCACTTCTCCTTTGATTTTTCTTTGTCTAGGTTTAATAGATTTTTAGGACTAGTGTATTTCCTCTTTCCTTTTCACTCTTACATAATAAGCTCTGAGATGTTTGCAGGGACTTATGATAAACTTCTTAGAGCGTTGAAGTCTTCTGCTTTAGTCTACTGATTTTACATGGTCGTGCGGGACCTTTATAAATTTGCGCTTTTCGGGAGGCAACCCGAGTTTACCTTCTTGTTATTTTCTTTGATTTTTCCTTTTCGTGTGATCTTATTTACTTTGATGTCTTTGTGTTTTGTTTTTGGTGTGTTTGTAGGTTCATAGAAAGAGGTTGGAAGACGATCTTCAAAAAGACGAGTCGCGGTACAATGGCTAAGCTCGCGGACAAATGCTGAGAGCATATCGCGCCTCGCGGCATTCACCGCGCCTCGCGGCATTCACCGCGCCTCGCGGCATTCACCGCGCCTCGCGGCATTCACCGCGCCTCGCGGCATTCACCGCGCCTCGCGGCATTCACCGCGACCCACGTTTTTGGAGATTGAAAGTTTTAAGTTTAAAGAACTGCTTCAACGTGGTATCCATGGCTTAGCTTCATCATGGTCTTCACTCCCTCACAACCAACCGCGCTCTGTGCTCACACCACTGCCGACGCACCATCATCGCCATCATCATTGCATCATCATCATCTTGTACGACAACTCACCCCCACCTGCAACCAACCAACCAACCAACAACAGCCCCCACTCCCAGTCTCCCACCATCACCTCCCTTCACCACCAGCGAAGCTTCCTCTCTCACTCGCTCGTAACGGCGGAACCGGGCCGCACAACCACCACCGTTTCACCGCCACACCTGCACAGACTGCTGCACCCGAAAGCCACGCTCGTGGTCTCTTCAGCCGTGCCCAGTTCGCCTCCGACCACCACACCACTGAATTCTCACCGGCACCCTCGAAATTCCATCACCTTGCCTTCTCGTGGTTCGCGCGCTGTTGATGCCAGTTCTCTTCCCCTCTGTTCTGTTCTTTCTTATGTCTTCTTTCTTTCTCTTTTTTTCTTTTATTTCTTCTTTTTATTTTCTTTTTAATTTTGTATTAATCTGATTTCTAATCTCTCTTTTCCTTTTTTTTTTTCTTCTTTTCTCCTTTTTTTTACTCCCTTTTCTTTTTCTTATTACTTTTTCTCTTCAATACCTAATTTCTTTTCTTTTTCCCCTTTTTCTAATTGATGGTTGTTGCAGGATCCGCGCAAGTCGACTACAAATTGTTTCAAGTTGGTTCTCAAGAAGCATTGCGATATAAATTTTGAGCTTATTCGACTCTTTTTCCCATTAAACTGGGTAGTAAGCCTCTTTATTCTATTTCGTCGATGCTCTTGATGTTCCTTTCAATTTTTGCTTGGATTTTTGTTTGTGTGGCTATACTTGTTGGATTTTTATACAACCTTGATTCAATTCTTTCATGGTTGGGAATTGCATGTGGCAATATTGGTGGATTGTGGTGTTTGTGGGAGTGCTTGATGATTCGGTGATTATTTGGTCGCTTCCGGTTCCTTCTCTGATCTTGCTTATTGCAGTGAGGACACTGCCAATTTTAGCTTGGGGGAGGAATATTATATCATTACTGCTTTCAAATGTAGTTTTTATTGCTTTCTTAGGCTGTTGCACGATTTGTACTGCTCATTAGGAGTAGGAGTTTACGTGTAACCAAAAAAATTGTACTGCTTTCTTAGTTGCATCAGCATATTAGATTTCATCTCATCTTAGTTGCATCTATGAGACTATTGCTAGCACTATTTGAGAACCTTGTTGATATCCTTACTACGGCCTTAAGCGTAATCCATCTCATTCATGATTCTTCATAGCATAATTGTATCGCAATCGCGATTGATTGCTTGTGGTAAGATTGGTTGATCTCTCTCTGGCTTGATTTAATCTTTATGTTTAGACATCTTTACCCAAGTGAGCTTTTGTGCCTATAAACTGACGTATCTGTGTCAGTTATATTCTTTCATGTGTGATTAGTTCCTCATTGTTGCATGGATCTTGACTTTGACTTGGTACTCTTTGACACTTGACTTTATAAGCATTTGGTTATGATTGAGGCGTTCTTTTCATTGTTCTGAGCTTTCAGATATATTTTCTTTTCATATATATTATCCTTTCTCTAGCCCCGCTGATCCTTTCATGACTTTGTTCTGAATCAATCTACATTACAAGCCTCCAGCCTTTTATGATTTCTCTACCCAAGCCTTGCTAAGTGGAGTAGCATTAAAGTTTATGTTTTGAGCTTGTATTCGTGGTTTTGCGGTGATTATTGGAAGAAAAGATGTGAAGGAAGTTGCTTGAAATAGTGTGGAAGTATAAAATGAAAAGACTGATGAAGAAGTTGTGAAAAATAATTCTGAAAAAAAATGAAAAAAATAGAATAAAAGTTGAATGAAAGTTGTTGGAATTGATAAAGATGGGTACTCTCTTGATTTAATGGTAATGTGTTGTTAAACTTCTAGTAGAAGTTTTTGTGACGTTTGCATCTAATGGCCATAGATGTTAAGTGTTGTTTTCTCCACTAGTTGGCATTTAGCACCACATTTCCAAATATATTTCCTACCCATAACCTCAGCCCCATTACAACCCTTGAAAGTCCTCATGGTCTTTTTGCGTTATAATTTCGAGTGGAAAGTGAGTCGATAGTCAAAGTTAAAGAGTAAATGCTTCATTTGAGTCGACATGGTTTAGGTGAAGTGACATTGATCATGCCATAAACACATGAGAGTATGAGTGCACATGACTAAAGTGAGGTATCTCAGGTTTGGTTGAGTCTAGCTTGGGGGAGATGGTATGTGGTATGCTAGGAGAGTTGATTGCATTACATGACGTGCTATGCGGCTTTGCTTGAGAATGTTTCGATGCTTGGTTCGTGTAGTAATTGTATCTCTCGTGTTCTCAATTGTGTGCTTCGCCCTATCGTAGTCCCATATTGTAGGTTGTCTTTCTTTTCCAATGTCTATGTCTAATTGCTCGAGGACAAGCAATGGTTTAGCTTGGGGGAGTTTGATGTGTCGTATTTTTATATAGTTTTTAGGTGCATTTAGGTTGCATTGTAGGAGCATTTAGATGCATCGTAGTTCATAATTGCATACTATTAGCTAATCTGCGAAATATTACTCCTCTTGTGCTTTTTTGGTATTATTTGATGAATTTCAGGTATTGAGAACATAATTGGAGTATTATTGGACAAGCTTGAGTACTTAGGAGGCTACATTGATAAGGATCACTTTAGAATTGTTTGAGTGCAAATTGGAGCTTAATTGGAGTTGGAATTTATTGAAAGAATTTTGGAAATCGAGTCATGTTCACTCTTTTATCCATAACTTTCGACTCAATGATGATATTGGGTTGATTCCAACGGCATTGGAAAGTAGGCTTGAAGATCTTTCCAACGATATGTTGCACGGCCCGAGGCGAGTTGTATTTTGAGAGATATGGGCTTCGCAAGTTGGCCCAGTCTGCCAGGAACTTCTTACGCGCACGCGGTTTTGATAATTTCGGCCATTTATTCCTTATCTTGTAATTTTGGTTCCCTACTAGTATGAGGACTTAGATCTATTAGCTATTACTCACTTTTCAATATCACGTTATTTTGTTTCTCTAGTTTTGCTCTCTAGTTTTATGCCCTAGTTTGTTTTCTATTGCTACTTTGGAGATTCAAGATTCAAGCTTTCATATTCGTCTTCAATTCAATCAAGTTTTATTCTCTTCTCTTCTCTTTATTATTATTTTAATTATGTTTTCCATTATGTTTATTGCTTTTATTGCCATGATTAGTGAGTAGTCTTTTTATCTAGGATTAAGTTGAGCCCTAGTATGGATTGATCATGTAAATTATTCTCTAATTCCCATGTTATTGATTTATATGTTTAGGGTTTGATAAGATTGTTGTTATTGTCAATTGTGCATCTTGATTTAGCCCTAATTTTAGATTATCAACTAAAGTTGGAGTTGAGATTAGGAGTATTTATTTGATGTTAAATTGTTATTTTATTAATGGAGTTCATCAACGAAAGTTGGGTCTTAATTTAGATAATCTTGTCATTGATTTGAATTCTCCCATGAAAATAGGTGAGAACTAGAATTGAGAATTATTTGACATTGGTTCTTAATGCTTCTAATTATGTGTGTAAGCCATGAAAATAGGAGACATACATGTTAGTTAGGCCTTTTGCTATCACGAAAGTGAGCTCTAGGTATTGAGGAATGACCGAGTATTTAGTTTCGGTTCGCAGCTGTGCTTTATTACTGAGTCATTGACAGGCTAAAGTCGTATCACCTTATCAAAAATAACCTAAAGTCCACTAACAAGTAGTCAAGGAAGTCAGGATCGAATCCACAGGGAGAAAGTTATATTATCGTATCTGAATTCTAATATTATACTAACTAAATCAGTTGAAAATGGATGTGTGACTAAACTAATAGGCAAATGATTGAACTAAATATGAAGGTATGAATCAATTAATAAAGAACTAGGACTATGGATCACTATGCATACAATTTGGGAAATCAGAGACGAATAATAACTACCCAATAAGTCAATTTATCTAGGGCACATGTAATTTCTCTCGAACATTACCTCCCTCAAAGATCACCTAGCCGCTCTCGCATGGTCAAGGATCACTATGCCTAATGATTGAAAGCCTATACGAAATCTCTCCTCTCGAAGTAGATTCAATATTGCGATAATAGAAATACAAATCAGGCCTAATTCATAAATCTAGCATGAACGATTCAATCACAGGAAACAATTGAAATAAAGGGTAATTATATTAATCTATTAATCCCTCATTGCATACATAGATCCCCACAATCCTAGAAATAAAACTACTCACTCATGTTTGAGAATCCAATAACAAATTCCATATAAAAATCCATACTTTGAACTATTGCAAATAACTAAGAAACTACTCTAGTCAATAATAGAGGAATCAAACAATAATGGAGAAAACAAGGAAGAAGATTACCAAATTAAAGAACTATATTGAACTTGCGAATAATCCAAATGTTTGATCTTGAATCACAATGAAAAGTAATAAAATCTAGGGTTCTTGAGAGAGTCTATGAGAAAATAAGAGCTAAAACAAAGATGCCCTAATAAATGTTCTAACTTTTCTCTTTATATCGAGTGCCCGAAACTCATTAAATGAGCGCCGCAGGAGAGAAGCCCGATCGGGCCAACCAAGCCCGATCAAGTCGGGCACAAAGATAGTAGCAGCGCTCAAAAGGCCAAGCGCCCGATGCTGTCGAGCTGCCTCGCCCGATGAAGTCGGGCGTTAGACATTAGCGCGCAAGGCTCAAACGCAGCAGCTGCACCAAAGAATACCTCGCCCGATCGGGCTGGACAACGAAACAACGACCGGGCAACGTCTCCCGATCGGGCCCGCAACGACTCTTGCTTGTGACAGAGTTGAACGCCCGATCGGGCGTGTGGTGCCCGATCCAATCGGGCTCATGTCCGATACTTCATTCCTTGGTTTCAAACGCCAAGGCTTTACTTCTACTTTTGTCCAGGGCCTCGGAAAGCATTCTCGGGACCCCGGAACTCATCAAATACGTCTTCGAACCTCTCCAGTCCAGTGTAATGGTCAGATAGTGGTAGAAAATAGAGAGATAACTCCCTAAAACCTGCAATCAGACACAGAACAGAAAACCACAACTAGATGGAGAAAGTTAGCATGAAATGGCTCCTAAGAGCACCATTGATACACATTTTAGCTCAAATATAGGGGGAAAAACACTATATAAAACCATAACATCAAACTCCCCCAAGCTAAACCTTTGCTTGTCCTCAAGAAAAGCATAGCAGGAATAAGAATAGGATTGCTTCACCCCTCAGATGGAAAAGTTTAAACTCAATTATTTCCAACTCAAAATCATTCAAGCAAGCAAAATTCAAGTTCAGTTGCTCAGATCACCTGACTACCAATCACTTAAGTAAACCATCAAACGCAGCTGCCCTACATATCATGCAAATCTTAGAAAGGTGCTCACCGTGGTGTCACTCCTCTCAATTTTGTGGCAGGCAAAATATGTGCCCGGTCGCTCACCAACCCAACCATAATAGCCCTTCCCACTCACACTCTCATGTGTTTAGAAAGGTGTAATATCGCTCATCCTAATCAGGTCGACTCAAATGACAGACTTAATCTTCGACTTTGGCAAATTGACTCAATATTATTCCAATAAACAATCAAACACGTGCTCAAAAGGTCTTTTTCAGGGTTGTAATGGGGCTCGGGTAAAGGTACGGAAATTATTTAGGAAATGTGGTGGAAAAGCCAAGAAAGGGGAGCAAGCCAAAAACTAGTAGGACTAGGTGTGGTAGAAACAACTCCCATGGCATCAACAACTTAACCAAGATAATAACCAACTTTTGAAATTTCACGAACCAACCAACAATTGTCATTTTCAACATAATTTCCAACACTGGTGATAGTTAACGAATGAAGATCATAGAAATTTTTCAGATTTTTCACTATCAAATTTTTTTCTCTTTCTTTCTTTCACTTTATTTTTCGTTTTCTTTCTTTTCTTTGTACAACCATATCATTATTTTCCAACCGCCCTACGGAATCAACCACACAATATGATATAAACTTAACAAATGCTCCCCCAAGCTAGGCTTGGGACAATAGTCATTGCAAAGGCTCAAGGTGTGTAATGTGGTTTAATATAGATCCAAAAAGAAGTCATTAGGCTCAGCGGGGCTAGGGGGAAAAATTCATTAAACAACTCTGAGGCTTAAAATTATTCAAATGAATGCCTCTATCACAGCACATGCCTAAAGTTACCAGAACTCAACGAGTACAATGCCAAAACCAAGATAAGAATGCTATGAGGAACTAACACACAAGAATATATCGGATATAGAGATAAATCCGAGGGCAAGAATGAATCCTCACAATCTAACCAATTCAAGCATGTAGTTAAAATAGGCGCTTTATCAACAAAATCTACTCAAGATCAAGGCAATCATAGATCACATCACAACATCCCAATCACAAATGCCCAACTATCTAGTATAATGACTTAAATTATTTTTCAAAGTAAAGTTCGGGGCACAGGGAAGCAATCAATCTATTCGAATTCAACTCGTATTTTTGTGTTTTTTTTTCAGCAATATTTCATTTTTTTGTGATTTTTCATTTTTTCAAGCAATTAAACTAACTTAACTAACCTAAAAAGCAGTAAAACATAAAGAAAAACCCAAAAAAAAAAAAAATACTACTAATACTTACAGAAATCCTCCCCCAAGCTGAACTTGGCAATGGCCTCATTGCAACAAGAGAAAGGAAAGGGATATTGACATCAGCCGCCCATCAGCCTGGATCGAGCAGTTTAGTAGCCACATGTTGTACCACCTCTTGCAACCCGCGTCGGACTGTAATGCTGGTGTGGTGGCCCTCATGTCGATGAATGCGGTGCTCATTATGGTCAGGGCTTATTCCTGTCAAGTCATCAGTGCTATAGCCAATGGTCTTTTTGGGAGTCTGTAAGACCGTTAGAAAATGCTCATCACCTGCAAAAGACTCTAAAGCAAGCACATCATTTGAAGTAGCATGGGAGGGGGAATGAGACATGCAACCATGGATCGGTGCATCTATAACATCAACACTATAACATGACTCCTCTAACATTGGGCTTTTAGGTGCATTGTTTAGGCTAAACATGACCTTATCATCCCCCACAGTCAGTGTCAGTTTCCCACTCTTAACATCTATCACCGCCCCAGCAGTATGGAGGAAAGGTCTCCCAAGGATAATGGGTGTTTGAGTGTCTTCGGCCATGTCAAATATAACAAAGTCCACAGGGATAAAGAATTTACCTACTCTAACAGGAACGTCCTCTAATATACCTAAGGGATATTTCACAGAACGGTCAGCCATTTGCAGAGTAATGGTAGTACATTTTAATTCTCCCATGTTCAGTTGCTTACAGATAGAAAGAGGCATGACACTTACACTGGCACCTACATCACATAAGGCTTTGTCAATAAATATGGTGCCAATGTGACAGGGGATGGAAAAACTCCCTGGATCTTTCAATTTAGGTGGAGACTCGGTTTTGTAAAAGAGCGCCGCATTCAGCAGTAAAAGCCACGATCTCCACCTCATTGAGAGTCCGCTTCCTCATCAACAGTTCTTTCAAAAATTTAGAATAAGCAGGCACTTGATTTAATAATTCAGTAAAAGGAATTGTTACCTGCAGATTCTTTACCACCTCTAAAAACTTACCATACTGGTGGTCGAGTTTCTTCTTGAGCATCCGCTTGGGGAATGGTAGCTTGATCACCGGAGGCACAGTTTTCTCCTTAGTCACCTCCTTAGTCTTGTCTGCAGCTCCATGCTCGACTTGAGGTTCAGCATTCTCAGGCACTTCTTGTGGTTTTGGTGATTCCACCTCTAGCATTGCCGGAGCATCGTACTGCACTCCACTGCGAAGGGTGATAGCATTGGCGGTGTCCCTGGGTTGCATTGGTTGCGAAGTTAGTGACCCAGATGGCCTACTAGCAGATGAACTAGCCAGCTGAGCAATTTGTGACTCCAACATCTTATTGTGTGTCCCTTGTAGCTTATTCGAGCATGCGGGCTCTCAAATTGAGACTGGTATCCGCTTGAAAGGAAATAATACCTTTCGCATCCGCAACATTAAACTTTTGAGTTCCAAGAATAGCCGGGTTTGGAGGTGGTGTAGAATGATCTTTGTTGAAACCGAGTTCTCTGATAACCAGGAGGAGCTTGTGGTTGATATTGTTGTTGTTGAGGGTAATGTTGTTGTTGCGGATTCATCACGTTATTACTCCTATACGAGAGATTTGGATGATCTCGCATTCCAGGATTATATGTATTGGAGTAGGGATCAAACTGTGGCTTGTGTGGTGACTGTAATGCGTGCACGGTCTCACTAGAATGTGAGAGAGAGGGGCACTCTTGAGAGTTATGTCCAGCTATCCCACAAGCATCACAGATGAAAGCATTGTACCTAGAAACACTAGCCATAGCATTGACACTCATATGAGGGGAGGAATTGTTACCTAGCTTCAAAGAATCAATCTTCTGGTGAAGAGCAGCTAGTTGTCCGGTCAGTAAAGAAATGGCTTCAACATCATGTTTACCTCCCTTTGTCATAGAGGAACGAATAGTAGACACTTGGTGAGAAGCGAGTTTCTCCAGAAGTTCATGCCCTTCGTCTACGGCTTTATCCATGAAAAACCCACCAGCAGCTCCATCAATTACCCGTCTCGTATCTGCATCAACTCTAGTGTAGAAAATGTGGCACAGATACCACTTGTCAAAACCATGATGGGGGCAAAGACGCTGCAGATCTTTGAATCTTTCCCAACCTTCATATAGTGACTCTCCAGGATCCTGGGTGAAAGTCACTATCTCATGACGCATATCTGCAGTCTTTTGGTAAGGGTACCACTTGATGAGAAAAATCTTTGAGAGCTCGGCCCAAGTGGTGATGGTGGAAGGCAGCTTATTATACCAAAATAGAGCTTTATCGCGCAGAGAAAAACCAAATAAGATGAGTTTCATCTCATCGCCAGATAACACCAGCTTGCTTCGAGTAGCACAACATTGTAAGAACCGCTGAGATGCTTGATTTGGGTCTTCGGATGGTAACCCAAAGAACCGATTATTCTGAACCATATTCAGAACATGAGACTTGATTTCAAAGTTTGCAGCAGCAATAGTAGGTAACCGTACCCCAGTGGGCACAATATCAGGAGATGGTTGTGCATAATCTCTGAAGGTCGGTTTAGCTTCGTCACCCATTCTAGCAGTAATAGGTGAGGCAGGGAAGTCTTGTTGTGGTGAAGATGGTGGAGAAGGTGTCTTTTGGGAAGGTGTCCCTGCAGACAACTTGGTTTGCTTAGTTGTCTTTTTGAGTCTACGAGCAGTCTTTTCAATCTTCGGGTCAAATGGAATGAGATCTGGGGATTTCAATTTCCTACTCATACATCAAAAACACTAAAACAAACGTGAGATGCTCCAAAGAACAGGTGTTCTTCAGAGTAGAGGTTAGTGTAATACTATAATTCAGACAAAATAAAAATAAACCGTCTCCCCGGCAACGGCGTCAAAATTTGACAGGCTAAAGTCGTATCACCTTATCAAAAATAACCTAAAGTCCACTAACAAGTAGTCAAGGAAGTCAGGATCGAATCCACATGGAGAAAGTTATATTATCGTATCTGAATTCTAATATTATACTAACTAAATCAGTTGAAAATGGATGTGTGACTAAACTAATAGGCAAATGATAGAACTAAATATGAAGGTATGAATCAATTAATAAAGAACTAGGACTATGGATCACTATGCATACAATTTGGGAAATCAGAGACGAATAATAACTACCCAATAAGTCAATTTATCTAGGGCACATGTAATTTCTCTCGAACATTACCTCCCTCAAAGATCACCTAGCCGCTCTCGCATGGTCAAGGATCACTATGCCTAATGATTGAAAGCCTATACGAAATCTCTCCTCTCGAAGTAGATTCAATATTGCGATAATAGAAATACAAATCAGGCCTAATTCATAAATCTAGCATGAACGATTCAATCACAGGAAACAATTGAAATAAAGGGTAATTATATTAATCTATTAATCCCTCATTGCATACATAGATCCCCACAATCCTAGAAATAAAACTACTCACTCATGTTTGAGAATCCAATAACAAATTCCATATAAAAATCCATACTTTGAACTATTGCAAATAACTAAGAAACTACTCTAGTCAATAATAGAGGAAGCAAACAATAATGGAGAAAACAAGGAAGAAGATTACCAAATTAAAGAACTATATTGAACTTGCGAATAATCCAAATGTTTGATCTTGAATCACAATGAAAAGTAATAAAATCTAGGGTTCTTGAGAGAGTCTATGAGAAAATAAGAGCTAAAACAAAGATGCCCTAATAAATGTTCTAACTTTTCTCTTTATACTGAGTGCCCGAAACTCATTAAATGAGCGCGCGCGGAGAGAAGCCCGATCGGGCCAACCAAGCCCGATCAAGTCGGGCACAAAGATAGTAGCAGCGCTCAAAAGGCCAAGCGCCCGATGCTGTCGAGCTGCCTCGCCCGATGAAGTCGGGCGTTAGACATTAGCGCGCAAGGCTCAAACGCAGCAGCTGCACCAAAGAATACCTCGCCCGATGGTATCGGGCCATCTCGCCCGATCGGGCTGGACAACGAAACAACGATCGGGCAACGTCTCCCGATCGGGCCCGCAACGACTCTTGCTTGTGACAGAGTTGAACGCCCGATCGGGCGTGTGGTGCCCGATCCAATCGGGCTCATGTCCGATACTTCATTCCTTGGTTTCAAACGCCAAGGCTTCACTTCTACTTTTGTCCAGGGCCTCGGAAAGCATTCTCGGGACCCCGGAACTCATCAAATACGTCTTCGAACCTCTCCAGTCCAGTGTAATGGTCAGATAGTGGTAGAAAATAGAGAGATAACTCCCTAAAACCTGCAATCAGACACAGAACAGAAAACCACAACTAGATGGCTCCTAAGAGCACCATTGATACACATTTTAGCTGAAATATAGGGGGAAAAACACTATATAAAACCATAACATCAGTCATAAGGGAATGTCAATCTCGCCTAAGCTATACTTGAATAACTGGGATGTGAGTTATATTTTGATCAATTCACATTAGTGGTGATACTTAATCTTAGTGTTTTAATTGTCATATTTTGTTATTAGTTTATAGATTCTTCTGGATATTTGGATTGTGTAGCTATTTCATAGTCTAAAATCAACTAGTGTTTAGTCTTGCACCTCCCTGAGTTCGACCCGTATGTGCTACGACACCGTACACTTGCGGTATTAAAATAAAACCCTAACAAATAACCGAACCACAAAGCTTGCCATTTATCTTGAAAGCAAAAAAAACACTGCTTAGGCACACCATTATCCTCCTAATCCAATCCCCACTGAACCCCAGTCGACACATAACACGCTCCATAAATCCACTCCACCCTATCATACGCTTTACTCATATCTAGTTTCAAGGCCATACTACCATGCCTCCATGCCTCCTTTTTTTTCATTGCATGAAAAATCTCAAACACAACCAAAGCATTGTTTATAATCAGTCTTCCAGGGACAAAAGCACTCTGATGATAGGATATGAGACTCGGAAAAATAATTTTCAATCTATTGGCCATTATTTTTGAAATTATTTCATAAGCAACATTGCAAAGGCTAATGGGTCGGAAATCACTCATCCGTTTTGGCTCCTTGCATTTCGGAATAAGAACGATACAAGTTTTATTAAGTTCAGTTATGCTCGAAGTGCCTTCCCACCATTCCTTCACAAAGTCGACCACTGTCGTACCCACTATGTGCCAACATTTCTAGAAGAATAATGCATGCAATCCATCAATTCCGGGTGCCTTATTTGGATGCATTTGATTAAGAGCGTTATGATAGGACTCACATCATGCATTCGGTTCATATCATCAGTAACCAACATTGACATTCCTGCAAAAGCATCATCAAAAACACTGTTCACTCGAAGTGAACATATCAGAGAAATACTCAGTAATGATTTTTTGTAGGTCCTCCTCACTACTCTTCCGACTTCCATTCATCATTTTTATCCCTGAGCTTATCAATTTTATTTCGCTTTCTCCGCGAACTCGCTTTGTGGTGGATATACGCAGTGTTTTTATCTCTGTCCCTGAGTTCATTGGCCCTTGATCTAGCATACCAGTAAGTTTCCTCTTGCCTCTGGAGCTGATCCATCTGCCGAGAGTGTACTACATTGCTGCAACATCACACCATCAGGACGCCTCTTTTGCCACTCCACAAGCTCTTTCTCCACTTGTTTGATTTTTTTCTTCACAATACTGAACTTGTTCATAGCTCAACGACCCAGCCCACGAATCCTTGACAACCTCTTGGCATTCTTTACTTGCCAACCACAACGCTTCAAAGTGAAAGTGTTTCCCCTTATGTGAATACTTTGGCAGCTCCTCTGTGTTCAGCAAAATTGGAGCATGGTCTGACTTATAAATGGGAAAATGATGGACTACGGAACGCGGAAACATAATGTACCAGTCATCGCTTGCAAGAAAACGGTTCAACCTTTCTCTAACGGCAACCCATAAGGGTATATCATTCTCATCTCTAATTTCAGCTGCAATATGGTGTTGAGAGAAATGAACATTCAAAACATCACTGGTGACTGCGCATTATTTGTCAAACTTCTCATCAACTCCCAAGTACGATGTTTATTCTCCCCTTTCGGCCATCCATACACCCCCACAACAACCCATAAGGGTATATCATTCTCATCTCTAATTTCAGCCGCAATATGGTGTTGAGAGAAAAAGGTTACATGAACATTCAAATCTCTCCACCATAGACCCATCCCACCTGAGAGTCCATTACTACTTAAACACAACCGATGATTAAAACCACATCTACGACGAACACTCTTGTTTGTGTTAGTTTATTTCTGTTTGGTTGTATTACCATTAGGTTGTACTCCAGTTTTCATTAATGCAAATTTTTCTCGATGTAAAAAAAAATTAAGTCTATGACTCTATGTTACGTAGATGCAATCTCGTTTAGAATAAACTTGTAGTGATCTCAATGTTCTTTCCAGCTTGATACTCCTTGTCTAAAACCTAAAAATCCATGCTTTTATGAGATCACACTCTGACGATATTAGTGTGGAGCTCCATTTACATGCAATCCTCTAGCCACCTTTGTATGATTGTTACTACCAGGGTCATTTAATAGGGAGTGTAAAGCGAAAAAATCGAGGCATCGCCATGTTTCGCACCGTACCATTCTCTATGTTAAAAAATAAAAGATAATAGCTAAACAATTAGATTAGACTAAACTATGATGTTCTGTATGCATATATGATATATATAAAAACGACTTACTCTTGTTTCGCTAATACAATTTTTAATTTTTTGACAAAAATCGAGGCATCGCCATGTTTCGCACCGTACCATTCCTCCCAATTTATCTCCAAGATGTCCCAAGCTCTCGATAACTTAATGTGCAAGTCATTACCCATCATCAAGCAATAACTACTACTACTTGCAATAAAATGTCAATTGCCAATCCAAACAATCCATAGAGTCTAATCAAATAATTCGCAACATCATCCGAGCGTAACAACTAGTTCTTACTAAAAATAAAAATAAGAAATAAATTGAAGAGAATTCTACTTTCGTATTGCTAATCATAAGCTTTCATCTCTCATCTGTTTGTTCTTACGTAATCAATCATGGTAATTTTTTATATCTCTGCCCTTATCTTTTAGACTTTTAATCATAATTGTTTGCATCAACATGCACAATTGATCAAATATACTCTGAGACTCTGACCCAATTTGTTGCGCCGAGTTTAGGACACTATTAGAAATATCTCAACATATGTCTACGAGTTTGCGCCACAATTCATAAAGGCCAAATTTACCATTTCAACTTGCCCTACATCACAAATAGAGTCTAATCATATAACTCAAAACATCATCCGAGTGTAACAACTAGTTCTTACTAAAAAGAAAAATAAGAAAGAAATTGAAGATAATTCTATCTACTTTCATATTGCTGATCATAAGTTTTCATCTCTCATCTATTTGTTCTTACTTAATCAATCATGGAAATTTTTTAGACTTTTAATCAATAATTGCTTATGTAAACATGTACAATTGATCAAGTATATTCTGAGTCTCTGACCCAATTTGACGCGCCGAGTTTAGGATACTATTAGAAATATCTCAACATACGTCTACGAGTTTGCGCCACAATTCATGAAGGCCAAACCTACCATTTCAACTTGCCCTACATCACAAAATAAATACTATGTAACACTTGATGACAAAAAGATAATTTTACCACACTATAGTAACTCGTGCATCGCACATGTTTCAAAACTTCATTTTTGAAGGTATTTCTACTAACTACTTTTTTATTTTGATATACTTCATCTGTTTCAATTTACATGTTACACTTTTAAAAATTGCAGTTACCTAGACAAAAATTTAATCGGAGATTAAGTTAAAGTAAGGGTGGGGATTAAAGGGAGTGGGGACCACCCTTCCCCCACCCACCCCAGCAGCCCAACTCCTTCCCTCACCCCCTCCCTCTCCCCTCCACTCCACTCCACCGCCCCTTCCCCGTCGATTTCCCCCTCCCCTTCCACCGCCTTAGCTGCAACCCTCCCCCACCCCCTCCCTGTCGATTTCCCCAGCCCACCCACCCTTCCCCTTGGACTTCCCCAATCCTCCACCCCTCCCCTTCGAATTCCCCAACCCCTACCCCTCCCCTTCGACTCGCCTTCGAATTACAGATCTGACCTCGAGCAAGTTCATCTAACCACTCTTGAACGGCTCGTCGTGCTCTTGTACGACTATATGAGCTTGTTCTCTCTAACATAAAACTCGCACTTCTTTCGACGACATTGGGGATGTAAGTCATCGACTTGGTGATTCGGGTCTGGACTCGGCGAAGTGATGGGAGATAGTCGAAGGGGTTGGGGAATTCGAACTCAGCGCAAACTAAGGTACTGCGGGGAGGGGTGGGGGAAGGGATGCGGCGGTGGAAGGGGAGGAGGAAATTGTCGGGGGAGGGGGAGGCGGTGGAGTGGAAAGGAGAGGGAGGGGTAGGGGGTAGGGGGTGGGGTGGGGTGGATGGAAGAGGGAATGGGTTGGGCTGCTGGGGTGGGTGGGGGAGGGGTGGTGGAAGAGAGAGAGGAGGTTTAATTAATTTAGATTAGTATATAATTAGGTTAAATTAAGTAGTTTTAATTTTGGTTAATTGTTATAAGTAAGGGTAAATTGATAATTTTGTAGCATAAAACTTTCCATTTTGGGGAAGAAAAAAAAGTGGAACATGTATATTGAAACATTCCATTATAGGAAAGTGTAACATGTAAATTGAAACGGAGGAAGTAGTAGTTTTTGCCGGACTTTCTTTCAACGATTAATTGATTATTATGTGGCTAGTATTCCTCTATGAAGTTTCCACAAGATATGTTTGTGCCTGAGAGTTGATAATTCAATCCTAGTTTCCACTAATAGAACAAAATGACCCACTGGTGGATATTTCATTGCCACAAATTTGCTCTTTGTTTCACGATCCACTGTCAAGATTTGGTCAAGTTATGTTATTCTTCTCATTCATCATCAATTTCAATCTATACACCTAAAAGGACAAAGTGCTAATACGATTCAAACTAAGAATAGATAAATAATATCCTATTATAATTCTATCTCCTAACACCCTCTCTCAAGTTGGAGCGTGCAAATCACGTACGCCTAACTTGCGTAATATTGGTCAATTGTAGGTGTTCTAGATAAATCATCAATAATTATGATTATTGCCATTGTATGAGCTCAATCCTTGATTTAGGCGGCAAACTATAATTTCTGACTTATTTATCGATCTTGGGCCATACTGGAATTTGGGCCATTAAACCCAACATTGTATATATATAAAAAAAACATTCTCGTTCTTGTCTAATTAAATTGAATCGGGTCCGGTTGGAGGTAAATTACAGATCTGTTAGCAAAACCACAAAAGGTTCTTGTTTATTACTCATCATATTATCAAATAATTATCAAATAAGATGGTAAAACATATGAATTCATTTCATAAAAAAGATAAAGAACAAGATGAAGATAAAAGGATAATACTATCGATCTCAAGAACCTTTTTTTTTGTGTTATCAACTTAATTTAAATAAATAAAATAAAATTTATTCAATACATCCTAAATAAACTACACCAATAAAGTTCATGCGAGGAACTTTTTAATATGATATAAAAATTCTAACCCATTCTTATAAAAAAATAACACTAATGGAGTTCATGAAGGAACTTTTGTAACGCATATATAGCTTTTTCCACTACTTTTTTTAATTTATGGAAAAAATAAATTTTTTTGATGCAAAATTTCTTAAACAAAAATATACTTTATTTCATATCCTACATACAACGGAAGAACAAGAACTACTTTTCAATCTGAAATAAAAATAGAAATAACTCATGATAAATTATTGTAAATTTGGCTATTTTTGTTTACCCTTAGACACGTCTAGCCAAAGCATTATCTAACTTGTGCAACTCATGGGGATGATGCCACATGCCCGCTTTTCTCCGTAGATTGGAAGTTTTAGAGCAGAATGACACAAATTGTTTTCATACATGAACAAAGGAATACCACTAGAACTTAAAGCTGGCAATATAGAGTGTTGCATTATGGTCCGACAATAGAGAAAGGTTTAACTGCTGCACTTGGGGTATGGTTCAGTGCAACCCGTCTGGACGAATATCCAAACTGTACTTGAACAATGAACGGAATAAGGCAATCGTTGCTGTACATACTGACAGATAAATAATATAATGTCAAGAAAATCGTGTTCAATGTGACAATGTTCCAGCCCTTCAGGCAGCTGATAAGCCTCGACTTAAGGCTAATGGCATCATAGGTTTGGTAGAGAATGACGGTATATATACACCCCATACTTGATACTCCGTGTATTACTTTGTTTTTAGCTTTAATAATGTCCTTGAACTCCCAAGGTGGTCGTCAAAACACTTGAAAGAGTCACTTCCATGGAAAATTATGATGTGAATTCTACAACACTCTTATAAACGATTGCTAATTTGATATACTTCCTCCGTTTCGAATTACTCGATACACTTTCCATATAGGGAAGTTTCATATTACTTGCTATACTTCCTTTTTGGGCAATAAACTCTCTCTATCTCTCTCCTCTCACATGGGTCTCTTTTTTTTTTTACTCACTACCTCTCTCTTCTCCAAAAATTGCCTAGGAGTCCGTGAATTGAGAAGTGTAGCAAGTAAAATGAAACGGAGGAAGTAGATAGATAACTAAATTTCAAATTTTTTTTTTTGTTTGTTTGTTTAAAACACTTAACATACCTGGCCTATAATCGTTTCAAATTCACTATAGGTTCCACGAGGCTTTCAACTTTGAACAACCTACAATATCTTGCTTTAGATGGCAACTATCTTCAACCTCGCTACTTTTCTCCGGGTGCTCTTACTTCTCTCAAGATATTGTCACTAATGAATTGTTGTTCGAAGGTATTGAATTGATTTCACCTGAAACTGTGCTTCCAGACATTGAAGCATATAATTGTCTTAGGAAGATTTAATAATCTTAAAGTTGCGCCGAACTCCAGTCAGAGAGTGCATATCATCTATATATATCATACATGCTTTATCCTTTTTGTTGCAAAACTAGCTAATCTGAGAGAGCTGCAACTACTGGATCTGAGCTTCAATGATTTATACGGGGCGCCATTTGAAGGTAACTCAAAAACAACCCTCTCATACTATTTTCCAGCATCCACATGTACTGTTTCCCCCTTTAGGAAGTGAGTGAATTGCTCATCATTCATGTCGTGAAGAATTAATTGTCTTATTGTTTTAACATCTCGTATCACTTGATTATGCCGAAAATTCTTTTATGACATGTTTGGGAACTAGAATTTCATTTGAAATTCTGGATTTGGCCCAAATGAGACGTTTGGGAAATCAAATTTTATAACCTTTTTAATCGGTGAATATGATTTTGATTCTTGGTGTTTCAATCCATGTTATAGATCATTGATGAACTTTTCATCTCAGAGTTTGATTGTATTTCAATATGATAAAACGTATAGACTGAATATGAGATTCTGGAATCTATTTTTGGCACATGATTTTATCTTATACCCTTTCGTTCTTTTTTAATTGCAATATTTTGACTTTTCTACTATTCACAGTTCACACTTTGACTATGTATAATGATCTATACACAATGATAAACGTAGTCACATGAGATCTTATTTGATTCGTCTCAATTTGTAGTTTTTTAATATCTCATTTGATAAATTTTACAAATACATAACTAAAGTGATTAATGATCAAATTATGCCTCGACAAATGTGAAAGTGCAAATGATGCAATTAAAAAAGAACAGAGGAGGTATAAATTTTAGTTTACAATTTGGAAATTATCAATTTTGGAATTACAATTGTGATTGGCAGTGGTGCAAAAAGTAGATGACACTGGAGGTAGAGGAGAGCGAAAGGAGAGGTCCAAATTGAAAATGAAATTCCACCCACGTTGAGTATAACACAATAATTTAGAATTATTTGCACACCTTAATTTCATGTGCTATTAACTGTGGTCGAGTTAAGCAAAATTTCATGTGCTGTATTAGCCTTTTTTTTTTGCTGTATATAGTACATATGCTTAGAAGAAAATTATGGATTTCAATAATCTTAGTTTTGCCAAACAATTTATGACATATAATAGCTATATTTTTCCAGACATATCCTAAAATATCTATGTCGGTAGCTTTGGCTTGAACTTAGCTCGGTATATTACATATATATAAGAAGAAGAAAAATTAAATGGATTATCTTAAACTTAGCTCTGTGTATTCAATATTATTTCAACCTTTAAAGAAATTTAGATTATTAATTATATTGCTCCATCTATTATTGACTAGATGCTCCATTTTGACTTAAACATTAGTCAATGCATAATTATAGTCATTAATATTTCTAATTATTCTTTGATAAAAAATTATATAAAATAATGATGTACGTCGAGCAATTTATAACATCTTGTATGTTAACGTTGAGTTTTATACATCCGTACAAAAATATATGGAGTCTACAAATACTGCAAAGTCAAAGTGGAACATCTATTTAAAAACAGAGGGAATATAGGTTTAAAAAATTATCTAAGATTTTTTGTTAAAAGAAGATAACTTTTTTTTTAAATTGAATATTTTGGTTCCCAAAAAATATTACAAATGATTTAGACATGAAAATTTATAGGAAAAAGTGACATGTATAATTTCTGGTTTCTTTTTCTCTTTTTTTTTTGAGTATATATAAATAGATAGATGTGAGTAAAATTTGGGGATTTTGGGATTGAGAGAGTATGAAAAATGACGAGTGGATCTCAAAGATATGTGTATAATAAAATATCAAGTGGCATTTTTGCTACAAACCAAAACTATATACTATCATGCTAATTAAATATATCTTTAATTTAGTGTTTTTCCTTTTAGTTGTAGATAAAAACTTCAATATATAAGCGTACCAAAGTTAAAGTACATTTAATTGGTCCATAAGATAGTATATTATTTTGGTATTACAAAAAAGCATTTATTATGCTTTTTTCCTTGGTGAACAAGACGTACAACATAGATTAGATAGAGTTGTTACAGTCCGAGATTTAAGCATATGTACAACAATTAGGCGGATTGTCAGATTTAAAGAACGTAAATGAACCTCGTCCACATTAAATTCGGTGTGGACCTAATATTAGTAATGTAAGTCATGACTAAAAGAGTCGCTATGTTAAAAACAATAGATGTAAAAGATGAGTAGTTAGATTGTAAAGGATAAGTATGTGAGAAAGGGAAAAAAAAGAAAGATTAGTATGTTATAAAATGTAATTCTCCTAATACTAAACTAATGTAAGGGAACCAGGGCCTGTTCTTTTCGGCATAAAACAACTGAACTGAACTGAATTGATTGCAACTGAACTAAAATGATTGCAACTGAACTGAACTGAACTGAATTAAATTATAACTAATAGTAATGGTAATAAATAAATTAGGAACTGAAGTGATTTGAATTGAACTGAACCGAATTGAACTGAACTGATTGTAACTGAACTGAATTGAGCTGAACTGAAAATAAGACGGGGAGAACAAGTCCTATATAAAAAAAAAAGTTGTCACAATGTTTTTATTTTTGAGGTGAGTTGTCACAATGTTAGAAAGACACAAATAAAAGAGAAAAAGAAAAAACAACTTACCTCAAATGTTATGAGCGGAGTCTGATACTCTGCAGTCTGCACCCTTTGAAACTGAAATTTTCAATTAAATGCAGGAATTTGCAATTTGAAGAATATTTAAGAGTTGCATCTTCAATCTAATGCTTTTCGTGAAAGCCACCTTTGGCCAATTTGACATTGTTGGGCTTTTGTGGAGCTTGAGCAAACAAAGCTCACATGAAAGCTTCGGTGCACCGGCCCATCATCACGAGTTCTCGGCCCAGCAGCAAAGGCCAATCATCTACCCCTCGACCCAGCTGCCCGGGCGGGCCAGGGGGCCTGGGCGGGCAGTACCCCAGCTCGGGCGGGCTGCTGGAGAAGCCTTGATTCTGCCTTGAAGGCAGTTTGTAGCACTCATGCCTGCACCGGGAGGGGAGCAAGGTGGCCCAGGCGGGCGTCCCACCCTGGGCGGGCCTGCTCCAGCTCGGGCGTGTGGTTTTAGGGACCCTCGAAGGCAGAATGTGGGTTTTGGTTTGGGCTCGGGCGGGCGGTCCTTGGGCCCGGGCGGGCGGTATGGCTCGGACGGGCGCTCGTCCGGGCAACCCAGATCTGTCGGGAATTTCTGCGATTTTCTGCTTTAATCTCGACCCTTCATTTATATTAACCCCCTAAAAGTATATAAACCCCTTTCTTTCATGTTTTATGTTACTATTCACACAAAGAGAGATCAACCTAGGGTTTAGTGAAAGAGGAGAGAGAAAATATCATTAAATCCTCCATTAATGCTTGTATTGTTCATCCATTTTCTTCATTAATCAAAGGTGCTTGCTTGGTGGGTTTTTTCTCCCGGTGCTCGGGTTTTCCTACGTTAATCGGTGTGTTTTTCATTGCTTTCTTAGTTGTTCTTGATTTCATTACTTTTCATTTGATTGTTGATTAGTGGCAATTACAAGTAATTAGTTGGTTTGCTTAATCTAATTCGCAACAATTGGTATCAAGAGCTAAGGTTTACCTTGGGAAAAGTATTTGAATTAGATTTGTATGCAAAACTAGTTATTTGGTGATTGGAGTTCAAAGTTTTTTGCTTTGTTGATATAAAGTTGTGATTTTTGAACTTGGATTGTTGTTCAACAATGGAGGATGGAAAGGTGAGACTTGAGAAGTTTGATGGGAAAGATTTTGGCTTTTGGAAGATGCAGGTAGAGGACTATTTGTACCAAAAGAATCTCTTCCTACCACTTGAAGCACAAGGCCAAGTGGTATGAAGGAGGATGAATGTAAAGTGCTTAACCGACAAGCCCTTGGTGTAGTGAGAATGACATTGGCCCCGAGTGTGGCTTTCAATGTCAAGGAGACGAAAACAACGGCGGAGTTGATGCAAACTCTATCAAATATGTATGAGAAGCCCTCGGCAATTAACAAGGTGTATTTGATGTGTCGATTGTTTAATCTTGAGATGATTGATGGAGGTTCGGCCGCCGAACACATAAATGAGTTCAACTCGATTATTTGCCAATTGTCTTCGGTTGATATCAAGTTTGAAATAGAAGTGAGAGCATTGATTTTGATGTCTTCTTTGCCTATGTCATGGGATACGGTGGTTTCCGCTATTAGCAACTTTTCGGGGAAGGAAAAGTTGGTATGTGACAATGTGAGGGATCTTATCTTGAGTGAGAGCACTCGGAGAAAGGAGTCCGGTGAATCATTGGGTGGAGCCTATCATAGTGGTAATAGGGGGAGGGGAAGACAACAAAAGGGCAATGCCAAGAATGGGAGATCGAAGTCTAAGGGGCGAAGTAAGTCGAAGGGAGGTGCTCATCTTGTGTGTTGGGGTTGCGGTGTGAAGGGGCACACTAAAAGAGAGTGTCCCAATCCCAAGAAGAAGGGTGGTGTGAATCATAAGAATCGGGATGATGCAAGTTCATCCGTTAGTGTTGCATCCGATGAACTTGGTGATGCTTTGATCTTGAGTGTTGATAGTCCAATTGAGTCTTGGATCCTTGATTCGGGAGCTTCATTTCATTCCTCTCCAGGCAAGGAGCTATTTCGCAACTTCAAGGGTGGGAAGTTGGGAAAGGTTTATCTAGCCGATGATGAACCTTTGGATATCATGGGGAAAGGGGAAGTTATGATCAAGACTTCAAGTGGGAGCCTATGGAAACTTCAAGATGTTAGGTTTATACCTAAGTTGAAAAAGAATTTGATTTCGGTGGGTCAATTGGACTCATGTGGTTATAGAACCATGTTTGGTGACGGTGTTTAGAAAGTAACCAAGGGAGCTATGGTGGTGGCTCGTGGCTCTAAAACCAGCACACTTTACACTACCATAGGGTGTAAGAGCATGATTGCTACAACCATGGAATGTGACACCAAGCTATGGCATACTAGGCTTGGGCACATGAGTGAGAAAGGGATGAAGATTCTAGCTTCAAGGGGTAAGTTGTCGAATTTGAAATCAATCGACATGGAATTTTGTGAGAGTTGTGTTTTTGGGAAGCAAAAGAAAGTGTCCTTCACAAAAACCAAGAAGTCTTTGAAAGATGAGAAGCTAGAGCTAGTGCACACGAATGTATGGGGACCTTCCCCCATCAATTCCCTTGGTGGCTCACGGTATTTTGTGACCTTCATTGATGACTTTAGCCGGAAAGTATGGATTTACTTTATGAAGCACAAGTCCGAGGTGTATGAAACCTTCAAGGTTTGGAAGGCGGAAGTTGAGAATCAATCGGGCAAGAAGATAAAGAGTATCAAGTCCGATAATGGAGGTGAGTATGAGTTGGAAGCTTACAAGAAGCTTTGTCAAGAGCATGGCATTGTTTTGGTGAGGACCAGTCCGGGGAAACCTCGCCAAAATGGGGTAGCGGAGAGGATGAATAGAACACTACTTGAGAGGGCAAGGAGCATGAGGATCCACGCGGGTCTTCCCAAGTGCTTTTGGGCCAATGTCGTGAGCACCGTGGCATACTTGATCAATCGGAGACCTAGCGTTCCCTTGGAGTTCAAGATTCCGGAGGAAGTTTGGAGTGGTAAAGAGGTATGTCTTTCACACTTGAGAACTTTTGGTTGTGTTGTCTATGTTCAATCCGAAAAGCGTGATAAGCTTGACCCAAAGGCCATTAAATGCTACTTCATAGGATATGGTTGTGAAAAATATGGGTATCGTATTTGGGATCCTAAGAACCGTGTGGTGATTAGGCATTGTGATGTGACCTTTGATGAGAAATCCTTGTATAAGGATAATTTTGGTGGAGATTCAATTGAGAGATGGTGGATTGGAGAAGAGCGAGAAATAGTTGAGGTAGATGATGTTCAAGCTTCTCAACATGATGTTCAAGCTCCCAATGTTGATGAATCTATTGAGTTAGAGGATGATCCTCTTGATGACATGGATGATGAGGTTCAAGGTGAACCAAGCACTCCACAAGCTAGCTCCACTCCTCAAGTGAGGAGATCTTCAAGGTCTATCATGCCACCGAATTGATACTCTCCCTCATTGCATTACTTGTTGTTAACCGATGCGGGTGAACCGGAGTACTATGGTGAAGCAATGTAGTCTAGTGAATCGTCTAAGTGGGAGCAAGCCATGAAAGATGAGATGGACTCATTAGTGAAGAGCAAGACTTGGGTGTTGTGTGAACTACCCAAGGGAAAAAGAGCACTATTGAACAAGTGGATCTTTTGTAAGAAGGATGAACCGGATGGCACAATCCGTTTCAAGGCAAGGCTTGTGGTAAAAGGGTTTTCACAAAAGGAAGGGGTTGATTATCAAGAGATTTTTGCTCCGGTTGTGAAGCTCACCACTATTAGAATCTTGTTGGCAATAGTGGCTTCCGAGAATCTTTTTCTTGAGCAAATGGATGTGAAAACCGCGTTTTTACATGGGGATTTGGAAGAGGATCTCTACATGAAGCAACCGGAAGGGTTTCAAGTTTCGGTTAAAGGGAACTTGGTGTGCAAGCTCATGAGGAGCTTATATGGGTTGAAGCAAGCTCCAAGACAATGGTACAAGAAGTTCGACATGTTCATGCTAGGAAATGGATTTGTGAGATCGGATGGCGATCATTGTTGCTACTTTCAAAGGTACACAAATGGTTGTGTTTATTTGCTTCTCTATGTTGATGACATGCTTATTGCGGGTTCTAGTATGGATCTTGTGAACAAGCTGAAAGAAAATTTGTCAAAGAAGTTTGAGATGAAGGACTTGGGTGAGGCAAAGCAAATACTTGGCATGAGAATCTTGAGAGATAAATCGACAGGTTTATTGAGGTTATCTCAAGAGGAGTATGTCAAGAAAGTGCTAAAGAGGTTCAACATGGTTGATGCGAAGCCTCGAAGTTCTCCTCTTTCTATTGACCTCAAGTTGTCAAAGGAGGATTCACCCAAAACGGATGAAGAAAAGGAGCAAATGGCCATTGTTCCTTATGCTTCGGCCGTTGGTAGCATGATGTATGCTATGGTATGCACAAGACCCGACATCGCTCATGCGGTGGGAGTTGTGAGTAGGTTCATGGCAAATCCGGGAGAGCAACATTGGGAAGCCGTGAAATGGCTCATGAGGTACTTGCAAGGTACTTCTTTTATGACTCTTTGCTTTGGGAGAAAAGGAGTGATCTTGGAAGGGTTTGTTGATGCTGATTTTGGAGGATGTGTTGATTCAAGCAAGAGCACTTCGGGGTATGTTTTCACTATTGGTGGTACGGCCATTAGTTGGATGTCCAAGCTCCAAAAGTGTGTCTCCATGTCTACTACGGAGTCTGAGTATGTGGCTATGTCGGAGGCGGGAAAGGAGATGGAATGGTTGAAGAACTTCCTTGATGAAATGGGCATGAAACAACAACAATGTGTGTTGCATAGTGATAGTCAAAGTGCGGTTCAATTGGCTAAAAATCCTATGTTTCACTACCAAACGAAGCACATAAAGAGGCACTACCACTACACGAGAAGTTTGGTGGATGATGGTGTCTGGGTTTTGAGGAAGATGGCCGGTTCAAAGAATCCGGCGGACATGCTCACTAAGGTGGTTCCTAGTGAGAAATTGAGGTTGTGTAGGACCTCAATTGGTCTCCATTGCTAAATGGAGTGAGTAAGCATCTTTGGTGATAATGAGTGTGGATGATGTTTTTTTTTAGGTTTGTATATGGTTACATATGGAGTAATGTTGGTGGTTTGAAACTTTGTTTGCCCAAATCTCCAAGTGGGAGATTGTTGGGCTTTTGTGGAGCTTGAGCAAACAAACCTCACATGAAAGCTTCGGTGCACCGGCCCATCATCACGAGTTCTCGGCCCAGCAGCAAAGGCCAATCATCTACCCCTCGACCCAGCTGCCCGGGCGGGGGCCCGAGCGGGCAGTACCCCAGCTCGGGCGGGCTGCTGGAGAAGCCTTGATTCTGCCTTGAAGGCAGTTTGTAGCACTCATGCCTGCACCGGGCGAGCAGCATGGTGGCCCGGGCAGGCTTCCCACCCCGGGCGGGCCTGCTCCAGCTCGGGCGTGTGGTTTTAGGGACCCTCGAACGCAGAATGTGGGTTTTGGTTTGGGCCCGGGCGGGCGGTCATTGGGCCCGGGCGGGCGGTATGGCTCGGACGGGCGCTCGTCCGGGCAACCCAGGTCTGTCGGGAATTTCTGCGATTTTCTGCTTTAATCTCGACCCTTCATTTGTATTAACCCCATAAAAGTATATAAACCCCCCTCTTTCATGTTTTAGGTTACTATTCAGACAAAGAGAGATCAACCTAGGGTTTAGTGAAAGAGGAGAGAGAAAATAGCATTAAATCCTCCATTAATGCTTGTATTGTTCATCCATTTTCTTCATTAATCAAAGGCACTTGCTTGGTGGGTTTTTTCTCCCGGTGCTCGGGTTTTCCCACGTTAATCGGTGTGCTTTTCATTGCTTTCTTATTTGTTCTTGATTTCATTACTTTTCATTTGATTGTTGATTAGTGGCAATTACAAGTAATTAGTTGGGTTGCTTAATCTAATTCGCAACAGACATCCTTACAGTACGTAGACCTCTCAGGTAACTCGTTTTATGGCAGATTTTCTCTGGGTTCTTTGGGTAACCTTTCAAAACTTGAAACTTTGTTACTTTCAAGTAGTAGTCTAGAAGTCCAAACTGAAGATTCACTGTGGCAACCCACATTCCAGCTGCAGTACCTCGGTTTAGAGAACTGCAGTTTGAATCAACCAGGTGGAACTTTCCCCAAATTTTTGTATCAGTACAATCTTTCTACCGTCGACCTCTCCAATAACGACTGGTACCTTCCCTACTTGGTTGCTAAACAATAACTCTCATCTTACAGCTTTGTATTTGATGAACAATCGTCTTAGAGGATATCTTCGGTTTTCTAGATATGCTAATTATTCCGTGGATGCTTTGGAAATATCATGTAACCATTTTCAAGGGCAACTCCCTGATAATATTGGCTATATGTTCCCACAAATGGAGTATTTAAACACGTCTTTAAACAATTTCGAAGGAGTCATTCCAACTTCGATTGGTCATATGAGCAAACTAAATGCTCTTGATTTGTCAAGAAATACTTCTCTGGAGAACTGCCAAGTCCACTACTTCGTATCGAGAATTTGGGTGTCTTACAGCTATCCGACAACAGCCTGCAAGGGGATGTAGTTCCAGAGCATATGAAACTACTAAGATTGTGGTGGCTGGACCTAAGTAACAATAGCTTTGGTGGAACAATGAATGATGCGCTTCGTGATAGCTCATTGTATCACTTAGATATCTCGAACAACAAGGTAATAGGTGATCAACTTCCTGAATGGATTGGTAATTTTCGCTGGCTGCAAACTTTGTCAGTATCGCAAAACTTTTTCCAAGGCCAAATTCCAAAAGAAATATGCAATCTTTCTGAGCTAAATTATTTAGACCTCTCAGGGAACAACTTCACTGGACCTATAATACCTTCATGCTCCAATTTCCAATCATTATATTATATGCATCTACAGAACAACAACCTCATAGGAGACGTACCAATCGAATTGTCAAACTGCTCAAACCTAGAAACTCTTGATCTTAGGGATAATCAACTTTCAGATAGTATTCCAAGGTGGATTCACAGTCTCTCAAACTTAACAATGCTCTTGTTAGGAGGAAATAATCTACATGGCCAAGTGCCAGAACGTATATGTGAGTTAAGAAATTTGAACCTATTAGATCTTGCCCGTAACAACTTATCAGGTGAAATACCAAAATGCATCGGGATGATGTCATTTGGGTTGACAGCAATTGAAAATTACCGCAACAGGAAAAAAAAATTGGGGAAACAATGTCTGGAGACTTCAGAGGTCTTCTGTTTATCGATGCAGTAGTAAAGTTCCTCGCAAAGAATCAGTATCTTTCTTATTGATGCAGAGGTGGAATTCTTCACCTTATGTCTGGATTGGATCTGTCTAACAACAAATTTACTGGGGTCACACCATCAGAGTTGGGGGAATTGGTACATGTTCACTCATTAAACTTGTCACATAACTTTTTTTCTGGGTTCATTCCAAAAACTTTCTCAAACCTGAAGCAGATCGAAAGCTTAGACCTCTCGTCCAACAACTTGAGTGGCAAGATCCCTACTGAACTTATTGAGCTCAACTTCTTGGAGGTTTTTAATGTGTCGTACAACAATTTGACTGGGAGAATTCTCGAGACCGAACAATTTTCCAGCTTTGATCAAAGCAGTTATCTCGGGAATCCTGGACTCTGTGGCTCTCTCGTGAACAAATCCTGTGATCCTGACGAAGAAGTGCCTCCTTTTAGCACCACCGAAGCAGATGGAGATGGAAATGCAGGATTCGACATGATAGACTTTTTCTGGAGTTTCAGTATGTCCTGTGCTACAATGTTTGTAGCAACTCTAGCAATCCTCTACATCAACCCTCGATGGCGTGGCGCATGGTTTGACTTTGTTGATTGGCATATTCTTTGGCGGTTTCCAAACTTATAATTGTCTTCTACATTAAGTTTTTATTGATAGATTTGTGTTTGTTTGCTCTTTTGCTAGTGTCGTTGTAATAGTATGATAATTATGTTATGGAAACATTGGACTGGTAACTATAACCCAGAAAGGTTAGCCAAACTTGGAAATTGTCAAATGCAGAAGCAAGGATCTATCTCTAATCCTTGAAGGTTCCATTGCAGATTAATAAATCCTACCCCTTTTCTTGTTACTCGGTACCGTTAGTAATCATTTCTTTGTAATCATTTCTTTGGTAAAAACAAATAAGACCAAAGATTTTGTACTAATTTCTTCATGAACCTTGAAAACATAAAGCTTTCTAAAGAATTAATAGTCTTAATAAAATCTAAGAATGCCAAAAGAAATAAATCCATCCAGTTAAAGCATTCTGTAGATGTGAAAGAGAACGTTATAAAGATCAGTTTTACTATGGTTAAGGAATATAAGTATATAAAATCTACATGTGAAATTAACTGATGCCTGTGTTATTTTAGAACATAACCACCACCAGAAATAATCAGTATAGTGAGAAGAACAGAGGAAACTCGAACCGCTGGCCACAGAGAAAGATCAGCCAAGTCAAAACTTCTTTCCACAGCTTTGCACCAGGAACCCACCTTCTTCTTCCTTGATTCCTCCTCCAATGTAGGACGAAAGACACGAGCTGTCTTAGCTCTTTCATCAGTTGGAAATATCTGATCTTGTTTCCAAACACCAACAGCTAATCCTGCTGCATAGGCTGCTCCAGGAGCTGTCGTCTCTATATATTCAGGTCTTAGCACTGGACTGCCCAATAAATCAGCCTGCCAAGTGCCAACATGAAACAGTGTAACTACTTACGAAAGAAAACAAAGAAGCACTATATTGCAGGTTAATGAAAAGATCAAAGCTAACTAGAAATACTGAAGTCCTAAATTTTTTTGAACAGTAGTGAAAAAATCATGGAAATCGTGTAAAGAAGAGCCTAAATTTGCATCAAAAGGTTGTTTACAGTAGCACCCCCATCCACTCTTAGCAAGAATTCACCCTTTTCATTCTTGACCTCACCTTTTTCCCCTGCATCCGTATGCATAGAATCCAAAACATCCTTGACCTGAAAACACATACTCTCAAGCACAGCCCGGCAAATGTGTGACTTGTTAGTAAACCTTGTCATTCCAACACAAACACCACGTGCATCATCCCGCCACCATGGAGCAAACAGTCCATTAAATGCTGGAACAAAATATACACCACCCGTTGAATCAACTTTTGAAGCCAACTCTTCAATCTCACCAGAACTTTTTATTATACCAAGACCGTCTCTAAGCCACTGAACAGCTGCTCCTGTGATTGCTATAGAGCCTCTAGCGCATAGTTTGTTGGTGCTGAAGGCCCGAGTTTATATGCCATTGTGGTTAATAGTCCATGCTTCGAATGCACTATCTCTGCACCGGTGTTGAGGAGTATAAAAGCATCTGTTCCGTAAGTGCTTTTTGCCTCCCCTCTTCCACAAGCCTGCCCTAGCATTGCTGCATGCTGGTCACCTAAACATCCAGCAATAGGGACACATGGGATAGGCCAGTTGTATGGGTATGAACCCAATTGATCTCCTTGCGGCTAGTACCATGGCGGACATGGATGTAACGATGGATGCGACGAGAAGTTGTAAGGGTATGAACCCAACCAGGGACAGAGCCAGGATTATAAATGAGGGGTAGCGTAATTTTAAGTTGTATTGGCTATTGGGTACCAAAAGGAAACACCCCATAAATAGTCAAGTACTCAATTCAAAATGTTACATAATCCATATACAACCTCAATGACAAAGTACTTTAATAAAGGAAAATTACAATTATGCAGGAAAAAGACTCAAATTTTGAAACTAATTTGCAATTAATTGCATCAAGATTTACATCTAAAAACAAATAGTTTCCAAATCTGTTGGCTTAATTGAATCAAAGGAATACTTGGATTAGAATAAACTTGATTTTTATTATTGTCCTTTATAAAATCCCTCTTTTGTTTTTCTTTTCTAAGAATACACTAATCAACTCAACTAGTACGTTTTCAATCACATCATAATTCTGCATTAGAACACGAACCTCACAATTGTATATTATTAAAAAATTCACAAATTGTATATTATATACAGTACCATTCGCCAAAAATCCAAACAAATTGACATTTCACACCTGTAAATTAACAATTTCAGACCAAAAATTTATAAATTCATACAAATCACAAATCCAAACTCACAATTCATAAATCACAAATCTCAAACCAACAACCAAAATGCGATGAAAAAGAAGTAAAGAATTGATAAGAAAAAAAGGAAAAAAAAACACTAACAACTATAGAAAGCAACCGGAAGCCCAGCAGTCACCACTGGTGGTAGTTGGAACTTGAAAGCACCAACACTGGCTATCACCGAAAGACGCACACCGAACAGCAACGCCTGCGAAGAGGTGAAGGAAAACACTACAGGCAGCAACGAATAGAGAGAGAGAGAGAGCAAGAGAAGAGAGATAGAGGAAGAGACTATGGAGAGAGGCGGAAGAGAGAAGAGAGAGAGAGAGAGGCGGAAGAGAGCGACGGGTTAGGTTTTCCTTAGGAGTTTTGTTTCAGCGTTTTTTTCACTTAAAAAAAATCAATTTTTTTAAAAAAATCAGGGGTAGCACGTGCTACCCCTTGTTACAACGTAGATCCGCCCCTAAACCCAACTCTGTTCGCGGCCACTACCATGGCAGACATGGATATAATGATGGATGCGATGACAACTCTGTTCGCGGCCACTACCATGGCGGACATGGATATAATGATGGATGCGACGAGAAGTTAATAGCAATAACTCAAAATTTCGGTGCAAGATAGAGGTCGTTAGGCCCAAAGCGGCCATGGTCATGTCCAAAAATACGTGCGTTGATCATTACGCTACATTTGGCTACATAAAGATAGTACACGTGGACATATGGTACAAGGCACCCAAGAGTGAACAATAGTACTATAAATACCCCATTTGTACTTACATTTAGGGGATTTAGAGCACTCTCTCTCTCTCTACTTTCTCTCTTTAAATCTTTCGCGGCCATATCTCTGACTTGACCGTCGGAGAGGGTTTCCTCGACACCCCCCCGAGGGTAGTTTACGTTCGCTGCCTTGCAGGGTTTTCATGACAGCCACGCCACACTATTCGTCGCGGCCGCGACTTCCAACACAAGGCGGTCACCTGTTTCGCTACCGAAACACCAGCCATATGCTGTTCTTGCTCCTGATCATCTCGATTAAAGATTAAGTGTGTGATTTTTTGTTTGGGGTTTCTTGATCGATCGAAAGATCTCATCTTGTTCTTCAGTGGGAAGAGGGAGCGATCGAGGAGGCATGGGGTAGAGAGGATTCACTCATCGTAATTTCTATCAATTGTATTTGATCAATTTTTATAAAGTATACATTATAAAGAATAATTTTGCATATAAATCATATAATTCTAAATAATCGATGCACCTTATAAGTTTTGTATATTATACAGTATAATTTTGTGTATTGCATTGTATACGTTATTAAATCACAAATACAGAAGATAAAAAATATAATATATAGTAATAATTTTGGAAGCTATATATAAACTGCCGAAAATATAAATACAAAAAAAGAAACTGTTCATATTTAACGTCATTTAGTCACTGCTGATGTGGAAGAATTTGTCGCTCTCATTGCTTCTTTTCAATAGCCTTTTTAGAAGAAGGCTATTGTAAAATTTTCACCCCTTCACTTATATAATAGAGATGTAATTAGATCAAAAGTAACCCCTGCTCATTATCTTGCTTTAAAAGCGAGGAAAAGTCGGGTGTTACATTAGTCTAGTTTGTTTTATTTTGTAATTGTCAAAAAAAAAAAAAAAAAACCTTAATGCCGTAGACGTGAATGGGGCCTATTTATATACTCACCACTCAACAGACCAACTAATAAGTTGGTACGGCATCACCCCCTTTTTAATTTCTCCATGTCTTTCGATTTCAATTTACACATTTTTCAGTCTGGTAGATTTCTTTTTAATCTACACACAATTGTTTTTTCTATTTTAGTAGCATGTTCATCTGTTTATTCATCTTTTTCCACTCATATGGTCTACTTTTTGATATAATAACCCACCTTAAAATTTCTCTTCCCACCATTTAGTTTCTCTCGCTCACTTTTCAGTTTATCTCTCATACTTTCAAACTTCCTTCTTGATTCTCATCTAAATTAAATGAGTAAGCTAAAAAGAAACGGAGGGAGTAGATTAGTAATAAGGAGTGTACCTTATTGGATATACAGCCTGAAAAAAAAGAAAGGGAAATAGAGAATAAAGAAAGGAAGAGAGGAGCCTGAAAAAAAAAGAACGTGCCCAGAGGCGAGAGAAAGAGAGAGAGGAGAGGAGAGAGAAACTGAGAAAGAAAAGGACCCTTGTTTCGTCACGAGAAACAGATACAGACCATACAGTAACTTTTTTTTTTCTTTTGCCTTTTTATTTCTTTATTTTTTTTTTTTTTTTTTGGAATGGGGGTACAGCTGTACACACTGTACCGCCTGTAGATCCGCCCATGTATACAGGTAAGACTCGAGGGAAAAGGTAAGAGAATCCAACCATTAGAATCCTTTAATAATGTTTAATCGTACTACCTTTTAAAACTGGATTGCTAAATGACGCCCTAATATTTCCTACTAACGCCCTAAATACAGTATTATTATACTGTATATTTATACCTTCATTTTTTTATCCCTTTTTTAATTTATGGAAAAAATAAATTTTTTTGATGCAAAATTTCTTAAGCAAAAATATACTTTATTTCATATCCTACACACAACGGAAGAACGAGAACTACTTTTCAATCTGAAATAAAAATAGAAATAACTCATGATAAATTATTGTAAATTTGGCTATTTTGTTTACCCTTACAGCTTGTTTGGTTCATTTTTAGTAAAGGAAAGAAAGAGAAGAGAAAGGAAAGGAATAGAAAGGAAAAGAAGGGAAGAGAAAGGAAAAAAAACCCTTAACTTCCCATGTTTGGTTTAAATTTTCTCTTTCCTCCCAAATTCCCCCACTTTTGGGAGGAAAGAAATTGAAAATTTATTAAGGAGTCTTTCCTTTCAATTCCTTCCATTTCCTTTTATTTAAATTTATTTTCTTGAACCAAACATTGGAAACTAACTTTCCTTCCCCTTCCTTTCTTTTCCTTCCAAATCCCTTCTACCAAACAAGCTGTTAGACACGTCTAGCCAAAGCATTATCTAATACGTTCAAAGTTCTTTTTTTTGCCACGCACCTTGTGCAACGGCTCTGTCAATTGTCATGGGGATGATGCCACATGCCCGCTTTTCTCCGTAGATTGGAAGTTTTAGAGCAAAATGACACAAATTGTTTTCATACATGAACAAAGGAATACCACTACACTAGAGCTTAAAGCTGGCAATATAGATTGTTGCATTGAAGCAGAGCGGCTTGCTTTACTAGAACTTAAGGCATACCTTTTAAAAAAACTAGTGGAAAAAGCTATATATGCATTAAAAAAGTTCCTTCATGAACTCCATTAGTGTTATTTTTTTATAAGAATGGGTTAGAATTTTTATATCATATTAAAAAGTTCCTCGCATGAACTTTATTGGTATAGTTTATTTAGGATGTATTGAATAAATTTTATTTTATTTATTTATATTAAGTTGATAACACAAAAAAAAGTTCTTCAGATCGATAGTATTATCCTTTTATCTTCATCTTGTTCTTTATCTTTTTTATGAAATGAATTCATATGTTTTACCATCTTATTTGATAATATGATGGGTAATAAACAAAAACCTTTTGTAGTTTTACTAACAGATATGTAATTTACCTCCAACCGGACCCGATCCAATTTAATTAGACAAGAACGAGAATGTTTTTATATATATATACAATGTTGGGTTTAATGGCCCAAAATTCCAGTATGGCCAAGATCGACAAATAAGTCACAAATTATAGTTTGCCGCCTAAATCAAGGATTGAGCTCATACAATGGCAATAATCATAATTATTGATGATTTATCTAGAACACCTACAATTGACCAATATTACGCAAGTTAGGCGTACGTGATTTGCACGCTCCAACTTGAGTGAGGGTGTTAGGAGATAGAATTATAATAGGATATTATTTATCTATTCTTAGTAGACCTGGCAATCAGACCAATCGGATCGAATTCGGACCGGGCCAATTCAGATCGGATCGTTTTCTGATCAAGTTACATTCTGACCGGGATCGGACCGGACCGGGAGTTTCAGATTGGGTCATCGTTCGAACTATTATTTCGGATCGGATCGGGTTTCGGATTATGGTTTCAGGTCATCGAGTCGGATCGGATTTCGAATTGGAAAAGAAAGATTTTGAGCTTTTTTAGTAGGGTAAGGGTTGTCCAATATAAATAAATTTTATTCTATACGAATCTTTTGAGTTAAAGATTATTCTATTATTAGCCCTTTTATTGGATATCAATTGTTTTGTAGTTAGTACTCCCTACATTTTTAAAAATTATTTAGTCTAACTATTTGAGTATTCGTTACATATACTTACATGAAATTCTTCCAAAATTTTGCACCAGTGGCCAGTGATAATTTTTTTTTTTTATAAAAAAAAGGGGTAAATTTCGGGTACTTCGGATCAAAGCCTAATCGAAACCAATAATTTTGGATCGGTTTACCTTCGGGTCGGATCGGGTCGGTTTCGGTTCGGGTAAGACCATATCGGATCATTCGGATTTCGGATGATTTTCGGATCAAGCTTATTTCGGACCGGACCGGATCGTTTTGGATTCGGATCAAGGTTCGGACCCAGATCGGACCACAAATCAGATTTCAGACCGGATTTTCGGATCAGGACCAACTTTGCCAGGTCTAATTCTTAGTTTGAATTGTATTAGCACTTTGTCCTTTTGGGTGTATAAATTGAAATTGATGATGAATGAGAAGAATAACATAGCTTGACCAAATCTTGACAGTGGATCGTTAAACAAAGAGCAAAATTGTGGCAATGAAATATCTACCAGTGGGTCATTTTGTTCTATTAGTGGAAACTAGGATTGAATTATCAACTCTCAGGCACAAACATATCTTGTGGAAACTTCATAGAGGAATACTAGCCACACAATAATCAATTAATCGTTGAAAGAAAGTCTGGCAAAAACTACTACTTCCTCCGTTTCAATTTACATGTTACACTTTCCTAAAATGGAATGTTTCAAAATACATGTTACACTTTTTTTTCTTCCCCAAAATGGAAAGTTTTATGCTACAAAATTATCAATTTACCCTTACTTATAACAATTAACCAAAATTAAAACTACTTAATTTAACCTAATTATATACTACTAATTTAAATTAATTAAACCTCATCTCTCTCTTCCACCACCCCCCCCACCCACCCACCCCAGCCCAACCCCTTCCCTCTTCCATCCACCCCACCCTGACCCCCTACCCCCTACCCCCTCCCTCTCCTCTCCACTCCACACCCTCGGCCCTCCCCCGTCAATTTCCTCCTCCCCTTCCACCGCCGCATCCCTTCCCCCACCCCTCCCCGCAGTACCTTAGTTTGCGATGAGTTCGAATTCCCCAACCCCTTCGACTATCTCCCATCACTTCGCCGAGTCCAGACCCGAATCGCTAAGTTGATGACTTACATCCCCAATGCCGTCGAAAGAAGTGCGAGTTTTATGCTAGAGAGAACAAGCTCATATAGTCATACAAGAGCACGACGAGCCGTTTAAGAGTGGTTAGATGAACTTGTTCGAGGTCGGATCTGTAATTCGAAGGCGAGTCGAAGGGGAGGGGGGGGTTGGGGAATTCGAAGGGGGGGTGGGGGGATTGGGGAAGTCGAAGGGGAAGGGGGGGCCGAGGAAATCGACGGGGAGGGGGGTGGGGGAGGGTTGCGGCTAAGGCGGTGGAAGGAGAGGGGGAAATCGACGGGGAAGGGGCGGTGGAGTGGAGGGGAGAGGGAGGGGGTGGAGGGGAGTGGAGGGGGGGGGGAAGGAGTTGGGCTGCTGGGGTGGGTGGGGGAGGGGTGGTCCCCACTCCCTTTAATCCCCATCCTTACTTTAACTTAATCCCCAATTAAATTTTTGCCTAGGTAACCGCAATTTTTAAAAGTGTAACATGTAAATTGAAACGGATGAAGTATATCAAAATAAAAAAGTAGTTAGTAGAAATACCTTCAAAAATGAAGTTTCGAAACATGTGCGATGCACGAGTTACTATAGTGTGGTAAAATTATCTTTTTGTCATCAAGTGTTACATAGTATTTATTTTGTGATGTAGGGCAAGTTGAAATGGTAGGTTTGGCCTTCATGAATTGTGGCGCAAACTCGTAGACGTATGTTGAGATATTTCTAATAGTATCCTAAACTCGGCGCGTCAAATTGGGTCAAATACTCAGAGTATACTTGATCAATTGTACATGTTTACACAAGCAATTATTGATTAAAAGTCTAAAAAATTTCCATGATTGATTAAGTAAGAACAAATAGATGAGAGATGAAAACTTATGATCAGGAATATGAAAGTAGATAGAATTATCTTCAATTTCTTTCTTATCTTTCTTTTTAGTAAGAACTAGTTGTTACACTCGGATGATGTTGTGAGTTATTTGATTAGACTCTATTTGTGATGTAGGGCAAGTTGAAATGGTAAATTTGGCCTTCATGAATTGTGGCGCAAACTCGTAGACATATGTTGAGATATTTCTAATAGTGTCCTAAACTCGGCGCAACAAATTGGGTTAGAGTCTCAGAGTATACTTGATCAATTGTGCATGTTGATGCAAGCAATTATGATTAAAAGTCTAAAAGATAAGGGCAGAGATATAAAAAATTTCCATGATTGATTATGTAAGAACAATCAGATGAGAGATGAAAGCTTATGATTAGCAATACGAAAGTAGAATTCTCTTCAATTTATTTCTTATTTTATTTTTAGTAAGAACTAGTTGTTACGCTCGGATGATGCTGCGAGTTATTTGATTAGACTCTATGAATTGTTTGGATTCGCAATTGACATTTTATTGCAAGTAGTAGTAGTTATTGCTCGATGATGGGTAATGACTTGCACATTAAGTTATCGAGAGCTTGAGACATCTTGGAGATAAATTGGAAGGAATGGTACGGTGCGAAACATGGCGATGCCTCGATTTTTGTCAAAAAATTAAAAATTGTATTAGCAAACCAAGAGTAAGTCGTTTTTATATATATCATATATGCATAGAAAACATCATAGTTTAGTCTAATCTAATTGTTTAGCTATTATCTTTTATTTTTTAACATAAAGAATGGTACGGTGCGAAACATGGCGATGCCTCGATTTTTTCGCTTTACACTCCCTATTAAATGACCCTGGTAGTAACAATCATACAAAGGTGGCTAGAGCATTGCATGTAAGCGGAGCTTCACACTAATATCGTCAGAGTGTGATGTCATAAAAGCATGGATTTTTAGGTTTTAAACAAGGAGTATCAAGCTGGAAAGAACATTGAGATCACTCCAAGTTTATTCTAAACGAGATTGCATCTACGTAACATAGAGTCATAGACTTAATTTTTTTTTTGACATCGAGAAAAATTGCATTAATAAAAACTGGAGTACAACCTAATGGTAATACAACCAAACAGAAATAAACTAACGCAAACAAGAGTGTTCGTCGTATATGTGGTTTTAATCATGGGTTGTGTTTAAGTAGTAATTGAATCTCAGGTGGGATGGGTCTATGGTGGAGAGATTTGAATGTTCATGTAACCTCTTTCTCTCAACACCATATTGCGGCCGAAATTAGAGATGAGAATGATATACCCTTATGGGTTGCTGTGGGGGTGTATGGATGGCCGAAAGGGGAGAATAAACATCGTACTTGGGAGTTGATGAGAAGTTTGAAAAATAATGTGCAGACACCAGTGATGTTTTGAATGTTCATGTAACCTCTTTCTCTCAACACCATATTGCGGCTGAAATTAGAGATGAGAATGATATACCCTTATGGGTTGCTGTGGGGGTGTATGGATGGCCGAAAGGGGAGAATAATCATCGTACTTGGGAGTTGATGAGAAGTTTGAAAAATAATGTGCAGACACCAGTGATGTTTTTTTGGTGATTTTAATGAGATAACTAGTATAAAGGAAATACGTTTGCGTGGCAGCGTGGTACATAGCCCGGAAATATTGTGAGAGAAAGGTTGAACCGTTTTCTTGCAAGCGATGACTGGTACATTATGTTTCCACGTTCTGTAGTCCGTCATTTTCCCATTTATAAGTCAGACCATGCTTCAATTTTGCTGAACACAGAGGAGCTGCCAGAGTATTCACATAAGGGGAAACACTTTCACTTTGAAGCGTTGTGGTTGGCAAGTAAAGAATGCCAAGAGGTTGTCAAGGATTCGTGGGTTGGGGCGTGTTGATTGGCTGGGTCGCTGAGCTGTGAACAAGTTCAATATTGTGAAGAAAAAAATCAAACAAGTGGAGAAAGAGCTTGTGGAGTGGCAAAAGAGGCGTCCTGATGGTGTGATGTTGCAGCAATGTAGTACACTCTCGGCAGATGGATCAGCTCCAGAGGCAAGAGGAAACTTACTGGTATGCTAGATCAAGGGCCAATGAACTCAGGGACGGAGATAAAAACAGTACGTATTTCCACCACAAAGCGAGTTCGCGGAGAAAGCGAAATAAAATTGATAAGCTCAGGGATAAAAATGGTGAATGGAAATCGGAAGAGTAGTGAGGAGGACCTGCAAAAAATCATTACTGAGTATTTCTCTGATATGTTCACTTCGAGTGAACAGTGTGTTTTTGATGATGCTTTTGCAGGAATGTCAATGTTGGTTACGGATGATATGAACCGAATGCTTGATGTGAATCCTACTTCGGAAGAAATTCATAACACTCTTAATCAAATGCATCCAAATAAGGCACCCGGAATTGATGGGATGCATGCATTATTCTTCCAGAAATGTTGGCACATAGTGGGTACGACAGTGGTCGACTTTGTGAAGGAATGGTGGGAAGGCAATTCGAGCATAACTGAACTTAATAAAACTTGTATCGCTCTTATTCCGAAATGCAAGGAGCCAGAACGGATGAGTGATTTCTGACCCATTAGCCTTTGCAATGTTGCTTATAAAATAATTTCAAAAGTAATGGCCAATAGATTGAAAATTATTTTTCTGAGTCTCATATCTTATCATCAGAGTGCTTTTGTCCCTGGAAGACTGATTACAAACAATGCTCTGGTTGCGTTTGAGATTTTTCATGCAATGAAAAAAAATGGCAGGGAGGCATGGTAGTATGGCCTTGAAACTTGATATGAGTAAAGCGTATGATAGGGTGGAGTGGATTTCTGGAGCGTGTTATGTGTCGACTGGGGTTCAGTGGGGATTGGATTAGGAGGGTAATGGTGTGCCTAAGCAGTGTTTTTTTTGCTTTCAAGATAAATGGCAAGCTTTGTGGTTCGGTTATTCCTTTGAGGGGCCTCAGGCAAAGGGACCCGATATCACCATTTTTTTTCTTTTGTGCGTGTGCAGAAGCGTTCTCTTCACTCCTCACTAAGGCGGCTTATACGAATGAAATACATGGGGCGCAAGTTTGCAGGAGGGCTCCGCGGGTCTCCCATCTCTTTTTCGCTGATGATAGCATATTATTTGCTAGAGTTACTCTTCAGGAATGCTCTAGAATTACTGATATTATCAGCATATATGACAGAACATCAGGCCAAAAGATTAATTTTCATAAATCTGAAGTGTGTTTTAGTAAGAATATGGAAAGAACAAGAAGAGGTGAGATTTTGCAGATGTTGAGGATGCGTGAAGTGGATAGGCATGAAAAATACCTTGGCCTTCCTACCATCATCGGACGATCTAAGAAAGTGGTGTTTGCAAGTATTAAGGAACGAATCTGGGAAAAGTTACAAGGGTGGAAAGAAAAACTGTTGTCTAGCCCGGGGAGGGAAGTTCTGAGTTTGTTTCTTTTTCTTGCTTTCATGTTAGGAGAGTGGGCAATGTTCTAGCTCACTTAGTGGCTAGGCTTTTTCCCCCTAATGGGGTTGAGCATGGGTACTTGCACTCGTTCCCTCTAGGTGCTATTGCCCTAGCCTCGCAGAACTTGATTTAATGAATTAACAAGGCTTAGGCCTTTTCCACTAAAAAAAATACTGCTACTCCACTATTTAGCAAACTCTTCAACACTGATAACTGATGGGTTTTAAATATATACCGCAAGTGCACGGTGTATGTTGTTAGCAGAAACTGGCAAATACGGGCCGATCCACAGGGAGAGGAGTTCTATAGATTTGCTCAATTACTTAACTACTTCAAGAAAGAAATTTGATTGAATAATTAACAATTAAACTAGAATAAACTACAGCACAAAAAGATGGGAGTTTATCAAATAATTAAAAACCTAGGGCAATCGATCGGTCCACCATACTTATACCAATTTAATCACTACAATATAGTTCGATAATACTTGGATTGAGGTTCGAATAATTAGAGTATTTCGTTTTCCTACGGTCGGGCATTAACAACTCTTAGATCAACATATGCCAGTACGGTCGCTCAACATAATCAGATCTACCTATTGTAAGTTTGTAACAAGCCTCTAATGAATATGATCTTTCGATTCTAACTCCTATTAGCTAAACATAACCCATGATATTGCGCAATTACATGAATTAAACAAGCATAACAAATCAATAGGGAATTATTCTAATTCAATCCAAATATCGAAGAACCTTAAACCACAATCAAATAGGTATAAATATGGCTTCCCTCTCTAAGCCCTAGAAATAGACTACTCACTCATGATAATAATAAGATCAATAAACATAATGCAAAAATAAGAATTCATTAAAGTAAGCAAGGTAAAGAAGAATACCAAAATATTGAAGAATAATGAATACCAAAATCGATGATCTTTTTAATCTTCAAGGGCAAGAGTTAATACCAAGCTTAGAGAAAAAGACTAAGTGTTTTAAAGCTAAAAACGCAGAAAATAAGATAGCCTAATCGAAATTACTAAAGCCCTATTTATAGTTTTTACAAAACTGCTAAAAAAGGCAAAAATTAACCTTCCGGAAAAACCGCCCGGTCGACCGGGCAAAACCGCCCAATCGGGCGACGTTGTTATGAAACTACGACAAAAAGGAAATTCCGCCCGTAGGGCGCGTGGTACGTGTCGTTAAGCGTACAAATTAAAAACCTTATTTCATCCACATTAGTATTATTTAAATTTAGTTTAGTGATAAATAAGGGTCGACCCCACGGAGAGGTTTATATATTCCTAAAATCCAAGTTCAACTAATTAAGAGAATCTAACTAGTATATACATGTTATTTACTAATATATACATATTCACATTGTTTTGGGGGGGGTTGGAAAACGTATATATAAATTTAAAAACTACTAAAGATAAATCTAACCTAATATTTACAAGTGATGACAAACAATCCCATTTTTAAGCTCATATTTCTTTTAGAGATTTACAAACTTCAAACCTTGATTATATTTCCAATTTCATAAATCCAAGATTTAATTAGATAGATTAATTGTAGGAATTCAAGTAACCAAACTCCCCTATACTTCCTTACTTTTAATCAACGTTGAACTAAGCCTAACATTGATTCTAAACTAATCTAATCACTACAAGTATTTCGCAACTTACAATGATTAAACTAGAAGCATTATAGAATTAGAAGTACATCATTAATCCCTAGTTAATCTAAACATATCATATCTTAATGTTTAAATAACTAGTCCAAGTTATATTCTAGTTTGAACTTAAAACCATCTTTGCAGGCCTAAATTAAACTAGTTGCTGCTTGTTGTCATACAATTTAGACTAAGCTTAATCATATAACTAGCAAAGGTTTCAAACTTATACATAATAAGATAACAAACTAGGCATAAAATTGGAATTTGAACATTACAACCAAACATAACTTGAGTATCCAACTAAGAACAATATTGAATTCAATTCAAAATTCAACTCCACAATCCAAGCATACTTCAAACCCCATAATTCGAACTTGATTCAAACATCACAAACCAATTTTTAATTCAAACCATATAATCCAACATAATTCAATAATTCAATCTAATATATAAATTCAAACCAACAATGAAATCCAAAAATATAATCGAGATATATCAATCCAATTTGAAAGTACAAGAGAAAGAAGAGAAGAACTTATGTATTTGCCCGGAAATTCGCCTTTGAATGTCGGGTTTCGCACCTACGTTCAAGGTTGAACTTCACATACCTCGGTTGTGTGCTAAGACTCCACCCGATGGCTGTCTTCACGTCGGACACGAGCACCCCAAATGGCTCGACACACCCACGAAATTCTCTGATTTTTTTTCTTTCAAATTTATGTGGAATTGTTGCCGTGATTTTCGGACCCTTAATTGGGTATTTATACCCAATTTCTGCCGCCAAAGAGGAGATTTTTTCGACCAATCAAGCAAGAGAATTGGTCTCCAAGTTTCGGCCCTTAAAACCGCCTTTGAATGTCGTGAATTGCGGCTCTGAATTGCGGCGTTGAATTGCGGCTGTGCTTCGTGATTGGTTGCAAGTTGATGTGGAGTTGTGGCTGTTTCGTGGCGATGATGTGGCGGTGAAGGATTGTGGCGGTGAATGATGATGGCGGTGGATGATGATGATGGTTCGAAGGATGATGATGATGCGCCGAAGAGAAGAAGGCAGAACGAGGAACCGTTCCTCTGTTCTGTTTTCTTTCTTTCTTTTTTTCTCACGTTTTTCTTCTTCTTTTGTTTTCTCTTTTTTTTTTCTTTTTTTTTCTTTTGCATTTTGTCTTTTCTTTGGGCTGATTTTGAAAATGAATGGGCTTGCCTTGGAGTTCTTGGACCAATGTACTCATTAAACAAAAATTGTATAGTTAAGTAATAAAAATAAAAACATAGTAAATTATATCTAATAGTATTAAAAGTATATAAAACGCATCAAAATAATAATATAAACACACATATAATATTAAAATAAGGGATATAAATATATTATAATATGCACTTATCAAATTCCCCCACACTTAGCTCTTGATCGTCCTCGATCAAACTCTAATTACATGCAACTATAACACATAACAACACCTCTCTGTTTCTTAACTCGAAAACTGAATCAATGAAAAGTCGAACAAGAAACTAAAACGTTTTATATTAGATATTAAAAACTCAAGTAAGATGTTAACAGGAATGTCACATTATCAATTTGGAACAATCAAATAATCAAAACTCATAACCTATCATAGATATACTCTCTCGACATTTGATAGGTACCAGCGAGTATTCACTTCATAGAACCATGATTTGAATAAATAGACCCTCACAGGATAAATAATCACTCGTCACTCATGTGTTTGAAAGGGTTTATGTATTTCACTCAAGGTTCAATTCCGATGGCCAAAACTCTACCATAAGCTTGCATATCTTCTCGATTCTCCACTATTATTAGACAACATGCCAGACATAAATCAAAAGGACTTTTTAGGTTATATGAGGGCTATGGTTTAAAGGTAGAAAATTTTTAAAGATATGTGGACTAGATGGCTTTGAACTAAATGGAGCAAAAACTTAATAACTCCTCCCTTTCCGGATAAGAGGGAGCAAAAATAACTCTCACAGAGTACTTCAACCTTCTATCATTGCGAATCAGCACAATTTCCTGTATTTTGACTTTGATATACAAAACGCTCATTTACATCATCTTTTGTAGCTACATATCACACTTGATACATATTTTTTATCGTTTCTCATTTTTTTTCAACTTTTTTTTTTTTTTTTTTTTGTTTTCACTTTTTCTTAGAATAACAAGATTAAAATATACAACTTGCACAAATCAACACTCCAATAACCACACCTTTTATAGAAACACCCCCACACTTAGCTTTTACTCAATCAGCAACCATGCTCCATTAGCTCAAAATATTGGGTCATGAATTTATGTAATGTTTTTATGGTTTATAATGAAGGATAAACAAAATAATAGTGTTTTAGGCTCAAAGGGTTCAGAAATGATGTAATATAATGTAGGTTGGCTACTTGGCTATGTAGTTTATAACAAAAGAAATACCTTTTTCTTTATGTCAACATGAGTCAATATAATTTTGAAGAGTATCAACGCAAGTGCTAGAGAGAAATTACCATGGAAGACCATCACTCATGAAAGAAAAATATGAGATTGATATGTATATCTCATTTTATTAGGCTCGGAATCTCATAGGTTATTTTGGTCTATCCATCTAGTCATAGTTACAACCAAGGGAATGACTACACTAACTAGCTATATACATGAGATTGTTTATCTAATCGTGTTATGAATCCTTCAAACTTGACTATTCTTGAATTAAAAATGTTAACAATTCCCAAAACTTTTTATTTTCGAAAACATATTTTATTTCAAAACATAGTTAGATTAGAGTTTCTTGACGAACTTCTTCATTTATTCAATTTTTTCAAAAAGAAACTAAGAAGTTGGTTTTATTTATTAGAAACTAATGCATAACACACATACAACTATAATGCACCTATAAACTACATGCTCATGATTTTTTTTATATAACGCAAAAAACAATTCAATACTTATTTTTAGTCCAAATTCAGACATTTCTACAGAAATTTCGGCAGCATTTCCCCTATAATATGGACAAATCAAAAAATTTCACGCATCTAATTCAACCTGTTTCAATACAATATACTATCCATATAATATTCCAACACCAACATTCACAATTCTCCTCAAAAATACCAACGTTCAACTCCAGCTACAATATTCTCCATCATCCATAACAATTCAATTCGAAAAAATTTCATCAAATTCCACATACTTCATGTAACAGCAAACAATAACCTCTCCCCCACACTTAAACCTTACATTGTCCTCAATGTAACATTGAAAATGTGGAAGATATCGTGAAAATTCTCAAAAACAAACCATAAAAGCAAATCGAAAAACACACTAAAATAAAACAAACTAAAAAGAAAGTTTAAGAAAGCAAATTTGAAATTGTCTTGGGTTGCCTCCCAAGCAGCGCCTTGGTTTACGTCGTTGGCTCGACGTTTATCAATCAAGGTTCTTCTAGTAATATGTCTTCAATGTGAATGGCATGGGGTTCGCCATAGAATGGTTTGAGTCTGTGTCCATTAACCTTAAAAACCTTGTTAGTTTTAACATCTGTAATTTGTACTGCACCATGAGTAAAAGTGTTAGTAACAATAAAAGGACCAAGCCATCTAGTTTGAAGCTTACCAGGAAATAGTTTTAATCGAGCATTGAATAATAAAACCTTCTGACCAACATGAAATGTTTTCCTAGCTAACTTTTTATCATGAAAGGCTTTAGTCTTTTCTTTGTAAATCTTAGCATTTTCATATGCTTCTAACCTCAGTTCTTCAAGTTCTTGCAACTGCAATTTTCTTTCTTTTCCAGCTTTATCATAATCTAAATTACATTGCTTTACTGCCCAATATGACTTATGTTCAATCTCTACAGGCAAGTGGCAAGCTTTACCAAATACTAATCTATAAGGAGACATCCCTATCGGAGTCTTAAATGCTGTCCTATAAGACCATAATGCATCATTTAACCTTAAACTCCAGTCTTTTCTATTAGGATTCACCATTTTTTCCAAAATAGATTTAATTTCTCTGTTCAAAACTTCCGCTTGTCCATTAGATTGTGGATGATATGCAGTAGAAATTCTATGTGTAACACGATATTTTTCAAAAAATGCACCAAGCGTCTTGTTAACAAAATGAGTGCCTCTATCACTAATAATCGCTTTAGGTATTCAAGATCTAGAAAATATATTACTTTTGACAAAGTTAATCACGGTTTTAGCATCATCAGCTCTAGTTGCACTAGCTTCTATCCATTTAGAGACGTAATCAACAACAAGAATGATATAAAGATTACTAAATGAAGACGGAAATGAACCCATAAAGTCAATACCCCAAACGTCAAATATTTCACAAATTAAGATAACGGTTTGTGGCATTTCGTTTCTTCTAGTTAAGTTTCCAGTCTTTTGACATTGTTCACATGACTTACAGAATTCATAGGCATCTTTAAATAATGTAGGCCAATAAAAACCAGATGCTAGGAATTTGTGTGCAGTTCTATGAGGACCAAAGTGCCCTCCACTTTCAAGACCATGACAAAAATTCAGAATAGAGGAGAATTCAGATTTATCTACGCATCTTCTTATAACTTGGTCAGAACATGTTTTCCAAAGGTATGGGTCATCCCATATATAATATTTAGAATCAGATTTAATCTTTTCCTTTTGAGCTTTAGATAAAGTAGAGGGAAATGTTCTTATAACCAAGTAATTAACAATATCAGCAAACCAAGGAGTTTCAACTTGACACAAAGATAAAAATTGTTCATCCGGAAAAAATCCACTTACCATAGGCCAATCCTCTCTAGGGACTATTCTACTTACATGGTTGATGAGTGAGATTTATCTCACTCCTAGGGTAGTTTTTTAGGCTATTTTACTTGATTTATTATGCATTTTAGTTCCCTTTTTTCTTAATTTCACCTCTTTTTCTATCTAACTCTCTCTTAGCACGTGTGTACATGTATGTGCATCCCCCTCCCCTACTCTTCTATTTGATCTTTGATGTGTAGGAACTCAAGATTCTACAAGCTAAGAGGGGAGTAAAAAAGGGAAGCAAGAGTTTGCCCGGGAAGCCCAAGGACCACCCGAGCAAAGACACCCGCCCGAGCTCCAGGAAACCCGACCGAGCAAATGCGCCCGCCCGGTCTGTGTGACGGCTCGCCCGGGCCAAGTCGCTCGCCCGGGCTATGTGACCGCCCGCCCGGGCCCATCAGCGGCCAAACTTTCTGCCTCATGCCTGGATTTTTAGTGCACGCCCGGGATAGCAGACCGGGCCCATCTACCCTGCACCGCCCGGTCCACCATGGAGCCCGTCCGGGGACCTCTTACTAGCCCGCCCGGGCCCCTGTTCGCTGGGCCTTTTTTCGGATTTCTTTTCTTTTACGACTCGTGTAATTAGAGGGGGTATAAATGCTCCTCTACCCTATTTTAGAAAGGATCCCAGAATTTTTAGAACCCTAAGCTTACTTACTAGTATAGGAGAGAGAAAACTTGGCTCAAGAGGTGTAATTTGGAGATTGAAAATCAATGAAAAAGTGACAATTTCTTTGAAGTTTCTTGTTTCCTTAGTAATCCTCTCAATCCTTTCTTCCTTTCTCATTGTTTTTATGCATTTCTACTTTGTTAGATTCATGTTTTCATTACTTAATCTTCATGCTTAGTAGTTAATTTAGATTAAAGTTTCTATCTTTTCTTAGATTCTTCTTGTTTACTCACTAGATTTTATCTTGTTTTCGCTTTAAAGTCTTGATTTTTGGTTTTTGCTATTTTTAGATTGGTGATTTATTGCTAGTTTTTCCATGATTAGGATGTTTGGTAGTATAATGGGTAGTGAGTAGTTCATTAACTAGGATTGGGAGTAGCCCAATCATTGTTTGCATCCTATTTTCATGACTAGATTTTATTGGGTTGATTATGCTTGGGATTTGTGCAATTTCAATCTTTAATGTTGATTGGTGACTTAGTTGATGTGAGCTCCATCACCTTTTGATCCTTTTGTTGCTCATTTAATGGTTTACTTTTATGTGGTTGACCTTTATGATCGATTGATTAGTTGCTACACATCACTTGTTGATTGGTATTAACTTGGGTTTGATTTCAATTCCTAACTTGGCCTAGTTAGGTGATAACACCTCGAAACATAGGTTTTGTTGCCATAATTAGGACTCTAAACTCCCTAACAACGATTTTAGAGGTGTTTAGGTTTGTTTATTCCCTTTGCATATCCCCAATGCTTGTCAACCCCTTTATCTCTATTTGGTTGTCGGATGTGAACTATGATTGTGGTGATTTCCCATTCCTAGTGTTTTTCCTAATTTGATTCCAATAGTTTTAATCACTTAGTTCAACCAAAACTTGACTATCTCTTCGACTTAGCTTACTTGTAGCGACTCTACCTTGGTGAGACCTCCGATCCTTGTGGTTCGACCCTTACTTACCACTTGACTAGTCTAGGTGGATAGTTAGGTTTTTTTATTTGACATTAGGGGAGTTAGTAACGACCTAGTTTTTTCCCTTGTTCAATGGTCAGCAACATGATTCTCAGCACCTTTTTTGTCTCTAATTTCTAAATCAAATTCTTGTAGAAGGAGCATCCAACTAAGAAGTCTAGGTTTAGATTCTTTCTTTTTCAACAAATACTAAAGCGTAGAATGGTCCGAATAAACAATGACATGAGTTCCAAGCAAATATGTTCTAAATTTTTCTAATGCGAACACGACAGCATACATTTCTTTTTCAGTTACAGTATAGTTACATTGGGCAGAATCAAGTGATTTTGAAGCATAATGAATTACATAAGGTACTTTATCCTTCTTTTGTCCTAAAATTGCACCAATTGCTTTATCACTAGCATCGCACATAATTTCAAATGGTAATGACCAGTCAGGAGGTCTTATAACAGGGGCAGTGGTTAATTTTCCTTTTAGTTCATCAAAAGCTTTTTTACAATTATCATTGAAATCAAAGTTAGCTTCATTAGCAAGTAAAGCGCATAAAGGAGATGCAATTTTAGAAAAGTCTTTAATAAACCGCCTATAAATCCCAGCATGTCCTAAGAATGAGCGAATTTCACGTACACAAGTAGGATACGGTAAGGAACTAATGACTTCAATTTTAGATTTGTCAACTTCTAGTCCTTTAGCACTAACAACATGTCCTAAAACAACACCTTGTTCAACCATAAAATGACACTTCACAAAGTTTAGGACAAGGTCTGTTTCAATACATCTTTTTAAAACAAGAGATAAACTATGTAAGCATTTATCAAATTAATCACCGAATACTGTAAAATCATCCATAAATACTTCCATATTTTGCTCAATTAAATCAGAAAATATACTCATCATACATCTTTGGAAAGTACCTGGAGCATTACATAAACCAAAAGGCATTCGTCTAAAAGCAAATGTACCAAAAGGACACGTAAATGTGGTTTTATCTTGGTCTTCAGGAGCAATGGGAACTTGTGTATAGCCAGAATAACCATCAAGAAAGCAAAACAAGGACTGTCCGACTAACTTTTCTAACATTTGATCAATAAAAGGTAAAGGAAAGTGATCTTTTCTAGTTGATTGATTTAACTTTCTATAATCAATACACACTCTCCATCCATCCGATATTCTAGTTGGAACAAGTTCTCCTGTTTTATTTTCAACGACTGTTATTCCAGACTTTTTAGGAACAACATGAATCGGACTCACCCATTTAGAATCAGAAATTGGGTAAATTACTCCTACTTCTAACCATTTTAGAATTTCTTTCTTGACAACTTCCATCATTAAAGGATTTAGTCTACGTTGAGCTTTGCGAACAGGTTTAGCATTGTTTTCTAAGAAAATTCTATGCATACACATAGTCGGGCTAATTCCTTTTACATCAGCTAATGTCCATCCAATAGCCTCTTTGTGTTCTTTAAGTACTTCTAGCAATTTTTGTTCTTGGGGCGGAGTTAATGAACTAGAAATTATAACAGGTAAAGTCCCATTATCACCAAGAAAAGCATATTTTAGATTCGAAGGAAGCATTTTCAATTCTAATTCAGGTGCTTTAACAATTGAGGGCACTAATCTTGTGGTTGATAATGGTACACCTAAACCTTGTTTTTCAGCAAAAGAACAATCAACTATTCGAGTTTCAATGTCATTAACTAGTTCACCATCATCAATCCATGCAGCAATTTCATCAACTACATAACTAAGTAAATCTCCAAATAATTGACCTTGATCAAATAAATTTTGTACAATATTGTCAATCACATCAATAGTATCAATGGCACACAAATTATTGAATCTAATTATTTCACCATTAAACTCCATAGTTAAATTACCCTCATGCACATCTATTTTAGTTTTAGAAGTCTTTAAGAATGGTCTTCCTAATAATAAGGGTACATTAGAAAATCAGAATTAGAACCCATATCCAACACATAGAAATCAGCAGGAAAAACTAATTCATTTACTTGCACAAGAACATCTTCTAAAACTCCAATAGGATATGCATTAGATCTATCAGCTAATTGTACTACAACATCAGTTTTAGAAAGTGGGCCTATATTTAGAGAATCATAAACAAATTTGGGCATAACATTAATAGAAGCACCTAAGTCGAGCATGCATCTTTCAAATTTGCAACTACCAACGTTACACGGAATAGAGAACATTCCAGGATCTTTGCACTTAGGTGGGAGTTTCCTTTCAATTACCGCATATATATTCTCACCCATGTTTACCATTTCAGAGCTGGGCGGGCGCGGATGTGTCGTTGTGCACCGCACCCAGCCAAAGATAAAATTTCTTCTACTCTCTTTTACAATTAAATGTAGAAGGGAAGTAAGGTTCGTATCCACAGGAAAACAGGGACAAGCTTTATATTTAGCGTGAATTAGTACCTAGATGACTCTAACGGTCGAGTAACCTAATAACGAGGGGGGTTTTCAAAGAGTTGTTATTAGACTACAACTAACTAGCATATAAATAAAATGAGAAATCAATATGGGAAGATCTTGAATCCGATTAACATCCACTTCAATTCATTATCAATCATTGAACCTCCACTCTAATTATTTCCATGATTATCTATTGTTGAGAATTAATCTCGCATTCTCCTTATTCTTAGTTGAATAGCACGATCAGCTTGACTATAAAACCCTAACTAAAGGATAACCTAGTCCGATAGCGTCTAAGTTCAATCCAATAGCAGCAATAAACACAGAGAACCAATAGACCTGCTAACGTCATACAAGCGATAAACATTCAACAGTTGATTCAATTTCCCCAAGAAATAACCAAGACGATCTGCATCTAAGTTACTCCTTAGTTATCTATCAATTGATAAAAGAATAAAACAATCCGATTCTATTCTTAAATCTAGCATTAGATTAATTACACAATCAAACTAGTAACGTTCCTAGCATAATTATGCAAAAACCATAGAAAACAATCATAGAAATTAAACCATAATCAAAGAAACTAAATAAAGAGGAAAGATCTCACAATAATGCTTGAAGCTTCATATTAATCTCGTTCAAGAACAGTTCAAGCTACAATCGGCATAGCATAAGCCAATTCCATAATTGAAATCTCTAAAAACTAAACTAGAAAATAAATACTAAAAAGAGAAGATAAGAAGAGAAGAATGGAGTGTTTTAGATTCTCTCTCCTTAAGTGTGCTACTTTTTTAGGTCCAAAAACAAGTTTGCTATTTATAGTAAAGCTCAAAAATCAGCCGACAATTACACCGACCTAGGGGTCGCGAGGTGCGGTACAGGTCGCACCTTGCGATGAGCTACTGCCTCCAACACGAGCTGAAGAGTTGGGCAAGCCAAGGAAGTCGCGAGGTGCGAGCAAGAGGTCGCGAGGTGCGACCTAGCTCGCGAGGTGCGAGCTGCTGTGCTGGGCAGGTGCTGCTTCGAGCGCGCACGCGAGAGCTGGGCGATGATGCCAAGCTTGTGGTGCTGCTTGGGTGAGGCTGCTGGGCAGGCTTGCGGTAGTGCTGAGCTTGCGGTGATGCTTAGCGTGCGGTGGAGTTTGGTTGTTCGTATGCTTGGCTTGGGCTTGCTGTTGTGCTTGCGATACGATGCAGCTTGGTACTTTGCTCGGCTCACATGCATTTCACCTTGAAAGCTCGGAATACATGACATTAACACAAATTATCTCGCAAAACTCCGAACTTCCGCTAAGGGTTAAATAAAACACGAACGTTAACAATTACAATCAAACCCTTAGCAAAGTGCACCCAAAATAACGTAAATACAACGGATAACTTGGGCATATCAAATACCCCGACACTTGAACTTTACTCGACCTCGAGTAAACTCAAAAATGAGAAATACCAATTAAATCTTTACCCAAATTATCAACACCAAACTACACTCTCCATCAACTACATCATCATCATCACATCTTAACAACCTCCGCTCAAAACCTAAACGTAAGGGACGATGATTCCCCCACACTTAGCTTCAAGATACTATTAGAAATACAGACGCGACAACAATAATCACCAAACGACAACCAAAATGTGAGCTCAAATCCTGAAGGATCTCAAAGGAGTTGAACTCACTCCAACGTCACAATCAAAATGACAGCTCGCCTAAAACCTCAAAAGATAAACTAAAACTACTACTACTACAACTAATTTAGAATAGCAAGCCATGGAACAAAGACAAAAAGGTATAAATTCCATGCTTACTCCCAAAAACAAACAATCAACCAAAAGAATGTGAAAGCCAACTTTAAATAGATCTTCCCAAAACAATGGATGAATTCACTAACCCAACCCGAAGACACCTTCCGCCTTATGACACCAACTCCAGCAAATGAGTTTTCAAAGTATAGAATTCTCTCTTAATCTCTCATTTTGCCTAGGAGCCCTTTCGGGTTTTCATCCTAGCTTCTCACATTTTTTTTTTCATCTCACCATCTTACCCGCTCAATATAAGCCACTTTTTTTTTTTGCATAGGTTGCCCTTTCGGGTTTTCAACCTATCCGGGCCCCCATTTTTGCCCGAGTCGCCCGCCCTTGCGGGTTTTCAACTCAGCGGGATTCACTTCATTATCATTCATTTTTTTTATTTTTTTATTTTTTTTTTATAATTTTTTTTTTCATTTTTCTATTCAAATTAAAAGTAATATATACAACATAGATACATGAGAATGAGAGTACCCTCCCCCCTACTTAAACTACACATTGTCCTTAATGTGTCGACAATTAAAAGAAAAAGTAAACTGAAAATGGGGGGAAACCGACAATCGGGTAAATCGAAGATCGAATGCTCAAAACTCATGAAAAGCAATCTGTCAAACTCAAATTTCTTAACAACACCAACTCCAATCTCATAACTCTACTCACAACCCTCTCCCTCGAATCACTCAAACAAATGACAAATTCAAATTGTGTTTAAATTTTTGAGATTTGCACCTAGTTTAAGAGATTGAAAAGATACATTAACAATTTCAACCCTCTAGTTGCACCAACTCCTAGCTATTGAACTCCTCCCAACGGGTTTTCTTTGGTGGATTTTGGTTCCAAGCGGATTAAGATTGGTTGTGGATCTTTTTAGTGGGTGGGCGGTGGGTGAAAGAAAATTTATTGTGGTGGTGGAAATTTGATGAGAAAATAAAGGAAAAGAAAGAAAATAAAAAGGGGTCTCGGGTTGCCTCCCGAGAAGCGCTGTTGTTTAAGGTCGTTAGCTCGACTTAGTACCTCGAGCTCAATAATTGGGCTTGTGCTCCATGTGTGACAATGGTGGCTCCATGTCAACCTCCAATTCAAGTACCTGCAAAGCAAACTGAGAAGAACTCTTGCAATGCATCGTTAGTGGTACAGTTTCAAAACAAGGTGGTAAATCAGGAGGCTTTTTCCGCTCTTTCAACTCCGGCACCATAACCTGCATGTTAGTAGGAGATGCACAATCCTCAACCAAGACATCATCAACATTTATCGACTCATCAACCTGCTTAATATCAAGAACATCATGCAAAACAGAGTCAACAATGTTAATAGAGCAAAGAGGGTTATCATCCTTAATCAAAGGCTTAGAATCATTGATTTTAAACGCCTCTACCTTTCCCTCAAATTCCATGGTCAAAGAACCAGCGCAAACATCAATTTTAGTGCAAGATGTTTTCAAGAAAGGTCGCCCCAAAAGGATGGGGGCGGCATGCTTATCAGGTTCCATCTCCAAAACATAAAAATCAGCAGGAAATCGCAATTTCCCAACCTTAACTAACACATCCTCTAATTTACCCCTAGGATAAACATTGGATCTATCAGCTAATTGAATCACCACACCAGTTTCATGCAAATTGCCAAGTTTCAAAGACTTATACAATGAATATGGAATCACATTAATTGATGCACCTAAGTCTAACATGGCTTTAGGAAACATGGTGTCACCTATAGTACATGGGATGGTAAACATGCCTGGGTCATTGCACTTTTGAGGTAATTTCTTTTGAAAGATAGCAGAGACATGCTCACTAGCCTTCACTTTTTGCACTCCCTTTTGTTTTTGCTTTCTTTTCGAAGTACACAATTCTTTAAGGAACTTAGCATACCTAGGTACTTGATTTAAAGCATCAAAAAGGGGAATGTTTACCTCACATTTACGAAAGATTTCGTAAATGTCTTTGTTGCACTCTGCATTAGGGGTTTCTCTCAATGCCTCGGGAAATGGTGACTCTGGTTCATATGGTGGATGAGGTGATTTTTGAACTTTCTCCTCTTGTTGAGGTGGCAATGATTTACAATCTGCTGTCGGTTCATGCTCGATCACCTCTTCCACTATCTCTTTGTCTCGAACCACCAACATCTCTTTGCTTGAAATTTCCGCTCCACTCCTCAATGTGATAGCACTCACGTTCATTTTAGGGTTGAGTTCTGTTTGGGATGGCAACCTCACCGAATCCCTAGCCTCTAACTTGGTTACAGCTCTCCGCAATTTGGCTTACTTGGCTCTCCAAGTTCTTGATGCTCGAACGGGTCCTCCTCGAAACCGAACCATATTTCCCTGCATGTTAGTAACATTTTTAGTTAAAGCATTAATCATATCCTCTGTAGACATGCTGGTACTCGGTCCCTGTGATTGGCCTTGCGGCCGAAAATATGGAGCTCCTTGCTCCGGTGCCCTCGAATAAGGTGGCGGTGGGCGGTTATCTTTGCTTTGTGGCGGCCTTGGTTCCCCGATGAATTCCCGTACCTCAAATTAGGATGATCTCGCCATCCCGGATTGTAGGTTCCAGAATATGGATCATATCTTTTCTGGAAACCTTGGCCCTGAAAACCGGCCGCCTTAACCTCTTCACTTGGTTCTTCTTGTAGATGAGGGCAAAAATCAGTTGGATGATGTGAAGAGCAAATGCCACAAGCCTTCACTTGGTGAGTTTTCTCTTTCACTATGAATTCTCGCATCACGGATGTGAGAGCTTGCACCTGATCTTCCAACTTAGAAGAACTAGAACCCTCGGCGACCACACGTCGAGTTCCAGACCTTCTACTAAACCTGTCTCGAGCTTTCAAAGCAAGCTCATTTAACAGTTCTTTAGCAGCGAGTGCAGTTTTATTCACAATGGATCCACCACTTGCTGCATTAACCATCCTAGCATCCTCATCACATAAGCCATTATAAAAATATAGCACCAAATCTTCCTCTGAATAACCGTGGTATGGACAGCTAGCACATAATTTCTTAAACCTCTCCCAATACTCGTAAAAAGACTCATCACCCCGTTGCTCAATGTTACTTATCTCCTTCTTCAATGTAGATGATTTAGAAGTGGGAAAGTATTTCTCGAGAAAGCTCTTTTTCAATTGTGCCCAAGTGGTGATGCTTGCCACGGAAGGTAGTACATCCAGTCCTTTCTTTGCGTCTTTTAGCGAAAAGGGGAAGGCTTTAAGCTTGATTCTCGTCTTACGAAACTCCACTTGGTTTCATGCTGCTGCATACCACATGAAACTCTGACAAATGTTTATTTGGATCTTCACCATTTAGCCCATGGAATGAGGGAAGCAAATGTATCAACCCCGACTTTAGCTCAAATGTGTCCCCCACTTCCGGTTCCGGAAATGTGATACACAAAGTCTGTTGGTCAAGGATAGGAGCAGTGAGCTCCTTTAAAGTGCGGTGCTCAACTCTAGGAGGCATCTCTTCTTCAAATTCAAGCGAAAAATGGAGCTCTCTAAAGCCTTCACGCAATTCTCTTCTCAACCTGAAAAGGGTTAGTTCTAGATCTCGATCGTACTGCAAAGGCTCTTGGTTAGTAGCACGAGTATTAACCATAAACAAAAACCATAAGCAATACAATCCAAAAACATACACTAAATACAAACAAGTAACACCGTTTCCCCGGCAACGGCGCCAAAATTTGGGCGGGCGCGGATGTGTCGTTGTGCACCGCATCCGGCCAAAGATAAAATTTCTCCTACTCTCTTTTACAATTAAATGTAGAAGGGAATTAAGGTTCGTATCCACAGGGAAACAGGGACAAGCTTTATATTTAGCGTGAATTAGTACCTAGATGACTCTAACGGTCGAGTAACCTAATAACGAGGGGGGTTTTCAAAGAGTTGTTATTAGACTACAACTAACTAGCATATAAATAAAATGAGAAATCAATATGGGAAGATCTTGAATCCGATTAACATCCACTTCAATTCATTATCGATCATTGAACCTCCACTCTAATTATTTCCATGATTATCTATTGTTGAGAATTAATCTCGCATTCTCCTCATTCTTAGTTGAATAGCACGATCAGCGTGACTATAAAACCCTAACTAAAGGATAACCTAGTCCGATAGCGTCTAAGTTCAATCCAATAGCAGCAATAAACACAGAGAACCAATAGACCTGCTAACGTCATACAAGCGATAAACATTCAACAGTTGATTCAATTTCCCCAAGAAATAACCAAGACGATCTGCATCTAAGTTACTCCCTAGTTTGCTATCAATTAATAAAAGAATAAAACAATCCGATTCTATTCTTAAATCTAGCATTAGATTAATTACACAATCAAACTAGTAACGTTCCTAGCATAATTATGCAAAAACCATAGAAAACAATCATAGAAATTAAACCATAATCAAAGAACTAAATAGAGAGGAAAGATCTCACAATAATGCTTGAAGCTTCATATTAATCTCGTTCAAGAACAGTTCAAGCTACAATCGGCATAGCATAAGCCAATTCCATAATTGAAATCTCTAAAAACTAAACTAGAAAATAAAAACTAAAAAGAGAAGATAAGAAGAGAAGAATGGAGTGTTTTAGATTCTCTCTCCTTAAGTGTGCTACTTTTTTAGGTCCAAAAACAAGTTTGCTATTTATAGTAAAGCTCAAAAATCAGCCGACAATTACACCGACCTAGGAGTCGCGAGGTGCGGTACAGGTCGCACCGTGCATTGAGCTACTGCCTCCAACACGAGCTGAAGAGTTGGGCAAGTCAAGGAAGTCGCGAGGTGCGAGCTAGCTCGCGAGGTGCGAGAAAGAGGTCACAAGGTGCGACCTAGCTCGCGAGGTGCGAGCTGCTGTGCTGGGCAGGTGCTGCTTCGAGCGCGCACGCGAGAGCTGGGCGATGATGCCAAGCTTACGGTGCTGCTTGGGTGAGGCTGCTGGGCAGGCTTGCGGTAGTGCTGAGCTTGCGGTGATGCTTAGCGTGCGGTGGAGTTTGGTTGTTCGTATGCTTGGCTTGGGCTTGCTGTTGTGCTTGCGATGCGATGCAGCTTGGTACTTTGCTCGGCTCACATGCATTTCACCTTGAAAGCTCGGAATACTTGACATTAACACAAATTATCTCGCAAAACTCCGAACTTCCGCTAAGGGTTAAATAAAACACGAACGTTAACAATTACAATCAAACCCTTAGCAAAGTGCACCCAAAATAACGTAAATACAACGGATAACTTGGGCATATCAAGAGCCTTTAAGTTGCCTTTTATGAGTACACAGTTCTTTTAGAAATTTAGCATATCTAGGCACCTGTTTTATGGCATCAAGAAGAGGTATATTCACTTCAACTTTTCTAGAAGTTTCTAAGATTTCATTATCAAGAATATCTTTCTTAGGTTTAGAAAACCTAGAAGGGAAAGGAGGCACATCTTTGCATTTAGAAAAATCAAAATTAGATTTTAAATTTTTAGTTTGACTCGCCTTTTCTTCAACTTCTTTTTCTTTCTCTTTTAATACCTCTTGAATTTCTAAGATTGTTCCATTAATTTCACCTTCAGTTAATCCATTCTTAGGTCTCACCTCTAGTTCATCTTCAATTTCTCTGTTTTTGGCTTTAGGGTCCTTTAATTCTTTCCCGCTCCTAAGTGTGACAACTTTTGCATTTTACTGAGGGTTAGGGAGGGGTTGAGAAGGTAGTTTTCCAGAGATTTGAGTTTCTAAATTACTTAATGAGGTACAGATTTGACCTATTTGGGTGTCTAGGTGTTGTAAATGAGAATCAGTCTTCTTTTGATAACTAACACCTTGTGAATGGACTTGTCCTATTTGATTAGTTAGTTGTTTAACAAGATCTTCTAAAGACGTATTTGATGATTGGGATTGTTGTTGGGGATTAGTATGAAAGTATGGTCTAGGATTAGATTGTTGAAATGGTGGTCTAGGTCCATATCTCAAATTAGGATGGTCTCTCCAACCTTCATTATAAGTTGATGAGAAAGGATCGTATTTTCTTTGGGGTTGACTTATGAAACCTCCTAAAGCATTTACATCTTCATTTTGCAACGTTGGACATGCATCAGTAACATGGGACACATCAGCACATATACCACATACTTTTGCTTTTGACTCATGACCAACAATTTTAGATACTATAGTAGTTAAATTAGCAATCTGTTGAGCATTCTCCTTTAATTGATTATGAACAGAAGTAACGTCAAGTTCATTTACTCTCCTAGTATCATTCCTAGTACTAAATTCTTGTGTGTTTTGTGCATGTTAGAAATTAAATTTTTAGCTTGATTAGGTGTTTTATTCACTAATGCCCCACCACTTGCAGCATCTATCATTCCCCTATCATTTGGCAATAAACCCTCATAGAAATATTGAATTAATAATTGATCACTTATCTGATGTTGAGGACATGAAGTACATAACCTTTTAAATCGCTCCCAGTATTCATATAGTGACTCGCTAGGGTACTGTCTTATACCACATATTTCCTTCCTTATGGACCCAATTCTACTTGCGGGGAAGAAATTTTCTAGAAAAGTTTTTTGTAGTGCATCCCAAGTAGTAATTGATCCAAGAGGAAGAGAATATAACCAATCTTTTGCTAAATCAAACAATGAGAATGGAAAAGCATGGATTTTCACATCATCTGGACTAATGCCTTCAGGTTTCATAGAAGAGTAAACAACAAGAAATTCTTTTAAGAATCGATTAGGGTCCTCACCTCCATGACCATGAAATTTAGGAAGTAGATTGAGAAAACCTGAATTTAGCTTCAACGGTTTTTCCAATGATGGAAAAACGATGCCTAAAGGTTCATCATCTAGCTTTGGCGCAGCTAACTCCTTCAAAGTTCTTTCTGCCATTTCTTCTTCGTGATCGAACAATTTCTCAATATAGAGACGCTCTTCTCTTTGTTTTTCTAGCAGTCCGCTCAATTTCTGGATCATACAACAATGGTTCACGTCGTAAGCGTGTGTTCATGTACTGTAAACAAAAATTCAGAATTGTTATATCCTCCAAGTAATTTGTTATATCATGTACTTAAATTTCCAATTTAAAGCAGTGTGTTAAGGATCTGTTGTGGGATTGCAAATGGTATATGACCACTAATTACTTTTTTTACTCTAAAGTTTAGCATAAAGTTTAGCATAAAGTTCTGACATCATCTTTTCACACTTTAGACATCACTAAGACACAAAGTGTATTTAAAGTAGCTAGAGTGCTAGACTAAACTCCTAAGACATATGACTTAGAACATGTTATGGAATATAAATATGTGCAACTTTTAGGCATGGAACAGTAACTTACATACATGCAGTAGGTTACTTTTAAAACACATTTCAGCACAGTTTGAGCACATCAAGTATGTCCATCATAAAGTTAACAATTTATCCATGTTTTTAACAACATTCAGATTCAAAACTTGTTCTACAATATGCAGAACAGAAAAATAAATCATAGTACTATGATGTGGTTCTCATTTTAGAAGAGCAGGGCACTATAAGTGCTTTGAAATAAAAATGATTTCTCAAACAGAGGACTCATTTTTGCAGGTGGAATACAGTTTCACACCCTAGTAAGATGTAATGACATCCACTTTTTATTGCATTAGAAGTCTTATTGTTCAAAGAGCTAAGGTGACAAATATACTACCAGCAAATATAATGCAAGAAGCTGAACAAGCTAATATCATACAAAAGAATTATACGCACATATGATATTGATATATTATTATACTGCACTATTGGATGTCACTGAACTAGCAGACTACACTGTTCTACTAATCATATGAGTCACAAGGCTACAAAAACATTAGGTAGCTATTCAAACAAGGAAGTATATACATTAAACACTACATATTACAAACTAAGGATTAGTTGAACTTAATTATGACGTTAGAAATAAATTAATAGATTGTCAGAAATTAGATAGTGAAGCTGTGAATAAAATGACAGATTTGATGAAGCTACAATCATTCTCAAGAGCTGCAACACATATCTAGGGGTATATGCCATTAATCTTAGTTTCCTAACTTCTTATTAACAAAAATTAGGCCTACATGCCAAGTATACTTATCAATCGTGAAACTGGTAGCATATAGAGTTAAAGGTTACACTCAATATTTAAGCACAGGAATAAATACCATCTAATTCACATAAACTCTATATGCATGATGGGAATCAACTATATATAACAAGGTAAAGGAAACTCACGAAAGAACCAGAGTTCTGGTGACTACAGTACTAATATGTAATCTACACCCTAAATGCAAAAGTTGAACTACTAAATGAGCAAGAAAGAAACAACCAAGCACATAATACGCAAAAACAAAGATTAGAAAACATACTATATGATGAGAAATATCCAACTTGCCCAATTAGGCTAGACAAACCAAGATAGCTAAGAATTTTTTGAGAATATTTTATAATCTCCCCTGCAACGGTGCCAAAATTTGGTACGTGTCGTTAAGCGTACAAATTAAAAACCTTATTTCATCCACATTAGTATTATTTAAATTTAGTTTAGTGATAAATAAGGGTCGATCCCACGGAGAGGTTTATATATTCCTAAAATCCAAGTTCAACTAATTAAGAGAATCTAACTAGTATATACATGTGATTTAATAATATATACATATTCACATTGTTTTTTTTTGGGGGGGGGGTTGGAAAACGTTTATATTAATTTTAAAACTACTAAAGATAAATCTAACCTAATATTTACAAGTGATGACAAAAAATCCCATTTTTAAGCTCATAGTTCTTTTAGAGATTTACAAACTTCAAACCTTGATTATATTTCCAATTTCATAAATCCAAGATTTAATTAGATAGATTAATTGTAGGAATTCAAGTAACCAAACACCCATATACTTCCATACCTTTAATCAACATTGAACTAAGCCTAACATTGATTCTAAACTAATCTAATCACTACAAGTATTTCGCAACTTACAATTATTAAACTAAAAGCATTATAGAATTAGAAGTACATCATTAATCCCTAGTTAATCTAAACATATCATATCTTTATGTTTAAATAACTAGTCCAAGTTATATTCTAGTTTGAACTTAAAACCATCTTTGCAGGCCTAAATTAAACTAGTTGATACTTGTTGTTATACAATTTAGACTAAGCTTAATCATATAACTAGCAAAGGTTTCAAACTTATACATAATAAGATAACAAACTAGGCATAAAATTGGAATTTGAACATTACAACCAAACATAACTTGAGTATCCAACTACGAACAATATTGAATTCAATTCAAAATTCAACTCCACAATCCAAGCATACTTCAAACCCCATAATTCGAACTTGATTCAAACATCACAAACCAATTTTGAATTCAAACCATATAATCCAACATAATTCAATAATTCAATCTAATATATAAATTCAAACCAACAATGAAATCCAAAAATATAATCGAGATATATCAATCCAATTTGAAAGTACAAGAGAAAGAAGAGAAGAACTTATGTATTTGCCCGGAAATTCGCCTTTGAATGTCGGGTTTCGCACCTACGTTCAAGGTTGAACTTCACACACCTCGGTTGTGTGCTAAGACTCCACCCGATGGCTGTCTTCACGTCGGACTCGAGCACCCCAAATGGCTCGACACACCCACGAAATTCTCTGATTTTTTTTTCTCTCAAATTTATGTGGAATTGTTGCCCTGATTTTCGGACCCTTAATTGGGTATTTATACCCAATTTCTGCCGCCAAAGAGGAGATTTTTTTTTTCTTTTTTTTTCTTTTGCATTTTGTCTTTTCTTTGGGCTGATTTTGAAAATGAATGGGCTTGCGTTGGAGTTCTTGGACCAATGTACTCATTAAACAAAAATAGTATAGTTAAGTAATAAAAATAAAAACATAGTAAATTATATCTAATAGTATTAAAAGTATATAAAACGCATCAAAATAATAATATAAACACACATATAATATTAAAATAAGGGATATAAATATATTATAATATGCACTTATCAGCGCGCAAGCACTTTTGGAGCCACTTTCACCCGGTTGATTGGGCAAACATGCCTTGGACTCTGAAGAAATTTTCGTCTCGCCCGGTCGACCAGGCGGGAAAACTGCGATTTTGATTCAACTTGCGAAGGCTGTATCTCTCGAACCAGAAGTCCATTTGGGGCGTGTGACCTACCGTTGGAAAGCCCTTAAAGTCTAGTTTCCAACCCAACTGAAATTTCTTGATTATAAATTTTCTATCAAAAGTTATGATCAAAATAGTGAACATGTGTCAGTTTTGGCACTTCTTTCACTAACTCTTTGCTTCATTCTAACTCGAAATTGTCCCAAACGGATGCATTGTGATCCTTATGCAAGCTATCTTCATCCCCAATGATTAATAGGCTTGATCTTAGATAATCATAATCAATTTTCATCAAAATAACCTGAAAATCATCGAAACACGCAAACGGGGAGTAGTAGAGCATAACTTATGTAAATCATGCCATTATGCACCTAAATGCTCTAAAAGAAGTTCTAAATGCAATCAAAATGCATCTAAAAACTATATATAAATGTGACATATCAGTAACTAACCTAATCTGACTGCTCTTTGATGATTGTTGTCTCCGCCAAATAGTGTCCATCAATTTTATTTTGAAAGCAATAAATGAGTCTAAACCCCAACAATATAATTCCAATGGGCTTTATCATATTTTCTCAGATTTGATCCCGTTCTGAATTACCACCTTTACAAGATTTAACCAACTAAATTATTCAAAATCGACTTTATGTGTTATGTTGTGGATGGATGAGTCTTGATTTAGGAATGCTATAATTACTCCTAGAATGGAAGAACTTTTATTTAGATTACATAGAACGGAAGAATTTAAGTGGCCGTGACATACACCTTTTCTTTATTTTATTTCACCGTTCTATAATAAATGCAAAGGTTTCACTTTTGCAATATTTATATACCTTATTTTCACCTTAATTTCTTTAACTACTCCCTCCGTCCCAGAAAGATCTGAACACTTGTTGGGACACGTAGTTCAAGGTGATAAGTTGTGGAGTGGTTGTCAAATGTTATTTTATTTAAAAAGTATATGTGATAGGAATTGGTGGAGTATTTTTTATTAGAGGAAAGAGAAAGTTGGGTAACTTTTTATTGATAAAAGGTAGAGTGTGTGCCAAAGATGTGTAAAAGAAATAATATATTAATGGTGGGACCATGCTAAGAATGGAAGTGTTCAAACTAATTTGGGACAAAACATAAAAGGAAAGTGTTCAGACTATTATGAGACGGATGTAGTAGTTCATTAGTTTTACAAGTTTACTCCTCATTACTACACATAATCCATGCATGCCGCTAGGGCTGTGCAAAGACTAGGTCGGACGAGAATCTAGACTGGACCGGACCGGTCTGGATCGAAGATCCCGATCTGGTCCTCGGTCCACCGATCCAAACTCGAAAAATTCCGATCTAGACAGGTGGAAATTATTTTTTTTAATTAAATAGATTTAAAAGTTAGTATAAAGATAAAAAAAACCTACTCTTTATTACTTTTAAGATTATTGTTGTTAGAATTATTAGATTTGAATGTATATCATTTATAAATACGGTTAAATATAAATAAAAGATATTTTTTTAACAAAAATACAGATTACGGTCCAACAGGTCCAAAATCGAGCCGAGTCCGGTTCATAAAATTTCCAGATTCCGGTCCATCCGTCCAACCTATTCTGGTCCGGTCCGATCCTGGACCGGTGTACATGCCGCATCACATTCACACCCACCTTAGTTCACGGATAAAGTCAAGAGCAAAATCAATTAGTACTAGGTATATATACCTAGAAAGTAGAAACCACGTTAAACGAGCTGAATAATTAAGCCATTGAAACATGATTGATTTATCCAAAACTTAACAAATAATTGAAAGAAAAGGACTGGTGTAGTATGGGAGGGATGTTTCACATGGTAATAGTAGCTGTGTTTTTTTTTTTTTTTTGATAAAATAGTACATTTAGCTTTTCTTTTAATATAAAATAGTACATTTAGCTGTTACTTCCTATTTCCGTGATTATGACGAGAATGAATTATGAGAAAAGTCCAAAATCCAAGTTTCAATTGATCGCAAGGTTACAAAAAGGGGATGTGGATGCATGTGAACTGTTTGCATTTAAGTTTTTGTCTTTGGGACCTACAAACAGTTACGGATCTAAGATTTTCAAATCGGGGGTACTGTGATTAATTGTCGAAGATTGGGATGTTGTTTCCCCTTTGATTTTTTTTATCTAGGTGTCACATGAACAGGTTACAAGGACCCCGTGGGCTTAGGAATTGAAGCTTTGGAATGAGGGTTTGATGCTTGCCGCGGACGAGACTCGCCCGTTTTTGTTCTGGAAATTCCTGAATTGGTGCGCAAACCAAGGGCCAAATAGGAATGAGGCATCCTCCCCAAGGGGTTCGGTTCTTTCTCTCGCGTAATTTCGCCCGCTCGTTCCACTTCCGGCTCGCAACGACTTTAAATGAGGAGTGGACTCTTTATTGGTATTTCTTGATTTCAGCAAGCAAGTTTTTTTGAAGTATAAATAAATCTCTTTTTTTAATGTCCATATGCTATGCTTTACTGGAAGTCTAAAAGGATAAGATAAGGCTGCTGAAATGGGAGCACCATGGGGGTAAAAAAGAAATCCCCCCAAGGGGCGAAAACGAAAAGTAGTGATAGAAGGAAGCGTGTCATTTCCAATATCCAATACGCAAATAAATTAACTACGATCTACTAAATACTCCATATGAAATCAAATTAATAACCAACAATCGATTAATTCAAACTAATTCATAAACACATTAAGGTTGACCCGATTCCTATATAGTCCCTCAGGTTTAGTTTACCCGTTTCTTTTACATAGAATTTTAAGAGAAATAATGTTGTGGGATATAGAAAGAAAGAGAAACTATTATTTTATTTTTATAATAAAGTTGAATGTATGTGTGATGAAAAGTTAGTGGTCTCATTCCAAAAATAGAAAAAAAATTGGGTAAACTAATAAGGAGCATCCTAAAAAGGAATACGGGCAAACTAATAAAGACCAGATTAATAGTACTAATTACTATGATATTATGGTTCAATTTTCATAAATTAAAAGCAAATTTAGTCTTGGAAGTAAAACAAGGGTTATATGGAGCCTAACTCACCGCCTATATGCCTTCAAAAATAAAAATCAACAACATAGCAATAAACTTTGTTTCCCTCAAAAAAAAAAAAACAAAAACAAAAAAGGGAAATTAAACAACCGTAATCCAGCGACCAACAGTGGCAGTGCCGGCAAACGTTTCCAAGCAGCAGCAGCGACGTCGAGGGAGCGAAGTGAGACTGGGCAGTGGCGCCGGCAACAGACGGCACTCCGACAGTCTGGGTTCTAACGCGACGGCGGACGGTACTCCGGCAGGCGGCATAACACCTCAGATCTGACTTCTGAGTTATGAGAAAGTGAGGACAGAAAATTGACGCTTCTCGTCCTCTTTCCCATGCTATTGGGCATTTTTATTTTTATATTGATGAAAAGTTAGAGAAAGACAAAAGAAAAGAAAAGTTGGAAAAGTAAAAAATAAGAAATGACAACTGTCAACTCTCCTAAGGTAAGTTGAAAAGTTATACTGTTGGTGGGCTTCTGAGTTACTCCCTCCGTCTCATAATATAGTTCATATTTCTTTTTGCACAGTCTCCAAGACGTACCTTTGACCTATAATATCTTCTATCTTGTATTAGTAAAAAATATAAAAAAGTTGATAACATAAATGTAGACATTGAGTCGAATCTAACAAGACCCACATGAGTATGTTTTTTTGTATGCATTAATGAGAATACTTGGTCAAAGATTTTAAAGTTTGACTCCCAAAATGAAAATTAGAACTATATTATGAGACGGAGGGAGTATGAGAAAGTGAGACAGAGAATTGACGCTTCTCGTCCTCTTTCCCATACTTCAAGGCTTTTATATTTTTATATTGATGAAAAGTTAGAGAGAGATAAAAGAAAAGAAAAGTTGAAAAAGTAAAAAGTAAGAAATGAGAACTGTCAACTAACCTAAAGTAAGTACTATATTCACTAACACGATTATGGGCCCTGCATTCTCTAAAAAGGTTCATATCATAATTTAATTGAACTATTTTTTTTTTTTGGATGGCCAATTTAATTGAACTATTCAACGTAATGTTCTGTTTTTTTTTTTTTAGTTAGAGATATTGTTATGAACCAAATTGATGCGGGTGAAGTGTGAACATATTCAATCCTATATTTTGGGTAGAATCTCTCATAACTTTACTAATTGAGTTAACTAGGACATATAGCCAGTGGCGGATCCAGAAATTTTATATTGGGTGGACCGAACTCAATGTGTCAATCTACTTTGAAATTGATATGTATATCATGACTTTCTTTTGTTTCATTTAATATCAATAATATTTTCCTTGTCCTAAAAGTATATGATACGGAGGAAATAGTATATAGTTATAAAAAATATTAGTGTTTGAAGAATTGAATATAAGCAACATACTAGGTGCAATCTGAAGAGGGAGAACATAATAAAATAAATAAAATTTGAAAACCCAAACTAAAGAGTAACAAATCACCTCACCTCTACAATCAAATAGAAAATAACAAATAAAGAACAAAAACCAAAATGGCGCACAACCTCACAAAGCTTAAAGACCAAGAATATAATGAAAGTTTAGAATACCAAAAAGATAACAAATGCAAAACAAAAAAAAAATGGCATGCAACGTCATAAAAATCTAGAAGAACAAAATCATAATAAAAAGGTAAAATTGGCCTCAACACCCTGAACTATAGCGCGGGTGCACCAAACAGCCCCAACTACGGCTTATAGCCAAAACACCCCAAAATATGGACCTGGGTGCAGTCCGTACCATAAATGAGGTCGGTGCCCGGAATTCTCACCGGATCCCCCCACCTTTCTTATTTTCTTCTTTTCTAAACCTAATTTTTTACTTAAACAAAAAAAAAAGGCATGTGCCTTCATTTTCTCCTTCCTCAACTAAATAAAGACGAAGACTTTCTTCCCCAAATTCCCTCTTACTTTCCCAAATTCACTCCTTCCCAAATGAACAACCCTAAATTCTGAAAGAGTGAAATTCGCATAACAACAATGAGCTCAGCTTCATCTTCATGTTTCAAGAAGAATTCAAATACCTGTTTAGGTAATGGTAGTGTATACTATCGACACCTATTGCCTGCACCCTGCAGTAGTCCAAACTACTTGGATTTTCAACCACAATCAAGGAAAACGCTTCTATGGCTGCCCAATATCTAGTACTCGTTATAACCGGTGAGAATTCCGGTCACCAACCTTATTTATGGTACGGACTGCACCCATGTCCGTACTTTGGGGTGTTCTGGCAATAAGTCTTAGTTGAGTCTGTTTGGTGCACCCGCGCTATAGTTCAGGGTGTTGAGGCCAATTTTGCCTAATAAAAAAAGAGAAGACAAACAAGTTTGATTCAGCCGGATTCGAACACGCGAGGCAGAGTTTTCCTCTCTTAGTACTATACTTGCGTAGACCAACTACTCCACCACACACTCTTAGTTTGTTCCTACGGACTAATAAAACTTATTGTTTTCATGGATCATGGGGTGGGCCGTGGCCTGGGTAGGCCACCCCCTAGATCCGCCCCTGTATATAGCAGCTCGAATCGTTACTACCCTTCTATTTCTATGTTTTTAAAGTTTATCAGATTTTTACGTGTCCTCAATGTGTATTATCCCAATTGGCATTCAATCATCTTCAATGGAAGTACTACCGAAGTACCGATGGCTTTGGCAAGACTGGATGTTGTAAACCAAGTCATCTCAACAACCAAAGGTCCAACGGAGAATTTTATTCTACCCTTGTAATTTCTTGTAATTTGGTTTTACTTTCTCTTTATTTATGCAAATTTCTCCGATGGCATCTATTTGTTTTGAGCATGTGCAATTCAAACAAGTGAAAAGAAAAATTACAATTACTTTGAAATTCGTACTTTACCTCTCAAAATCTAAACCTTCTTTAGAAAAAAAAAAACAATGGTTTGTTTTATTTTTCTCAATCTCTACATCATTAATTAGTTTGCTTGTGCTACGCACTCAAAACCCTAATATACAACTGTAACATTGTATTGGTTGAATTACTTGAATATTAAGAGAGTTGGTGAATTATTTTTCCTGAACAGAAAGAGTGTATAATCATTGTATTAGTGTAATATTGTATAGAAAGGAATTCTATTCGTATTAGGTCTGTATTATAAACTATATATATATATATATATACATACATATATATATATATACATATATATATATATATATATATATATATAATGCCAGGGTTAACCTAATTAGGTTAACACAATTATTCTCCACACTTGTACATGGTATCACAACCTAGGTTAAAATTAAATTTTCTTCCTCTCCTTCATGTTTCCTTCCTTCGGCCTTTCGTCCTCCATCAACAGTTGGAGAGCTGCTACTATGTAAGAAAAGACCAAACTCCAAAGTGCCATGCAGATTGGGCGGGTTGTCCTGATACTCGTCGTTCTACTACTGGTTATGCTGTTGTCCTTGGGAAGAACTTGATTTCCTGGCGCTCGAAAAGCAACCTACTGTTTCTAAATCCTCCACTTAAGCTTAATATCGCGCAGTCGCTTACACTGCCGCATAAACTATTTGGCTCAACCAACTTCTTGCTGATCTTGGTTATTTTCTTCGACGACCTGTGATTTTGAATTGCGATAATGTTTTTGCTACTTATCTCACTACTAATCCAGTTCATCATGATCGAAGCAAACATATTGATGTTGATTACCATTTTGTTCGTGAAATGGTAGCCAAGGGAGGTCTTATTGTTCGTCATGTTCCTACTCAGTTGCAGGTTGCTGATATTTTTACTAAAGGCCTATCTACTGATTTGTTTATTAAACATCGTTCCAATTTATCTATTGTTTCACCCCGTAAAGATTGTGGGGGTGTATTAGTGTAATATTGTATAGAAAGGAATTCTATTCGTATTAGGTTTGTATTGTATATATATATATATATATATATATATATATATATATATATATATATATATAATGTCAGGGTTAACCTAATTAGGTTAATACAATTATTCTCCGCACTTTTACACATTGCTCACCTATTTAACACATACTTCAAGTGATTCAACCAACTTTGGCTGTTCAATTTAATATTCCATCACTTACAACATTTGCGACTGTATTAGGAGTAAACATTTAGCACTATAAATAGGACCGCTTGTGCAAAGAAATGCTATATCAAACAAAAAGCCTTAGCTCATTGCATACTTATTAAGTTGATCAAAGCAATTTTAAGCCAATGGCGAGGATTTCATTCAAGCTCCTTGCTACTGCTGTTTTAGCACTGCTCTTGATGAGTACTACGTATACAACAGGTGAAATTTTATTGATTTTTTGATGTTTGTACTCCTATATATCTGATTGTAAAAAACTTATATGGACCCGGTCTACACTAAATTAGTATTGACCTAATGCTAATTCATGTGATTTATGAAAAAAGGGATACTATATAAAAAATAGATGTAAAAGATGAGTAGATAAAGATTATAAAGTTTGACTGTGTGAAAAAAAAGGTTCCTATGTCACAAACTGAAAATTTCATTATGATAAACTAATGTAAGAAAGAGTGACTATATTGAAAAAAACGGTCACTATGGTAGATAATAACTCTATAGTGTAACTTATGATTTCAAAAGGTTACTATATTGAAAATAAGGGTCACTATGTTAAATAAGTGGTTTTTTAGTCAATAATATTATTATTGTGGGCCACGCAAAGACTAAATCGTGGATAACTTTTCTAGTACTAAGAAATAACCATACATATGATTGATACAAAAAATTTAGATAAGACGGCCGGACTTAAAATGAATAATGGTAAGATGTGGATAACTTTTCTATTGTAAGGATAACTAGCTCTTTACTTGTTTAAGATAATCTTGAAGATCTTACAATAAGTTACAGCTTATTAGACTTTGATGCTTAATTAAATCATGCAGCTAATCCAGTGGATGGAAGGATGGCATCAACAACACCACCTAATTCTGATGAAATGCCAAATGTTTACATAATAGAAGAAATGGCGATTGGTAAACCAAAGGCAAATATGAAGAGCAATATTATCGAAAACCAGAAATCAAACATGATGAATATGATCTTAATGGAGCAACAAAGTAAGGCAATTCAGACCATTCTGAATTGCCAAGAGGTGGGCCAATATTGTAACACTCTCACTGGACGCAATTGTTGTCTTGGTATTGCATGTGTTCAATTACCTCTTATAGGTGGTGTGTGTAAGAAATGGTGAAACTAAGGGATAACATAGCCCAAACTAGCGCATAGATACTGTGCTGTCACCTCTGTGCGTGGGCTTATTCTCACTTCCGCATTATGTTGCTTAATAGTAGTAATAAATAATGCATCAATGCTACCTTACTTTTCTGCTAGCTCTTTGCTTGGTTTAGTATACAAACTAAACTAAGCAGAGCATATTCTAAATCGTGTTAGGTTTGTAAGGATGCATGGAATGTACTAGTCTACATGTGTGTGTGATTAAAAATAATCAGACTTTATATGAAAAGTCTTTATTTGGTATAACGTTCCCTCTCTACCACTTTGATTGCACCCGTTCCCTTTTAACCTTTTCCTTTTCTTGTCGATTACTATACTTTGGTTAGTTTAGATTTTCAATTTCATATTAATAAATCTTTTAAGAAGTTAATATATGTACCATGAACAAATTCTTTTTTTGGCAACATAGAAAAAAGCGGACAAATCTTCTTAAGATCACATATGATAAATTTTACTTAATTCTTCCATTATATTTTAGTAAAAATAAAAAATTAAAGTCACTAACTTAACTTTTGACCATGGAAAAATGTGAATTAGTGAAAAATGATGAGGGCGTCGAATAACATTAGTTTGTAAAAATGAAATAGTCATATTTACCGTCATTTCTTATAACACTACTTGAAATTAAGCTGGACCAATCAAAGGTGGATAATGTAATATGTGCTTGTTTGGTAACATCATGGTGAAAATTAAGTACTTCTCATCAAAATTGAAAAGCAAAAAACAGAGGAAATACAAAAGATAGTTATACCTTTGAAAACCACCAAAATTATACCTATCAACAAAATCCATGCTCCACGCCATGGACGGTTGATATAGAAGATAGCTCAAGTTACTTCAAACACAGGACGTACTAAAACTCCAGAAGAAGTCTATCATGTCGAGTCCTCCATTTCCATCTCCATCTTCAACTTCAGGATTACAGGATTCCCGAGATAGCTGCTCTGATCAAAGCTGGAAAATTGTCCGCTCTCGAGAATTCTCCCAGTCAAGTTGTTGATGAATGTGCAATTTATTTTAGTGTATGGAGTGGTGAGATAAATCCGATTGTTTCGATCAAAAGTAACCTTGTTAAGGAATTAGAAACGAGCAAAATTGTATACTTTTCCGTATTCAGTAAATCTAGACACTTTATATTGCTAATCTGATTATATATTAAGATTCCGACATAACACATCATTGTTCTACAGTGAGATTAATATCCGTGCCACACTATTTAGTATGAAGTATATAATACAGATGTTAGGAAGGCTGTGAAGCAAAGTACATATACATGATAATTAATGCAAAATCTAACATTAAGATGCAAGCTTATTCTAGAATTTCTCCTTAATTCATGGCTAATTCGCTACCATACATAAGTATAATCAGTGGCGGACCTAATTAAGGGACATGGGGGTACAGCTGTACCCCCAAATTCAAAAAAAAAAAAAATCAGCTTTAAAAAAAAAAAAAAGAAAAGAAAAGAAAAGAAAGGTTGGAATCAAGCTTCTCTCTCACGCGGGATTTCACATTCACGCTTCTCTCTCTCCTCTCTCTCTCTCTCACTCAACTGAAACCAGAAAACCTCCGCGGCTCCGCCACTGACCCAGACACCCAGTGAACCACCGAGGCACCGACCACTGCTCGCTGCCTCTAATTCGAACTTCGAAGTCGACTTTGCGACCGGCGACCCAGACGGCAGAGTGCAGACGCCCAGACTTCGCGGCGGAACCAGTAACGGTAAGTCTTAGTTTCGAACTTTTGTGTTTTAATTTCATATTAGTTAGGATCCTGAAGCTCTTCTTGAAGGTGTTGCAATGGCTGGCCTTGTTGGCGTTCTTCGCCAACTCGGTGACTTAGCTGAGTTAGTTTGTCTCTCTTTTTTCAATTTCTCTGTTTTCAATGTGTTAGGGTTTGATTTTGAGTTTTGAATGATTTGATATGATTTTAATTGGTTTATTGTGTAATGAATTCATGTTTTGCTGAGATCTACTTGAACTCGACTTTTCGGATTGAGCTTTTAATTTACATTTACTGTGAATGCGATTTTTTGCGGACATTGCAGAATTAGATCAGTTTGTTTGAATATGAAGTATATTTTTGTGTCTATAAATGGAAGTACTTATGATTCTGCTCTTTGAGGATATTCAATTGTGGGAGGAGATATTCCATTCATGTTTTAATTTGGACATTGTTGATTAATTAGTTAGGGTTTGCTTATTGAAATTCGAAATTGAAATTGACAATTAATTTTATGAATTCAATTAGGAAGTGACAAATGATACACCCAAGTCAAGTAAATCCAAGGGAAAGCTAGTTAAGCAACCCGATCTTCGACAATTCATTTTCAAAAGAAAGAGATCATCGGAAGGTAATTCTTGCTCTTCACCCGTACCTCCCAATGAAAATGTGCCGAATGAAAGTAATGATTATGAACTTTTTTCTACTATTTTTGTATTTGTTGTACGTCCGTAACTCCGTATCCTCATATTCAAATTCCTGGGTCCGCCACTGAGTATAATATAGAGTACATTGAAGTTTGATACTAATTACTAAGGATACTAGATCAGCGACGGGATTGGCAACCACCATAGTATATTAGTATATGCTGCTCAACAAACTCGAACCATGCTGTACGCCAACGAGGGTTGACACAAAGAACTGTGATGGTTGCAAGGAATATGATGACACTGGACATGCCGAAGCTCCAGAAAAAGTCTTCCATGTATAGTCCGTCTTCTTGATCTTCATCTTCCTTGGTTGGACTAACGGGAGGCAATGCTTTGGCAATTGAGCTCGGAGACACAGTCAAATGAAACCCATAAAGTCCAGGATTCCCAAGATAGTTTCGCTCATCAAAGTTTGCAAACTGCCTTGCCTCTGGCACTCGTCCAATCAAGTTATTATAAGAGACATTAAAGATCACTAAGAAGTTTAGCTCGACAAGTGGAGAAGGGATCATGCCGCTTAAGTTGTTGAAGGATAAGTCTAGGCTTTCCACTTGCTTAAGATTGGAGAAGCTACTCGGGATGGACCCAATTAAAAGGTTACGCGACAAGTTAACTGATATAATCTGCGATAAGTCTCCCAACTCTGAAGGAACAACACCAGTAAGATTGTTGCAGGATAAATCTAGTCCTGACATAAGTTGAAGAATGCCCCCTACATAAGAGAGGTACTCGTTCTTTTGTAGAAATTGCACTTCTTCTGGAATGGCATATAAGTACACATGCAAATGACTCTTTGTATTCTGTTGGTTGCTATCCTGTGAGAAAACTCTCATCCCAAATGACAATTTACCAAAACACGCGGGTATCCTTCCTGATAAGTTGTTATGTGATAGATCTAATATGTTCATATCTCCTAATTCACACATTTCATTAGGAATTTCGCCGTGTAGATTATTCCTGCTCAACAAGAGTACTTGCAACTTTGAAAGTTTATCAATCCACAATGGAATACTATCTGTAAGTTGATTATCCCTTAGATCAAGTATTGCTAGGTTCGAGCTGCTTGATAATGCTGTTGGTATGGGTCCAGTAAGATTGTTGTTGCTTAGGTGCATATAATTTAATAAAGAGAAGTTTGAGCATGAAGGTATAAGTCCAATAAAGTTATTTTGTGAAAGATCCAAATAATTCAGTTGGAGGAGGTTGCATATTTCTGTTGGAATTTGGCCTTGAAAATTGTTTTCAGACATCGATAAAATATATAACATGGAGAACTCGCCAATCCACCTAGGAACTGTCCCCGTTATGTTGTTGTTCGATATATCCAACAAAAATAATCGATTACTTCTTCGAAGTCCATCCTGAATTGTTCCCTTGAAGTGATTGTTACTCAATTGCAACCATTTCAAGTTTGGTAGATTCATCTGCTGTAGAATTATTTCTCCCTCCAAGTTATTGTCAGACAGTCGTAGTACCATCAAAGCGTTACAATGACTAAGTAAGCTTATCGGAATTTCTCCAGATAAGTTATTGTTGGACATATCAAGCATAATTAGTCGTGCCATATGACTCATCGAGGTTGGAACATGTCCCTCGAGATGATTCACAGAGATGTTGAAAAAGGAGAGCTTGGAGAACACTGAACCGATATTTTCGGGTAACGAACCTTGAATATTGTTGCTAGAGGCGTCAAGAATATCTAAAGATCCATTATCATAACCACTCAACTGAAGAGATCCATTGAGGAAGTTACTTCTCAGGTATAAAGTTGTAAGCTGAGTATTGTTCAGCAACCAAGAAGGAAAAGATCCAACTAAGTTGTTTTCGGAGAGATCAATCTCTTTAAGTTTGTGTTGATGTAACAAAAATTTTGGGATGATCCCATATGGGTTGTTGAGATTACAACCTCCTAACCCTACGTATCGCAACTGAAACGTAGGCGACCATGATATATCTTCTGTATGGACTTCTATATTGTTTCTTGAAAGTTGTAAAACTTCAAGGTTTGAGAAGTTGGCAAAAGAACTTAAGAAAAACTTCCCTTTAATGGAGTTATCTGAGATGTCTAAGTACTGTAAGGATGTAAAGTTTAAGACCATATCAATGAAGTTTCCATTGAATTGATTATCTGAAAGATCAAGAACTTGTAAGGAAGATAAGTTTTGTAGACATGAAGGTAAGACCCCGTCAAAAAGATTGTTATGAAGGCGCAACTCTAGCAGATTCTTGAATTTACATATATCTGCACAATAGTTAAATTGTTGAAGAACTCGCCACAACATCACCAACATTTTGTTAAATGTTTGGCGAGGATGAGAGAGCTAGAAGTACTAAATCTGCAATAGAGCCACAACATCACCAACATACCTTGAAACTTAAAGTTGGACTCGCTCAAACCACAACCATCAAGGCTCAATTTCTTAAGGGAAGTAAGGAGCGACACAGAAATACCGCGAGATTCAAAATTACTAGAACCCAAATTCAAATCTTGGAGTTTTTCCATAGTTGTGATCTTTGAAGAACCTACGGACAAAATATATGAAAGCGTTCTCAATTAAAAAACAAACAGAGCTAACATATGCTAACTCAATCATATAGTAACATTGTAATGAAAAAATATATAGCTATACCATCACTTTCCAACAAACCATTGATGTTGTTGTTGGATAAGTCGAGGCTTATGAGTTGCTCGAAAACGCGGAAAAGTGTTACGTTGAACAACCATGGTTTGTCAAGTTTATCATTGTAGTAATTCACCATGGAGCTTAGATCAAGCTCGGTTACACGTCCGGTGAACGCGTTGCACTGAACCATATCCCAAGCACAACAATTATATTTTTCTCCATTATCGGACCATGGCCTTGTAAATTCGCCATGGTCCGAATATGATAGCATGTAGGCCTTAAGGTCTAGTAAAGCAAGCCGCTCTTCTTCTACGCAACATCTTACTTGACCAGCATGAAGCAGAGTGGCTACAAATAATAGCCAAAGCAAGTATTGTAATCCTCTTCTACTAATCATAATTTGAGAAGCAGATAAACAGAGTCCAGAGAGATAAGACAGAGAGGCGTACAGCTTGAGTTTGAAGTATGCAATGTATAATTGCAATCTAAGTCAAATCAATCAGATGATGAAAAGTCATTGTAACAATAGTAGTCATTTTTAAACCTCGTCATTTTTGACTCAGAATGTGGACTTTTTTGTAGACTCTTCACACTACCCACTGGTTTCTTTTTATTTCTCTATTTTGATACGTCAACATTTGGTCGTCAATCAATTATTAACCTCCAAGTCGCTTGCCAATGCACAACTTTGACCATTAATATCTCTAGTTATGTATTTGTAAAAGTTATAAAAAGTTGATATTTGAAAATATTCATTGAAACAAATCCAACAACATTTTATATGATCACTTTTGTTTCTATATACTAGTAAAAAAAAAATACGGCCAAAGTGAGTTGTGTAAATAGTGCAAAAATCAAAGTGTTGCACCTAAAAAGAAAAAGATGAATTATTTTTTTTTTCAGAAATTAGGATATTACTTGTCTTAAAGTTCGCTACTGTCAAAATGTAGCCATAGTTGTCTTAAGAAGTTGATGGAAAATTGAGTTCGACAAGTATATTCTTCAAATAAAATAGCTTCAACTAATTATTTTATAAGACAACTCTTGAATAGTTGGGTGTCCACCTATGAAGACTAAAATACCCCCCAACTTACATAATAATTATATTAAATTAATTTAGGAATTGTTGCAAATATGTTTTTTTTAAAAAAATTAAGATCCAATCATTAATTGAAACTCATACGACATCTACAATAGAAGTGGAAACTAACAAATACATATCAAATTAAAATATATATAATTCTCATTGTTCCTTGTTTACTGAAAAAAAATGTAATTCTAATATGAAAAGACCACGATTGTTGATGAGATATAACACTTCTGAAAACCCTCGTTTTTCACATGTTGTCTGCGGCAGCTCTCCTACAAGCTAGGGGGTCAATCGATTTGTTGTTGTTTTTGAAGTGAATTGGATTTAGTTCAAGTGATTGTAAACGAAGTACTTTCATCTGTTGCGACCCCACACAAGTTACGATCAACAACTCAACCTTTAGAATCACGCAAAAAAACCAAAACCAAAATCAAAGTCTTCAAACTCTCATATGGAAAGAGATGAAACCCAATATATGGGCCGAGATAACCGAATATATAGGTAGAAGAAGTCTCAATCGGAGAGATACTGAAGTTTATTAGAAACAATAACATAAAAACTATTAATAAAAGGGAAAAAAAGGGCTTACCACGTCCAAAAAGGTGGCGGTTTGAGGAGAGAAAAGATGAAAAGGGAACGATTTGAGGCAAGTTTTTTGCAAAATTAGGGAAACAAATAGTAAAAACCAACATTTGGAAACAGATTTGAAGCGAAATCTTATTCAGAACCCAAAATAATTCGTACTATACATTACTGTAAGTGATCTCAGGGAAGAGCAAATACGAGTGCAACTCATTGCAACTTATTACTCAATGTAAAAAGCCTGACAATGTTGTATGAGCAAAATATGAGTACTAGTTTGACAATATATGTAGTAACTGAACATGAAAGAGTAGGAAGCTATGGAATTGGCAACCACCACAGCATATGCCACTCAACAAAATCAAACCAAGCTGCGCGCCATTGAGGGTTGATGCAGAGGATTGCATTAGTAGCTAAGAACATAGTGACACCGGACACAACGAAGCTCCAGAAGAAGTCTACCATGTCAATGCCTGACTTGACCTCACCTACATCATTTTTGTTATGACTAGGAGGCGGCACTTCATTTTTCGGGTTGCAAGATATATTCACTGGCAACCCACAAAGTTACCGATTGCCAAAATAGTTACTCTCATCAAAGTTTGCAAATTGTCCTGTTTCGGGCACTCTCCCAGTCAAGTTGTTATATGACACATTGAAGATAGCCAAGAAATTGAGCTCAACGAGCTGGGATGGAATCATGCCACTCAAGTTGTTGAAAGAAAGGTCCAGGCTTTCCACCTGCTTTAGATTGGAGAAGCTGCTCGGTATGGACCTGAAGAATAAATTACGTGACAAGTTAAGTGAATGAACGTGCACCAAGTTTCCCAATTCTGAAGGAATAACACCAGTAAGTTGGTTGCCAGACAAATCTAGTCCAGACATTAGCTTAAGAATGCCACCAACATAAGAGAAATAGCTATTCTTTTCTAAAAATTCGACTTCTTCGGGTAAACTGTGTTGTTCTAGCACAGAAGGATCATCCAAAGTGTATATAATGTGATAATCATCCAAAATGGGGGATATGATAGTTTGGTCATAGAAAGAGGAGCTGCTGACATATTTTCTCCCAAAAGACATATTTTCAAGACATGTAGGAACCGGTCCATGTAGACTATTATTTGAGAGATCTAATATGATAATCTTGTCCAATTGACATATTTGGTTTGGGATTTCTCCATATAAAGTATTTCCGGCCAATAGAAGTACTCTTAAGCTCGAAAGCTTATTAATCCACAACGGAATGCTACCTGAAAGTTGATTATCCTTCAGATCAAGTGTTTTAAGTGATGAGCAGCTCGATAATGCATTTGGTATCGGTCCAGTCAAACTGTTTTGTTGTAGATGCAAGAAATTTAAAGAAGAAAATGTCGAACACGAGGGTATAAATCCACTGAAGGCATTCTTTGAGAGATCCAAAAATCCTAGTCGGAGTTTGCATAATTCTGTTGGAATTCGGCCTTGCAAATTGTTTCCTGACATTGATAAAGTGTACAACTAGGAAAGGTTGCCAATCCACCCAGGAAGTTTGCCTATAACATTGTTGTTGGATATATCCAAGTAACTTAAGTAAGAGCTTTTTTGAAGCGCAGCCTTTATTGTCCCACCAGATTGATTGTTGCTTAGCTTCAACCAGTTCAACCATGGTAGGTTCATATTCTCTGTTATTGCTTCCCCTTGTAGATTGTTGTCGGAGACTTGCAAAACCTCGAGATAATTACAATCACTAAGTAAGCGGCTTGACAGTTCTCCTGAGAAGTTATTATTCGACAAATCCATATACCTTAGTCCTGTGATATGACCTATAGAGGGTGGAATATGTCCTTCAAAATGGTTCATTGACAAGTTTAGATACTCTAGGTTGGGAAACACTAGACCTATATTTTCAGGCAGCTTAGCATGAAAGTGGTTATAGGATATGTCCAAACTAAGTAAGGATAGATTAACTGCATGCGGCAACGCAAATTAAAGCTTCCTCTAAGAGAGTTGTTTGCAAGGTACAACGTTTTAAGCTTAGAGTTACTGTTTAACAACCAAGTAGGGAAAGCTTCCAATGAGTTAGTATGTGAAAGGTCAAGGTCAATAATGTTTGTTAGTGTGACAAAAATTTGGAGATAGTTTTGTAAGTCTTGTTCAGAATGCAACCTCCTAGGTAAAGGGACTGCAATTGAAATCTGTGTTGCCACCATGAATCTCCCATTTGAATGTCCAACTTGTTTCCTGAAAGTCGTAACACTTGAAGGCCGGAGAGGTTGGCCAAAGAAGTCAAGGAAAATTCACCTTTTAAGTTGTTATTTGAAACATAAAAAATTTGTAGGGAAGACAAATTTTTGATGCATGAAGGCAAATACCCATCAAGGAGATTGTTCTGAAGATGCAACTCTTGAAGGTTTCTCAACTTGCAAAATCCTGCACAAAGAACTGATTTGTTGGACATGGGGCAACATAGTCTTGCAGCTCCTTTAATCCATAGTTCTAAATGACAGTAATGGTAATAAGTTTAAGTGTAATTTTGTAAGAAACGTCTCATGTCAATGTCCAAAATAATGTTTATAGACCCATAAACCATCTCTTATGTTTATAAAATTTCAGTATCATCTATTACTACTTTGGAAGATGGTATTTTGTGGTAATGCAATTTTGCAAAGAAAAATACATGTTCGAGGATTAAATTACATTACTGTATGAGATAACATCAGGTCTTTAGATGAAAAGAAAGGATTTTGAATTTGCATATGAATGGTGTATGGGTATAACCCAAGTACGTTAGCGGACCTCATGAGGAATCCGCGAACATAATTGTGGACGCGAACTTTTTAAGTGTCGTCTATAGCTCTAACAAGTCAGTTCATCGGTGTGGTCCAGCATTGTTGGCGGTAGCCTAACAAGACAAAATAGAGGAATCTTTCCTCCTGTCAGGCGCACCACAGCCGTACACGTGTAAAAGGATTACGCACCCTGTCAGAGGAATAGTACTTCTATAAATACCCCACTAGTACTATTCTGCAGGTACATTATCTCACACTCATAATTCTTCTCTCTCTCTCTACTTTCTCTCTCTAAATACCAATGGGCCACGTACTGACTTGAGCGTCGAAAGGGGTTTCCTCGCATCCCCCCCGAGGGTAGTTCACGTTTGCTTCTTGTGCAGCTATTCACCAGAGGGCGATAACCCAAAATCTTTGACGGACTAATCGAGACCGCCAACAGTTTCAATACCGAAACAAATGGCATTGAGGTACTGACTTTTTTCTTCATATAGTTGTGGCTGAAATCGCATGATCACGCAACCAATTAAATGTTTGGAACTAATGAAGGATGCCTTACCTTGGAAAGAACCATGGAAGTTATTGTCGCCCAAGTATAACACCTGTAGCTCTTCCGGATTTGCTAAATGTGTAACTAACTCTGCAGCAATATGTAGGTTGATTGGTTGAATCAATACTTAAAGATTTGTTTTTATAAGTTGATCTTATAAGAATTGCATCACCATAATGACAAATTAGCCTTTACTCTAAGGCAAGTTAATTACCTTTTACCGGTACATGAAAGTCATTTCCTCTCAATTCTAGTACTTGTAGCTCCCTCAGCATCTGTAAATCTGCAATACAGGGGAAATTGAAACAAACACAAAAGGCGTGAAACTATAATATTGGATTCTGTGTGTTCTACTCCAAAAGTCTTCTGTCACATTGTTCCATCTCCTTTTAATTAAATTTTCTCTATCATTCATAAAAGTATCTTCATAGAAAATGTAGCACCAAAATGAAAAACCTTCATAGAAAATGTCTACTTTCCAATTGTCTCTCCACTAGCCAACTTTATTTAAGCAGGGTAAGTATTTCAAAATCCTATGTTGATTTTTTTTAGGGGCCCCCACTGGGGACCCCTTGGTAAGAAGAAGGACCCTATTGAACCAGCATCTATCGCAGGTCAACTAGCCCAACTACACAGGTCAACGCTTGAGAGTAAGGGGGACATAAGGGAACCCCTACTCCCAAGCACAAGTAGATATTCGTGGGATTCAAACTTGTGACCTCAAAGTCATAAGATGAGTTTCCCATCACCTCCACCAAGCAAGCTTGGTAAATCCTATGTTGATTGAGTTCTATTCCATGAAATGTAATACTGTCTTCGTCTTCTTTTATTTGCTACATCTACACAAATGGTTCTCTCAATTATTCATTTGCTGCAATTCTTTTTTTTATAACTTGTAGTCCCCATATTATTCCTGTATATATGTATTGCCATATGATTTCTTTGAAGGTAAAATGAACGGGCTCACTTGAGACTTGAGAGGGGATAATCGGAATTCCTCAAACGAGTCATAAGAGGTTTAATTTGATCCCTAGACCTCAAGGATATGAGATGGGAAGCGATATCACTACTTCACGATCTCAACCTCATGTATATATTGCCAGACGATATCTTCAATACTTCCCCTTTTTTTGACATTTATCTACATGATTCCTATTTTTATTACCTTTTGTATTGTCAGCTAGTAATAAAGTAAGGGTCCCACCACCCTCAAATGCATTTTCTAAGTCTTTGTGTCATTTGACTCATTTCTCATTGTATGAACATGAATCACATTCTTTCGCGTATTTGTTACATACTCTGCTGAGACGAGGAAAATGTAAAATGTGGAAAGAAAAGTAGATGGAGGGACTCCTAAACTAATAAACATGACTAGTATTTCAGATATCTAGAGCACATGTTAATCCTACGGTCGGGCCTTAACGCTCTCAAATCAATATATGCTTGTACGGTCGCTCAACATAATCAGATTTGCTAATTGTAGAGTACTATCTCTCGATCTATGACTCGATATTAGCAATATAGAATCAGACAATTGATCAGATTGCAAAATTAACAATAAAAACACTAATCAATTAGAAATATCAATAACTAATCAAACCATTAATAGATATCCATCAAGAATCATAGCATATAAACATGGATTCCCAAACCCTAGAATATAAACTACTCAATCATGAAATAAATAAAGAAATCTAAATCTACAAAGACAAGCATGATCAAAGAAATCAATGAAAGAAAAGAGATGAAAATTATAAACTCATGAATTAATGAAGAAAAGAGAAACTAGGGTTTGCCATGAAAAAACTAGAGAGAAAAGGAAGAAGGAAACTAAAACTAAACCTAAGAATCCAAAATATAACGTGAGAAAGGAAGGTCTAGGGGGAGAGAAAGAGAAGACCTATTTATAGTTTTTACAAAATCGATAAAAAAAAGGCAAAAATTAACCTTCCGGAAAAACCGCCCGGTCGGGCGACGTTTTTCTGAAACTACGACAAAAATGAAATTCAGCCCGGTCGGGCGCGCAAGCACTTTTAAAGCCACTTTTCCCCGGTTGACCGGGCAAACATGCCTTGTACTCTGAAGAAATTTTCGTCTCGCCCGATCGGGCGAAACCGCCCGGTCGACCGAGCGGGAAAACTACGATTTTTGCGTCAACTTGCGAAGGCTGTATCTCTTAAACCAGACGTCCATTTGGGGCGTGTGACCTATCGTTGGAAAGCCCTTCAAGTGTAGTTTCCAACCCAAGTGGAATTTCTTGATTCTAAGAAGTACATCAAAAGTTATGATCAGAAGAGTATACATGACTTCTTTTTCACATTTCTTCTAATGATTTTCCGCTTCGTTTTCGCTCAAACTCGTACTAAGACATATCCATACTATCCTTATGCATCGTAGCTTATTTCCAAGTGTTCCTAATCCTCAAGCTCAGCAAAATATACTCCAAATACGTTCTCATTACCTGAAATTCATCAAAAACAAGAAAACATACCGAATAGGAGTAGAATAACATAACATAAGAATATGATGCAATAATGAACCTAAATATGAATCTAAATGCTCTAAAATGTAACCTAAATGCACCTTAAAACTTTATATAAATATGACTTATCAAACTCCCCCAAGCTAAACCATTGCTTGTCATAAACATTGGAAAAGAAAGACGGCCTACAATATAGGACTACAACAAGGCTAAACACTCAACTGAAAACACAAGAGATATAATCACTACACAAACCAAGCATCGAAACAATCTCGAACAAAGCCGCATAGCATGTCATGTATCGCAATCGACTCTCCAATCATACTGCATACCATCTCTCCCAAGCTGGATTTAAACAAACCTGGCAGACCTCACTATAGTCATGTGCGCTCAAATTTCTCATGTGTTTAAAGGATAAATGATGACACTCAACCTAAAACAAGTCGACTCAGATGAAACATATACTCTTTAACTTTGACTTTTTGACTCACTTAATACTCAACTATATAATACACAATGATCAAGAGGACTTTTAAGGGTTGTAATGGAGCTGAGGTTAAAGGTATGAAATAATTTGGGAATTGTGGTGGAAAAACCAAGAAAGGGGAGCATCATATAACTGAAAACATGACCAAGAAAGCTCACAACAACTCCACGCAACAACCAACAATCTCCAAATATAATCAACAACCTTTCTCACTCAAGAAATTCAATCATAACCCTTTTTATTTCACTTTATTCATAACTTCTTTTCACTTCTTTTTCATTTCATTTTTCACTTTTTTTTTTCGAACTTTCAATTCAATTTCAAAGCTCACTAAAACATACTTTTCCATCCTTCTAAACCACAAATCGAGCACTTCAATTCAATACAAACCAAACCAAAACTAATACTTGCTCCCCCAAGCTAGGCTTTGGACTAATAATAAATGAGGCCAATGGCTTGTAATATAGGTAGCAATCAAACACAGTCAGAAAGGCTCAGCAGGGCTAGAGGAAGGATAATATGAAAACAAGAATAACTCTGGGGCTTAGATTATGAAATGAAACGCCTCAATCATATCAAAATGTATGCACTAGCAAATCAAGGAGTACTAAGTCAAAATCAAGATCAATGCAACAACGAGGAACTAATCACACATGAAAGAATATAACTGCCACAGATACGTCAGTTTATAGGCACAGAAGCTCACTTAGTATAAGGTGTCTGCACAATAAAGTTAAATCGAGCCAGAGAAAGATCAATCAATCTTACCACAAACAATCAATTGCGACACAATCGTGCTATGAAAAATCATGAACAAGATGAATGACGCTTAGTAAATGTAGTAAAATATCAACAACGTTCTCAAAGAGTGCCAGCAATAGTCCCATAGATGTAAACTAAGATGAGATGGAGTCTAATATGATATGAAATATGCTAATGCAACTAAGAAAGCAGTACAATTTTTTTGGTTACACGTAAACTTCCACTCCTAGTGAGCGGTACAAACCGTGCAACACCCTACGAAAGCAATGAAATCTACACTAGAAAGCAATAAATGATAGAATATTCCTCCCCCAAGCTAGAATTTGCAGTGTCCTCATTGCAGAAACTAGTTTAGAGAAAGAACAAAATCGAACCTCAACAATCATCCAACACCGAGCACTCCCACAAACACCACAATCCACCACTTCGACAATCTTTTTTTTTTCCATTTTTAAACTCGTTCCACCTACAACAAACACAAAAAAGTGAGTACAATCACTCAAAAATGTTGAAACAGAGATAAGAATAAAAAAAAGTAGAGAAATAAAAGAGAAAATAAGTCAAAACTCGGGTTGCCTCCCGAGAAGCGTGAATTTAAGGTCTTGCATGACCGTTGAAGATTAGTAGACCACTCATAATAGTTCAATGCTCTAAGAAGCTTCTCATATATTCCTGGAAACATCTCATAGCATATTATACAAGAGTGAAAAGGAAAATTAAAATAAGTTGGTTCTAAAAATCTATGAAAACTAAGAAAGAAGAAAAAGAACAACTGTTAGTCTTTGTCTTTTTACATGAATCAAACGAAGGAAAATAAACTAACTGTACATTATTTACGTTATCATGAGAGTCATTCAAAAGGGGAGAAAGAAGGAATGATGGAGGATATAATAAAGGGGAAGAAGGAATAAGATCAAGTTTTTTAGAGAAGGGAACATGAGATTCAAAAACAGTATCAGATGGAACTGACAAAGACTCATGCATTATCTCACTCTCAACTTTAGACTCATATGCGGATGAAAAGTTTATCGAAGAAGTGTAAGACACTTCACTCTCAACTATGAATTCATCGACATGGAGACACTGACTACCAACTTCACCAATTACACCCTTACCTTCTACCAAATTATCATGAGTCATATCAATGCATTTCTCCTCCAAAATATAATTTTCAACACCAATATTAGTATCATAAAGTGTCACCTGTTGGTTAGTAGATTGCTGCACAACAAGTAATTCAATAGATTTCGCCATGTTTTGGTAATCATTAGTCAATTCATTTGAATCTTCATGTTGTTTAACAATATACTTTTTCATCATATTAAAAAGTTCATGACGCTCTGATGTTTCAGGTTGAAAATAATTATTCACTTGAGTTTGAAAACATTGGGTATAATCAGGCACATACGGCTCATTAGGGTAATGAGAATATTAGAGGAATTCATGCACAGATTTTGTGAATTTTGACAATCATATGATGCATCATAAACATAATCATTCGCATTATAATACCCAGAATAATCATATTGCCCTTGATAATTAGAAAAAACATCCCCCTCTAAACTATAATTATTTCACTCCATGACAACACACTAAAACAGAGAGGAAAACAAAAAAAAAATCACAAAAAAGAAAGAAGAAAAAAATATATATACAGTTTAATTTCACCAACAATAAAAGCTAACTAAAACAACACCGTCTCCCCGGCAACGGCGCCAAAATTTGATAGGCTGTCGTACACCTGTCAAAAATAATTCCTGCAAAACCTTCTAACAATGTAGTAGGGTAAGTAGGGTCAAATCCACAGAGAGATGGTTGTTTTAATCTAGCTTCTAATGCACGGAGAAACTAAACAAGATCAGGAATAATGAATTAAAGTTCTACTAATTAAACTACGAAAATCAAGCTAAAAAGGATCTAGGGCAATGGTTCACCTTGTTCATAACTATAATCTATCAAAATATCATCAATGATTCAATTAATCAGATATCTAGAGCACATGTTAATCCTACGGTCGGGCCTTAACGCTCTCAAATCAACATATACTAGTACGGTCGCTCAACAAAATCAGATTTGCTAATTGTAGAGTACTATCTCTCGATCTATGACTTGATATTAGCAATATTTAATCAGACAATTGATCAGATTGCAAAATTAACAATAAAAACACTAATCAATTAGAGATATCAATAACTAATCAAACCATTTATAAATATCAATCAAGAATCATAGCATATAAACATGGATTCCCAAACCCTAGAATATAAACTACTCAATCATGAAATAAATAAAGAAATCTAAATCTACAAAGAAAAGCATGATCAAAGAAATCAATGAAAGAAAAGAGATGAAAATTATAAACTCATGAATTAATGAAGAAAAGAGAAACTAAGGTTTGCCATGGAAAAACTAGAGAGAAAAGGAAGAAGGAAACTAAAACTAAACCTAAGAATCCAAAATATAATGTGAGAAAGGAAGGTCTAGGGGAGAGAGAGAAGACCTATTAATAGTTTTTACAAAACCAGTAAAAAAAAGCAAAAATTAACCTTCCGGAAAAACCGCCCGGTCTACCAGGCAAAACCGCCCGGTCGGGCGACGTTGTTCTGAAACTACGACAAAAATGAAATTCCGCCCGGTCGGGCGCGCAAGCACTATTGGAGCCACTTTCGCCCAGTTGACCGGGCAAACATGCCTTGTACTCTGAAGAAATTTTCGTCTCGCCTGATCGGGCGAAACCGCCCGGTCGACCGGGCGGGAAAACTACGATTTTTGCGTCAACTTGCGAAGACTGTATCTCTTAAACCAGAAGTCTATTTGGGGCTTGTAACCTATCGTTGGAAAGCCCTTCACGTCTAGTTTCCAGCCCAACTTGAATTTCTTGATTCTAAGAAGCAAATCAAAAGTTATGATCAGAAGAGTATACATGACTCCTTTTTCACATTTCTTCTAATGATTTTCCGCTTCGTTTTCGCTCAAACTCGTACTAAGACATATCCATACTATCCTTATGCATCGTAGCTTATTTCCAAGTGCTCCTAATCCTTAAGCTCAGCTAAATATACTCCAAATACGTTCTCATTACCTGAAATTCATCAAAAACAAGAAAACATACCGAATAGGAGTAGAATAACATAACTTAAGAATATGATGCAATAATGAACCTAAATATGAATCTAAATGCTTTAAAATGCAACCTAAATGCACCTTAAAACTATATATAAATATGACTTATCATGTATTATCTCCAGTTTCTCCCAGTTGGCTTCCACATTTAGCACTCATTTTGTAAGCAATAGGCGCCGTGAACGCACGACCGGTAAACTGCTCTCTGTTAAGCAAGGGAAAACATAAAGTCTTCGTGATTTCATTGGACGGTTTAACGTGGAAGCAGTGTCCATTCCGCGACTTTAGCAGGACGTGGCCGTTTTAGCCTTAATGACGGGGCTGAGGGAGGGGTCAGCATTCAGAAGTTATTTGGGTCGCAAGACCTTCACGTCCTTAGGTCCTGTTCTGGGAAAAGCAAATGATTTCATAAGGGGCGAAGAGTTTGACAAGGCCGCGAACAATCAGCACCGCGAGCCCGAAAAGAAAAAAGAGAAGAAGCAAAGGAAAGACAAAGGTCGTGAAGGTGATTGCGGCCGAGATGAAAGAAGGCAAGAATCCAATATGGTCAAAAGAGGAAGTGACCGTGAAAGAAATGACCGCGAGAAGGGTGAACGCAAAGAGAAGTTCGACGCGTACACTCAGCTCACCACCTCCTGGAGTCAGATATACTTGATCAACAAAGACAGTGATAAATGGCAGCGTCCAAAACAAATGTTCCATAAAAACCGCGACAAGAGCAAATGGTGTGATTTTCATGGCGATCACGGGCACTTGACGGAAGATTGTCGGCGTCTGAAGGATAACTTGGAGGATTTGGTAAGAAGGGGCTATTTCAATCAGTATAAAGCTCAGACTAAAGATGGAGACTTGTAAAGCCAGCCAACCGGAATGTTCAGTAGCGGATCAGTGAGATCCATGTTATCAGTGGCGGCCCGATTCATGGGGGAAGTGTGAACGGAGCAAAGGCAAGCTTGAAAGAGTTTAGGCATCAAGTCAACTTCAACGAAAGTATGCAATGGAGAAGACCGCCAGTAATGCCCGCTATGTCTTTTACTGTAGAGGACGCGAAGCATGTTGTGTACCCCCATGACGACCCTCTAGTGGTCATACTGAAAGTATCAAACTGTCTGGTCCATAGAATTTTGGTAGATGGAGGAAGTTCGGCAAATATATTGTATCTTTCAACGTTTGAGAAACTAATGATTGGCCGAGAGCATCTGAAGCCCGTCCGTTACCCAGTTATTGGTTTCACAGGGGCGTCAGTAATTCCCGAAGGCTTGATAACCTTACCGGTCAGGGTAGGAGAAGACGAGAACGCCAGAGATGTTATGGCGGAATTTTTGGTGGTTGACGTGCCTGGAGCTTATAACGCAATTATCGGGCGCCCTTTTATCCATGACGTCCAAGGAGTTGTGTCAACGTACCACCTTACCATGTTGTACGTTTCTAATCTTGGGACGACAGCGAAGTTGAGGGGAAATCAGAAGATGGCGAAATCATGCTATATAACAGCACTGAAGCAGCAGGCAAGGAGAATGCCGGTAGAAGAATTGAATCCGCCAACTCGGAAACAAAAGCGAGCCCAGAAGAAAGCTCTGGCAGGCGAAACTGAATCCGAGAATGGAGATGAAGAAATGACGAAATTTCAATGGAAGAACTGGAGTCTAGGCCTGATCATACGCCAAGACCCAAGCCAGATGGAGAAACAAAGGAGGAGATGTTAGCATGAGATCCGGTAAGGACATTTGCTATCGGAACAGACATAGACCCAAAGGTCAGAGTCAACCTGGTGACTCTCATAAGAGAAAACGCGGATGTATTTGCGTTCTTAGCAAATGAGATGCCGGGAATAGACCCAGCCGTGATGGTACATCGTTTAAACGTCGACAGTACTGTCCGCCCTATCAAGCAAAAGAAGAGAAACTTCTCCACTGAAAAGAACAAGGCCATAAAATAAGAAGTTGATAAGCTGCTGGCGGCGGATTTCATTGAGCCATGCGATTATCCAGAATGGTTGGCCAATGTGGTCATGGTAAAGAAAGCTAGCGGCCAATGGAGGATGTGTGTAGATTTTACGGATCTCAATAGAGCTTGCCCAAAGGACTGCTACCCGTTACCGAGAATAGACCAACTGGTGGACTCTACTAGCGGACATGCATTGCTAAGCTGATGCGTTCTCTGGATATCACCAGATTAATTTGCTTGAGGCCGACAGAAAAAAGGCAGCATTCATCAAAGATTGCGGCGTATACAACTACAAGACAATGCCGTTTGGGATTCGTAATGCAGGAGCAACCTACCAGAAGCTGGTCGATAAAGTATTCGCGGATCAGATGGGGAGAAATATCGAAGCATATGTTGACGACTCTATTGTGAAAAGTAAGACTGACCGTGAACATTTAGCTGACCTGGAAGAGACCTTCAGAACATTGAGGAAGTATAAGATGAAGCTCAACCCAAAGAAATGTGTCTCTGGGGTAAGGGAAGGGAAGTTCTTAGGCTTTTTGGTCAGCAAGAGAGGGATTGATGCAAACCCAGACAAGGTTCAAGCCATTGTCAACCTGCCTGAGCCAAAAAGCGTCAAAGATATTCAGAGGCTAACAGAGGCGGCACTTCATTTTTCAGGTTGCAAGATATATTCATTGGCAACCCACAAAGTTCCTGATTACCAAAATAGTTACTCTCATCAAAGTTTGCAAATTGTCCAGTTTCGGGCACTCTCCCAGTCAAGTTGTTATATGACACATTGAAGATAGCCAAGAAATTGAGCTCAACGAGCTGGAATGGAATCATGCCACTCAAGTTGTTGAAAGAAAGGTCCAAGCTTTCCACCTGCTTTAGATTGGAGAAACTGTTCGGTATGGACCCGAAGAACAAATTACGTGACAAGTTAAGTGAATGAACGTGCACCAAGTTTCCCAATTCTGAAGGAATAACACCAGTAAGTTGGTTGCCAGACAAATCTAGTCCAGACATTAGCCTAAGAATGCCACCAACGTAACATAAGAGAAATATCCATTCTTTTCTAAAAATTCAACTTCTTCGGGTAATCTGTGTTGTTCTAGCACAGATAGCACAGAAGGATCATCCAAAGTGTATATAATGTGATAATCATCCAAAATGAGGGATATGATAGTTTGGTCATAGAAAGAGGAGCTGTTGACATATTTTCGCCCAAAAGACATATTTTCAAGACATGTAGGAACCGGTCCATGTAGACTATTATTTGAGAGATCTAATATGTTAATCTTGTCCAATTGACATATTTGGTTTGGGATTTCTCCATATAAAGTGTTTCCGGCCAATAGAAGTACTCTTAAGCTCGAAAGCTTATTAATCCACAACGGAATGCCACCTGAAAGTTGATTATCTTTCAGATCAAGTGTTTTAAGTGATGAGTAGCTCGATAATGCATTTGGTATCGGTCCAGTCAAACTGTTTTGTTATAGATGCAACAAATTTAAAGAAGAAAATGTCGAGCACGAGGGTATAGATCCACTGAAGGCATTCTTTGAGAGATCCAAAAATCCTAGTCGGAGTTTGCATAATTCTGTTGGAATTCGACCTTGCAAATTATTTCCTGACATTGATAAAGTGTACAAGTATGAAAAGTTGCCAATCCACCCAGGAAGTTTGCCTATAACATTGTTGTTGGATATATCCAAGTAACTTAAGTAAGAGCTTTTTTGAAGCGCACCCTTTATTGTCCCACCAGATTGATTGTTGCTTAGCTTCAACCAGTTCAACCATGGTAGGTTCATATTCTCTATTATTGCTTCCCCTTGTAGATTGTTGTCGGAGACTTGCAAAACCTCGAGATAATTACAATCACTAAGTAAGCGGCTTGACAGTTCTCCTGAGAAGTTATTATTCGACAAATCCATATACCTTAGTCCTGTGATATGACCTATAGAGGGTGGAATATGTCCTTCAAAATGGTTCATTGAAATCTGTGTTGCCACCATGAATCTCCCATTTGAATGTCCAACTTGTTTCCTGAAAGTCGTAACACTTGAAGGCCGGAGAGGTTGGCCAAAGAAGTCAAGGAAAATTCACCTTTTAAGTTGTTATTTGAAACATAAAAAATTTGTAGGGAAGACAAATTTTTGATGCATGAAGGCAAATACCCATCAAGGAGATTGTTCTGAAGATGCAACTCTTGAAGGTTTCTCAACTTGCAAAATCCTGCACAAAGAACTGATTTGTTGGACATGGGGCAACATAGTCTTGCAGCTCCTTTAATCCATAGTTCTAAATGACAGTAATGGTAATAAGTTTATGTGTAATTTTGTAAGAAACGTCTCATGTCAATGTCCAAAATAATGTTTATAGACCCATAAACCATCTCTTATGTTTATAAAATTTCAGTATCATCTATTACTACTTTGGAAGATGGTATTTTGTGGTAATGCAATTTTGCAAAGAAAAATACATGTTCGAGGATTAAATTACATTACTGTATGAGATAACATCAGGTCTTTAGATGAAAAGAAAGGATTTTGAATTTGCATATGAATGGTGTATGGGTATAACCCAAGTACGTTAGCGGACCTTCATGAGGAATCCGCGAACATAATTGTGGATGCGAACTTTTTAAGTGTCGTCTATAGCTCTAACAAGTCAGTTCATCGGTGTGGTCCGGCATTGTTGGCGGTCGCCGAACAAGACAAAATAGAGTAATCTTTCCTCCTGTCAGGCACACTACAGCCGTACACGTGTAAAAGGATTACGCACCCTGTCAGAGGAATAGTACTTTTATAAATACCCCACTAGTACTATTCTGCAGGTACATTATCTCACACTCATAATTCTTCTTTCTCTCTCTACTTTCTCTCTCTAAATACCAATGGGCCACGTACTGACTTGAGCGTCGAAAGGGGTTTCCTCGCATCCCCCCCGAGGGTAGTTCACGTTTGCTTCTTGTGCAGCTATTCACCAGAGGGCGATAACCCAAAATCTTTGACGGACTAATCGAGACCGCCAACAGTTTCAATACCGAAACAAATGGCATTGAGGTACTGACTTTTTTCTTCATATAGTTGTGGCTGAAATCGCATGATCACACAACCAATTAAATGTTTGGAACTAATGAAGGATGCCTTACCTTGGAAAGAACCATGGAAGTTATTGTCGCCCAAGTATAACACCTGTAGCTCTTCCGGATTTGCTAAATGTGTAACTAACTCTGCATCAATATGTAGGTTGATTGGTTGAATCAATACTTAAAGATTTGTTTTTATAGGTTGATCTTATAAGAATTGCATCACCATAATGACAAATTAGCCTTTACTCTAAGGCAAGTTAATTACCTTTTACCGGTACATGAAAGTCATTTCCTCTCAATTCTAGTACTTGTAGCTCCCTCAGCATCTGTAAATCTGCAATACAGGGGAAACTGAAACAAACACAAAAGGCGTGAAACTATAATATTGGATTGTGTGTGTTCTACTCCAAAAGTATTCTGTCCCATTGTTCCATTAAATTTTCTCTATCATTTCATAAAAGTATCTTCATAGAATATGTAGCACCAAAATGAAAAACCTTCATAGAAAATGTCTACTTTCCAATTGTCTCTCCACTGGCCAACTTTATTTAAGCAGGGTAAGTATTTCAAAATCCTATGTTGATTTTTCTTTTTTTTTTTAGGGGCACCAACTGGGGACCCCTTGGTAAGAAGAAGGACTCTATTGAACCAGCACCTATTGCAGGTCAACCAGCCCAACTACACAGGTCAACGCTTGAGAGCAAGGGGGAAATAAGGGAATCCCTACTCCCAAGCACAAGTAGATATTCGTGGGATTCAAGCTTGTGACCTCAAAGTCACAAGATGAGTTTCCCATCACCTCCAGCAAGCAAGCTTGGTAAATCCTATGTTGATTGAGTTCTATTCCATGAAATGTAATACTGTCTTCGTCTTCTTTTATTTGCTACATCTACACAAATGGTTCTCTCAATTATTTATTTGCTGTAATTCTTTTTTTTATAACTTGTAGTCCCCATATTATTCCTGTATATATGTATTGCCATATGATTTTTTTGAAGGTAAAATGAACGGGCTCACTTGAGACTTGAGAGGGGATAAGCGGAATTCCTCAAACGAATCATAAGTGGTTTGATCCTTAGACCTCAAGGATATGCGATGGGAAGCGATATCACTACTTCACGATCTCAACCTCATGTATATATTGCCAGATGATATCTTCTATACTTCCCCTTTTTTTTGACATTTATCTACGTGATTCCTATTTATATTACCTTCTGTATTGTCAGCTAGTAATAAAGTAAGGGTCCCACCACCCTCAAATGCATTTTCTAACTCATTTCTCATTGTATGAACATGAATCACATTCTTTCGCGTATTTGTTACATACTCTGCTGAGACGAGGAAAATGTAAAATGTGGAAATAAAAGTAGATGGAGGGACTCCTAAACTAATAAACATGACTAGTATTTCAAAACAAGTACTAAAATATACCCTGGGACAAAAAACTGGATTCACTTAAACCAGCACAAACGGCAAGGACCAATTTCTTAAGTGAAGTAAGAACAACGATAGAAAGACTCCCATTTTGAAAACTGGTAGAACCTAGATTCAAAAACTCCTTTTTTGAAAACTGGTAGAACGTAGATTCAAAAACTGAAGGTTCTTCAATGTTGAGATATTTGTGGAACCTGCAGATTATATATGAAACAATTTTTAGATAATTTACATCTTAACAATGATTAATTTACATAAATTCGAAATTAGTACATCTAATCCACCATACACTTAAAATATAATCCATCCATCCCATATTATAGTGCTTCTTTCCTTTTAAAGTGTCCCAAAACGTAATTCTTGTTTCCTTTTTTTATTCTACACTTTTCCTAGAAAAATTATGCCACCATCATTTATTTGCTTATTGGAAATGTTTTTTTGCTTTGTTTATTCAACCCAAGGGTTGAATTAGTCATACATTTAATGCTCTTTCACTACTTATTGTCATTCTCTCTCCTAAAATCAGCTTTTTCCCCATAAAATTTATTTTCAATACACAAATACTCTTTACCTTCCTCTTAGATTCTATTGACCTTAATACCCATACAAAAATAGAATCATGCACTATCATATGGGACGGAGGGAGTAAAAGCTATAGAGCACGGAAATTTTTGCCACCTGAGATTTACCAACACAATCATTTTCATGCTAATGAAGACTATAAACGGTTGAAATAAGAGGTTTCCCATTACAAAACGTTTCCGTTTTACAAACCTCAACCATTTGTATGCTACATACATATGACTGAAAAAAATGAAAACGCTTGAGATAAGGAGCATAGGATTACCATCACTCTCTACTAAACCATTAATGCTGTTTTGGGATAAGTCGAGGTCTATGAGTTGCCTAAAAGGGCGGAACAACGTCACGTTGAACAGCCATGGCTTTTGTGTTGCATCTTGAGCAAATAACGCCATCCCGCTTAGATCTAGCTTGGTTACACGTCCAGTGGACATGTTGCACACATCCATATTCCAAGCACAACAATTATATTTTTGGCCATTTTCGGACCACGGTGTGTCTGAGTCAGCATAAAGTGGGTTTTGGTCTCTGTATTATTTGAGATAGGCCTTAATTTCTAACAAAGCAAGCCGCTCTTCGTTTTTTTTTTTTTTTTTTTTTTTTTTTGATTTGGAGATTAAGTTTTCGCTAACTCTTACAAGCGCACTAGTAGCAGTAAAAACACCAACACATTGGCTGGTAAGGCATGCATAGCATGCTAAAGAAACACCCCAGCATAATGCTGGGGGTAAGGATCGAACCCCTGACCTCAGGGGCCAAGGCATGCATAGCAAGCCGCTCTTCGTGTATGCAACATTCTATTTTACTTGCATGAAAAAGCAGAATGGCTACCAACAGTAGCCATAGCAAGTATTCTGCGCATCTTCCCAACTCATTATACACAAAATTGTATGCTGAATTTAGGGAGTGAGACAGAGAAACAGAGGATTAAAGTTTTGGATTTAGTTATTAACTGGATGCAACATATGTATAGAGTATAGTCTATAGTGCAGCAAGTGTAAGGAATAATTAAAGTCAAGTCAATTTTGATTCTAAAAGTCAATGCATGAATGAAGTAAAGAACGAACATTAGACAAAAAAAAAAAAAAAAAAAAAAAAGAAGTGGTGGAAGACTAATTGAGTCATTGATCCGTGATCTTTGGGTTTGGATGATTGTATTCTCTTGAAGTGATATCCAAGTGGTCCAAGATGCTGTGTTTATGTCCTTAAAAGTTCCACAATGTGTTCATAATTTGTTGGTTTACTTTTGGGAATACAAGTTTTAGCTGAAGGTAAGTCGTAAGAATACCTTCATAGACGGTGTCATTTGACCTTTGGTATTTTCTACGGTCCAATTTTCATATTTAATAGGTAAATTAAATCCTCTGGCCTGCCAGCGTACAGAGCCTCGACCAAAAGGCCTATTACAAGTTATATACCCCCAAACTCCCACTTGGGGGTAGGAATTAACCCTAGACTTTTGTTAGAGAAGATGGGTAAGCTCACTACTTGAACCAACCCCAATTCCTATGAAATATATGATACACCTTTTCCTTGGATCGGTATAAAAAAGAGTTTGTATTATGCAAACATGACTTTAGATAATACTTAACGTCCTAAATAAGCTACATTTGATAACCTAGTGGTATTAGCATCACCTCTTATCCCACAGATTCTAGGATTGAGTCTCACCATTTGCTAGAGGGATCTCCAATTCTCCCTTCCTTGTAAAGATTTCAAGTTAACTATCTAAAAAAAAATTGAAAATACTTAGGATCCTAAATTTTGTTATAAGGGGGTCCAAATAAAGTTATAATCTAGCTATTCTTAATGTTAGATAACTTAGACTTCTTTTATTTAGAACTTTCTTTATGTGGTGTGCTCTATTTATTATTCTTTGATTGGATCTCATTCTAAGGCTGAGCTTTTCTAAGGGTCTCCTTTGACCTCATTCAGTCTTAGATGAAGTATGGAAACTTCAAATTAAAATGATGGTGTGAATGAACATATAGGCCGAACTTCTTGGCTATATACGGAGTATATGTAATTTACATTATTTTCAGGTCAAGAAGATTATATATAGTACCTCATTTACTTCTTAGCATAAAGACTTATTGAAATGTAAACTACTACTTCCTTCCTTCCTTTTTAGTTTACTCATTTCACTTTGAGGGAGAATTAAATAGGAAGTCCAAAAGTAAGAGAGTGAGATAGAGAAATTAAAAAGTGGGTTAAAATTCAAAAAATGGATGACATGGATGTAAAAAGAGGTTAAAGTATATGGAACATGTTATCAAGAATAGAAACAACAATTGTGTGTAGAGTAAAAAAAAAAAGAGACAAAAAACGGAAAGTAGGTAGATTAAAAAAAATGGAGGGAATATATACAATTTTCTTATATGAATAGAACTCATATTTCCAATATTTACCCGGGGATTTTTCGCCAATTGCAACCTTTTATAATAACGAGTTTGTTAATTGCAGTCTATTCATTTTAAGCTCTCCAATTGCAGCCTTATAAACTCAAGGTACCCTTAAGTTGCAGCCCAATTTCATTTTCAGGCCAAAAATGACGTCATAGTTAACCATAGTTAACTCCAACGATTCTTTTTTTCTCAAAACCCTCAACTTCTCTCTCTCTCCTCTGACCTCCATTTTCTCTCTCCTCTCTCTCTCCAGGACCACCATTTTATCTCTCTTCTCTCTTCTCTCCTCCCTCCTCTCTCCTCTCTCCTCTCTCCTCTCTGTGCTTGCATTTCTAAGATAATCTGGCAATGACTCAAAATTTTGCAGGAAGCTCCACACGAGCATCTTCTACATTCTTGAATATCCGCCTCATATACATCACGAAGATTGCATGTCCAAAGAAAATGACATTCTTTAAAAGCAGAGTTATGTTATAACACAGTGGAAGTTTACAAAAGGGGGAAACAAAATTTCATAAGTCCCTAAATACCACCTGTATACCATCCACCAAAATAAAGAGCGAAAATAAAAAAGTTATATGATATTTACAATTAAAATAGTGGTGCCAGCAAAGAGCTCTACATGAAACGATAACAAGGATACTAATTCTTTGTAAGAGAAATCTAGCTTAAGAATCATTTCAAGAATTTTGAAATGTACAGCCCACAATTACACCTCTTACCATCTTGACTCCAACCTCTACCCTTCTTAAACGTAATTCCTGCCACATAATTACCAATTCATTAATACAATTGCACTTAATTAGGTTTTGAGATCAAAAGCCCCAATTTTTTTCAATCGACAAGCCCTTATTTTTGGACCCAAAATTTTGAAATCAAAAACCCTAAAAATCCCGAATCAAAAAATCTTGGGCAAAAAACATATATTTAGTTGTACTAACCTTGTTTCATGATGCGCAACACTCCAAATCAAATCAGGGGCACTGAATTGAAGGGGAGGAGAGAGAAAAACAATGTAAAATGAGTTATGGGTTGAGAGAAGAAACAGAGCAAAAATACGAGGGAAATAAACGTTAGACTTAACTATGGTTTAGATGTGACGTCATATTCAGGCTCATTTGGCCTGAAAATGAAATTGGGCTGCAACTTAAAGGTACATTGATTTTCAAAGGCTGTAATTGGAGAGTTTGAAATGAATAGGCTGCAATTAACAAACTCGCTATTATAAAAGGCCGCAATTGGCGAAAGATCCTTTAAGCGGTGACTAAATGTATCCATCTCAACTAATTAAGTACGCGGTGAAATACGAGTGGAAGCGACTAGATGCGTTGAAAAGTAAAAAGGCTTTGTTCAATGTCTCAATGATATTAAGAATCCCAGCTATTTTGCCCAACTCAAACTAGAGTGTGACAAGTCAAGTCAATTAGTCGGTCAACGTATGCAATGTTATCTTTATAACAGAATTTATAAAAATAATAACATAATTAGTCAAGAAAAAAGAAGAAGCTAATGTCCAAAACTCCGAATGCTGATAGACGTAGTAATTGACAACCACTAAGCACTTTCTATGGGACAGAGGTAGTAGTTCAGTGGAGTACTACCGCGAATTTTAGGACTTGCTCAAGCAGTGGCGGATTCAGGAATTTATGAATAGTTGGTCACTACCGACTAGGTTGCACAGAGACGGGTACGGGTACGGGTACGTGTTCGAATACGCGTATCCATATAAGATAATCCATGAATTTAAAAAAAACTACTTCAAATAAAATCAATTTATGACTAATAATAGTTCATATTACAATAAAATAGTACCTAATTGAGATGGAGGAGGAAGATTTTGTTCATAATCTCGAGGTGGTGAAAGATTTGGAGGAGATGGAGGAGGAGATGGTGGAGGAGAAGGTGGAGGTGGATTTTGAGTTGGCGTTCTTTTAACAAAAAAACTTGAAATATCCTTCGTTTTTTTCCTTTTCATTCTGAAAATTAAATTAATAATTTGAATGAGATTAAAAGGTCAACACAATACAATCAAGCACATTCTAATTTGTCAATCAATCAACCTTAGTAACATAATTCCTAAATCACAAATTCACAACACAATCATTTGTCAATTTCGCATCCTAATCTAATTCCTAAATCACAACACAATTGTAATGAAATCCAATTGACAAAAATACACAAACACACAATCATTTGTCAATTTCGCATCCTAATATAACTCCCAAATCACAACACAAATACACAATCGTTATGAAATCCAATTGACAAAAATACATAAATACACAATCATTTGTCAATTTGGCATCGTAGTCTAATTCCCAAATCACAAGTTCACAACACAATCGTAATGAAATCCTAATGAAATCCAATTGACATCCTAGCGATTAAGCGAAGTTTAAGAAGGTTGAATTAGAAGAATACCTGTCACCTGAAGTTTGGCGCCGCTCCCGCTGCCGCCTCGTAGCTCCGCGCCTCCGCCCACTGCCACCTGCCGCCTGCCGCCTATAATCAGACATGAAGAAGTGAAGATGTAAGATTCAACCACAACACAAACATCATCACCAATCTGCGGAGTGCGGCCCTCCTTGGCTTGCCAAGAATCAAGATTAATCAACCTAAATAAAATAGATCTCAAGTTCCTCAAGTTCGAACCTAAATTCGACCTAAATAATAAATCAACCTAAATAATCAACCACAAAGAACCTTTAAATCAACCTAAATTCGAAGTTTCGAACCATAAGTCCATGACCTCAAGTTCCTCTTCAACGAGACAACGACCTTCGAATAGATCGAACACAAAGAACCACAGTCCACAAAGAACCTAAATCAACCTAAATAGATCGAAGTCGAACATTGAAGTGATTGAACAAAAGTACAAAACCCTAACAAAATCTCACCTCACCGGTGAACAATTGAACAAAAATGATAAAAAAACTGAAAGAATTATAAACTCACCAGTCACGGGTCACCGGCGAGTCGGCGACGAGTCGCAAGGGTGAAGTTTAGTGTCTCAGCCACTGGCGACACTTCGCGACTTCGCAAATCGCGGATCTACGTCGCGCCTGCGAGGCCCCTGAAGTGTGAAGTGCTACTGCCGTCTGCCTACTGGGTGAGGGAAGATATCCGTCGAAGCGTCGACCGTCGCCGTCGCCTGAAGAGTGAAGACTGAAGACTGAAGTTCGCGAAGGAGAACGAGAGAGAAAGAGAAACTGGGTGAGGAATGAGGGTTAGTTTCGCGTGAGAGAGGAAAATAATTTTTTTTTTTTTTTTTTTTTTTTTTTTTTTTTTTTTTTTAAGAATAGTCCTATAGGGACCACTACTAGATCCGCCACTGTGCTCAAGGTTTAAATCTTCACCCCAACAATAAGTTGGGAATGTCTCTTCACACTTTATCTTAACATTCTCATTTTGGAAAAAAAATACTTCAACGTGGCTCAACCAAGCCAAACACGATTTTTGTATCGATACTGACATGGTTTCTAAGATTTCAACAAGTGACCAATGATGCATAGTAGAAGTCTTACTATCTTAGTCAGGGGTTGATTCTTAGGCCAATTATCTTTTCTGATAAAAACAATAGAATAAAAATAGGTACTTTCTTTTCACATTCTCATTTTCACAAAAATACTTCAAACTAGCCCAAAGCCAAAAACATATTTTTTATTGATACTGACATGGTTTCTAAGATTTGAACATATGACCAATAATGTGTAGTAGAAGTCTTACTATCTCACCCAACTATAATATGCTATTCACTCCACATAAACTAATTACTTGAAAAATCTGAGTGTTATAATGTACAAAGTTCGCTTATATTCATTAGGTATTGACTATTGATGAAAAGACATTTTAGATTTGGGGTGCGTTTGGCTGGACTGAATATATTTTCGATGGAAAGTGGTTTCCATGATGAAATATATATTCCATAGGAAATCTCAATTCTAGATTGATTTTCTTTTGCTTGGTCACAAAAAAAGTATGCAAAATGAGTAAGGGCGGAGGAAAGATATAGCCAACCAAATCAGTGGAACTAGGGGTGGCAATGATGCGAGTCGAGTTCGAGTTTGAGCTAACTCGACTAGACTCGTTAGCATTTCGAGTCGAGTTTGAGTTGAGTCGAGCTCACTCGAATCGAGTTTTGACCGAGCTTTGACCAATTCGAGCATTGACCGAGTCGAGTTTTGACCGAGTAGATTTCGAGTAGCTTGCAAGTTTCTCAGGTTAAAAGTAACAATAAGGTGAAAAATGTTGAATTTAGATATTTTGCTATTGATAATTGTGGAACAATGGAGAATGAGTGAGGTCCTAACGCCGTAATTAAAAAAAAGAGTGTTTTTTTGTCAAGTGAGAGCATGAGACGGATGTAGCCTTTGATGATGACTGAAAGTGCGGCTTCCCTTGCCTCGCTCACAAGGGAAAGTTATTTTCCACCCTTAGAAAACAAAGTTCAACCCATATTTCTCCCGCTCAAATCCGACTCAAATAAAACAAAGGAAAGTATGAAAAACAATTACCTACAAAAGCATTTTATTTCCAACCAAACACACCCTCGATGCTAATAACTTCGTCAATTTTATGACTTTGAACAAATACTCGAAAAGATACAACGAGCCAATCTAAAGTATTTATAAACTTTAAGGATAATTACATAAAAAAAGAGAAATTCTAATTATATTATTCGAGGTAAAGACTTGCGACACTACCCGGATTACACACTAGTATAGATATTAAATCTAGTTGTTTTATTATGGTGAAAAGCAAATGGGTACATAATTACTAGGGTCTCGAATGATTATTATGACAATAAACTTCACTCATAAAAAGTTCTAAATCCTAATTAATAAATACTCCCTCCGTCCCAGAAAGATCGGAACACTTGTTCGGACACGTAGTTTAAGGTGATAAGTTGTAGTGTGGTTATCAAATGTTATTTTATTTCAAAAGTAGATGTAATAGGAGTTGGTGGGGTATTTTTTATTAGAGGAGAGAGAAAGTTAGGTAACTTTTAATTGATAAAAGGTAGAGTGTGGGCCAAAAATCGTGTAAAAGAAATAATATATTAATGGTGGGACCATGCCAAAAAAAGAAGTGTTCAAACTAATTTGGGACAAACATAAAAGGAAAGTGTTCAGACTATTCTGGGACGGAGGTAGTACAACGATAGTTGTGATATTGGTAACCACCAAAAGATACGCCTATCGACAAATTCAAAGAACGCTCCATGCCAGTGAGGGTTGATGTAGAGGATTACTATAGTTGCTAGGAACATAGTAACACAAGACATACAAAAGCTCCATACAAAGTCTACTACGTCAATTCCTCCGTGATCTTGATCAATTCCTTCATCTTCTTTAGTAGCATTTGCCGGAGGCAGTGCTTTGATTGGTTTATTCACCAAATACCCATAAAGTCTAGGATTCCCCAAATAGTTGCTCTCGTCAAAATTTGCAAATTGGCCTGTCTTAGGGACTCTCCCAGACAAGTTGTTGTATGACACATTAAAGATAGCCAAGAAGTTAAGCTCAATGAGCTCGGAAGGAATCGTGCCACTCAAATTGTTGTAGGAAAGGTCTAAGCTTTCAAATTGTTCCAAGTTGGAAAATCGACTTGGTATGAATCCTGACAAGAAGTTGTGAGACAAATTCAAGGATTGGATCTTATTCAATTCACCTAGTTGTGGTGGTATCTCACCGGTGAGCTTGTTGCAGGACAAGTCTAGTCCTGTCATAAGAACAAGATTTTTTACCTTTATAAGAAAGATATTGATTCTTATCCAAAAATTCAACTTCTTCAGATGTATCATAGAAGTCCAACTCTGTAGCATCACCCAAAGAGTAGTCGCTGTAAATCGGATCATATTCATACTTCATAGTATTATTGATCCCAAAAGACATATTTCCAAAGCAGATGGGTATATCTCTAGATAGATTGTTACGTGAAAGATCTAGTATGTTAATATTCTTCAACTGACAGAGCTGGTGAGGAATTAGACCATGAAGACCATTTCCAGCTAAGAGGAGTATTGTTAGGCTCGGAATTTTATTCATCCACAATGGAATCCCACCTGAAAGTTGATTGTCGCTTAGATCAAGTGTTTCCAACATTGAGCAACTTGATAATGCATTTGGTATTAGTCCTGTGAGACTGTTACTGTGTAGATGCAGAAAAGCAAACGAACAGCTGGAGCATTAAGGTATTGGTCCACTAAAGTTATTCTGGGAGAGGTCTAAGTAAAGTGTACATATTTCCTCTGGAATATTGCCTTGGAGATTGTTATGTGACATTGACAAAGAATACAAATCATCAGAGAAGTTGCCGATCCACCAAGGAAGAAGGCCTGTTACATTGTTGTTGGATATATCCAAGTAATATAACCGAAAGCTTTTTCGTAAGGAGTCCTTGATTGTCCCGCCAAAACAATTGTTGCTTAGCTTTAACCAAGTCAATGATGGGAGATTCATATACTCTGGTATTATATCCCCTTCTATATTGTTGTCTGAGAGCTCGAGTATACTCAAGGAACTTAAATCACTAAGCAATTTCCTTGGCAATTTCCCGGAGAAGTTATTGTTTGACATATCCAAAAATTTTAGTCCTCGTATCTGACCTAGTGAAGTTGGAATAGGTCCTTCAAAATGGTTTCCAGACAAGTTCAAATATTCAAGTTGGCGGAATACCAAACCAAAATTTACTGGAAGCTTATCATGGAAATTGTTATTAGAGATATCTAGAATCTTTAAGGATATGTTAGTAAAGCGAGGTAATTGGAGGCTTCCTGTAAGATCGTTGTTTGCAAGGTACAAAGATTTAAGCTTAAAGGAGTAGTTAAACAACCAAGTAGGGAAGGCTTTAGATAGGTTATTATGCGAGAGATCAAGATCACTTAGGTTGGTTTGGTGTGACAAGAATACAGGAATAGTTTCAACGGTTTTATACAGATTGCAATCTCGCAAGCCCAATGTTTGCAATTGAAATGTGGGTCGCCATGATGGATCTCCCAGTCGAACTTCCAACACGTTTCTTGAAAGTCGTAAAACATGGAGGTTTGAGAGGTTGGTGAGATAAGCCAAGGAAAAGTCACCTTCAAAGTAGTTATTAGAGAAGTCCAAGTACTCTAAAGACCTAAGGCTTGAGAGCACTTCTGGGAACTTTCCATCGAAATTATTGTTTGAAAGATCAAGGACTTTGAGAGAAGACAAATTTTGGAGACATGAAGGTAGGCCGCCATTAAAAACATTATTCCCAAGATGCAACTCCATAAGATTATTCATTCCACAAACACCTGAAAGAAATTAAAGTAGATAGTAGTGTTACTAGTTAGTTGACTTGTCTGGTGAATTTGCAGATAACTAATAGTACAACATAAAGATGATTTTCTCATGCTAACTAATCTTGAAAAATAATACGATATCGATTATTAATGGTGAAGGAATGGGACAAAAAAGAAAGAAAGGGAAATATCTGAAGTTGCATTTAACATGTTGATTAACAAAGGAATGTTGCAGTGACTTTGAATGATATTCATCGTTGGAGGTTGCATCAACCAATCAATGGATTACTTAGGCATATGATAGAGATGTGTGCAGGTACATCGGTTTGTTAGTAGTTGTGTGTGCGTCGAAGATTGAAAGCAAGGCAAGGTATCCAAATGCATAGGTCCACAAGACTGTGTTGCGCATAAGCCATGACACAGCCATGTATCTAGGACCACTGTTGTGTTGCATGGAGCACATCAGGGTCAGCTTTTTTCGAAGGCAAAAAGTACATGGTTTGCTACTAGCTTTCTTACACATTTGTGTTATATATGACACGACCATCTTTGTCTGGAAAGTTACAATATGTGCACATGAACCGATTCATTAACGTTTCGTTGTTTATGTGCTAGTATAAATATGATTAGCAGTCGTTTCGAGTGACTATGAGAGAGATGAAGCTAAATCGAGATATTTGAGAGTTCCATATGTGGACCATTATTGAACATCTGAATTTCCTAGTGGCAATTTGGTGGTTGTAGGCCAAGATGGGTCTGTAATGGATGGGTGGTGTTCCTCGACGTGTGGAATCTCTATAGTGAGTTGTGGAGAGCACTTTGAGGACAATCATGGAGATTGTAGAGTGCAAGAACCTACAAGATAAAGTGGAATGATCTAGAACACTCAAGAATAGTCTTGTATACAATATTCTAGAATTTATATATCTACCATGTTTGCAATCTAAAATGTATTAGGATGTTTATTACTCCCTAGTTTCTTTTTAATCTACTACACTTTCCTTTTTGAGTGCATTTCTTTTTAATTTGCACTTGTTGCTTTTTCTATTTTAGGTAACATGTCACATCTACTTTCTCCTCTTTTTCCACCCATGTCATCCACTTTTTAATATTTTAACCCACTTTTATTTTCTCTCTCTCACTTTTCAGTTTCTCTCTCCACCTTTTCAGTTTCTCTCTCATACTTTTGTACTTCCTCCTTAGTTCTCCTCCAAAGTGAAGTGAGTAAATTAAAATGAAACGGAGGGAGTATGTAGTAGAGTATGTAATACTCTACCAAACTTTTCTAGGATACCGACTTAAAGAAAAAACAACCTCTGTCCCTTAAAAATATTGTATATCTTACTTCATAGGATATAACCAAGGCAGTTCCCCAAAGAGATAAAGGCAAAAAAAGACAAAATTAGTAAAATTAGTAAGGGTAAATGACAAAAAGAGTCAAGTAGGTACAATATATGAAAAATTATATGTCAAAAAAGGGTACTACTATATGACAACTGACAAGTAATTTAAGACGTTGAGTTTTTTGATCCAGTATTCATTTCAAGAATGTCCTAAAAAAACAAAAAAGAAATAAAGGAGTACCTTGGAGTGGGAAGTTGAATTCATTCAAACTACATTCACGAAGGGACAATTTCTCAAGTGAAGTAAGATCACCTATAGAAATATAGCAAGTAACATAAATTTTTTGATACAGGTTCAACAATCTCAACTTTTTCTTTGTAGAACCTGCAAAGCAATATATATCAGGATTGTTAGATTGTCAAATACTATAAAGAAACGAAAACAACAATAGAAAAAAAAAAATACTTATGTAATTATTCCATAGTTAATATTTCCAATACATACCATCACTCTCCACCAAACCATTGATGTTGTTGTAGGATAAATCGAGGTGTACGAGTTCCCCGAATGACTGAAAATTGGCACATTGAACAGCCAAGGCGTATTTGAATACCCCACCGTGTAGCCGAGATGAAGCTCCGTTACACGTCCGGTGGAAGAATTGCACTGAACCATTTTCCAAGCACAACAGTTATATCTCTGTCCAGTATCATCAAACCAACTAAATGAATCATCATATTTAGGGTCTGCATACGACTTCATGTAGGATTTGAGTTCAAGTAAAGCAAGCCACTCTTCTTCAATGCAACATTCTTGATGCTGAGCATGAAGCAATATTGCTGCTAACACACAACCCAAGTATTTTACAATTATCCAACATCTCGTCATATTGCAAGACAATTGTTATGACAGATGTGAGAAAGAACAAATATTGAATGCAAAACAAAGAATAATCACACACAGATTTAACGTGGTTCACCAACGGAGTGTTAGCTACGTCCATGGCAGAGAGAGAATAATATTATTGATGAGAAGGATAACCAGAATTATATATGTGTTATGAACTAATAACCGCACAAAACGAATTAGGTTAAAAGCCTATTTATAACCCAACCACGAAAACGCGTTTCCGCGTCAAAAGCCCACCCTCCCGATCGGGTCGGGCGACATCCGCCCGATCGGGCGGACTACTTTACCAAACGAATAATGTACTCGGGCCCGATCGGGCGACCATCGCCCGGTCGCACGCCCGATCGAGTTCGGTCACTCGCCCGACGCCATCGGACGCCTTTCTTCCAAACCCCATGCTAAGTCACTGGACTCCGCCCGGTCGGGCGGCACACGCCCGACAAGACCAGGCGGCCCTGCGAACAAGTCCATTCGACGATATTCAACCAGATTCAAGGCACAAATTCCTACAAATCTCCACCATGACTTGAATCCTCTCACAATAAACCAGATAACCAAATGACCAGATGAACCAGATGACCAGATGAATTGATCACAATGCCCAGATTCTCCCTGCAACCAGATTTGCCCCGAAAGACAACCAGAATAGATTTGTCCCCGAAGGACACCAGACTAGACTAGCTCTTCAGGACCCCAAACCAGATTAGCCCCCTAAGGGCCCAGACTTGCCCCCAGTGGGCAACTAACAATCACAATCAGCTTGTAAGTCCAAGCAACCTTGGAACTTACCCTGTGGAACCAGATTCGAACAGATGTGTTGCTTATAATCCTTCCTAGCACAAGTAACACCTTCCTTGGATGGCCCAAAAATATTCACCATGTCTTCACAACCGTCCCTTTGGGGAGAGTTCCCAAAGATTTCACGCCGACCCAGAGCCAAGTTTGACTGACCCGATTTTGACGATGAAGAACATGGAATTCCAGATTCAGATTGTGAGTGTTGACGGACTTTTCCCTGATGTGAACCACCACTCCAACCTAGAATGCCTCTGTGCTCCACCTGTTTCTCAACATTATCACAAACAGCCAATGTGACAACCCCAGACTCAGATAACGTAGACCCTTGCAACACATACAATGTCTCCCGTTTAACCCCTTTCAGGATCATCTTCGAATCCTTGTAGACATACAACCCTCCACCCTCACCTTTGAAACTGAACCCTTTCTTGTCTAACAGACTAAGTGAAATCAGATTCTTTGTGACCTGTGGAACATGCCTAACATCATTCAAAGTACAAACTTTGCCATCACATGTCCTAATTCTGATGGACCCTATACCAACTATCTTACAGACCTCACTGTTGGCCATAGTAACACTTCCATCAACCTGTTTATAGTTCATAAACCACTCCCTGCGCGAACACATATGACAAGACGCTCCAGAATCTAAAACCCACACATCACTGCAGTGTGTTTGTTCATTAGCAACTAAAGCAATATCATCATCAGAACTGAAATTAAGCAGCAGAACCAGACCCAGATTCATCAATCCCAGATTTATTTTTCCTTTTAGGACATTCCCTTTTCCATTCCCCCATTTCCTTACAGTAATTACATACATCACTAGATTTAGGACCCCTAGAAGACGATTTCCTGGATTTTCTCCCCGAATTCCTCTGTCCATTACCACTGGCTACTAATCCAGCAGCCTGATCGACTGTCTGTACTAGACGCCTTATGACGAATCTCCCTAGTATGAAGTGCAGATCTTACTTCTTCTAAAGACAGACTATCTTTCCCAACAATAAAAGAATCCACAAAATTCTCATACGACGAAGGCAAAGATACTAACAGAATTAAAGCAACATCCTCATCATCTACTTTAACATCAATATTACGAAGATCTAGTAAGATAGTATTCAGTTTATCTAAATGATCCCTCAGAGACATAGCTTCCTGCATACGCAGTGTTGTGCATGTACATGTTAAGTTTTGATGATGAAAAATATTATAATATGTTATAGTATGAAAGTTTGTGACAGATGGTTGAGAAAGGAATAAATAAATGAAGACTTTGAAGAAGTGAAGAATCAAGATTGGAGTCCAAGTTTATATTGAATTCCAAGTTTAGTTACTATATGCAAAATGTAATATGCTAGAACTAGATGATATATAATGTGCCAAATATAGAAATATAAAATTAGGATAATTATTATTTTCTTAGAGTTAAGGGAATAAATAATTATGTTAATTTCATATATCTATATAAAAGGAAATAGAAATTCGAAAATCAAGTTTATTAAAGAAAATGATAAAGTTTTGAGAAAACCGATTTATGAAAAGATTTTGAGAAAACGTGTTTTATAAAAATCGAGTAAAGATTTTGTTAAAACGTGTTTTTTATAAAAATCGAGTAAAACAGTTTTATAAAAAATAAGATTTTCGAAAATTGTTTTTAAAAGAATTTTGAGATAATAAAAGAGCATGAGATAAAAAGAAAATCCATTGGTTATCAAAGGTATGGATAAATATTGATTTAAGGAAAACTAATCTTTTTAGAATTGAAGATAAAGATGAAAAGGATAAAGGTTATTTTCTAAAAAGAAAAGGTTTTATCCCTTAAATTAAGGAGTTAAAGATAAACATATTTTGAGGGAGTTTCGATCAGTCCACAAGGTATATAAAAGTTTAATATTTAGTTTTACAACTCACGTTTTTCAAAGAGAAAAAAAATCGGAGATATTAAAAGCTGAAAACAGTTTCCTAAGGCACAGAGTATAGCACAGAGTTCTAGTCAGGTTAGGAAACTAAAACAACGTTTGTAATTATCCTCTATTTGCTTGAATAAGAAGCACGTTTTTGAGGATCTTTTCTTTCTGTAATTTCATTATTATAGAGATTGGCAACACTTAGAGTTAAGTGTTGGGGAGCACTACTAGGGTTAGTAGTGGAGGAATCGAATTGTATCTAGAGTTTGATATTTTACGATTCAAGTAATAAAAGAGTAGTTTGTGTGGACGTAGATCTCAGAGGTGAGATTGAACCACGTTAAATTCTTGTGTTTTATTATTTGATATAATTGTTTTAGTGTTTGATTAAGTTTCGTTTGAGCAAAAACATTAATCGGAGATTTTACGAGTGAATAACACAGTGCACGGCACTGTGCCATAAAGGTGTTTTTGCTAAAATCGATTAGATTTAGCCACTTAATTCAACCCTCCTTCTTGAGTGTCACCTTGTGTTCCAACAAGTGGTATCATAGCAGGCTATTCTCGAAAGGCTCATCCCTAGAGAATAGAAGTCATGAATATGCAAGATGACTCTCGAGATAGACACACCAAGTGCCCGATTTTCAACGGAAAGGACTACGGATGGTGGAAAGCTAGGATGAGAATCTACATCTAAGGATCGGATTATGAATGTTGGAAAGTCATTAGAAAAGGACCAATCCTTATCCAAGGAAAAAACGCTGATGGAAAGATGGTCGACAAGGATGAAGATGACTACGATTCGGTCGACTATGCAAAAGCCGAAAAGAACTACAAAGCAATGAGTATTCTCCAATATGGAATTGGACCTGATGAATACTCAAGGATTTCTGCTTGCACTACAGCTAAAGAAATATGGGACACGCTGGAGTTAGCCCACGAAGGTACGAATGAGCTAAAACAATCTAGAATAGATTTGCTTGTCCAACAATATGAATTGTTTACTATGAATAAGGACGAATCTATTCAAGAGATGTTCACTAGATTTAAACTAATCACTAATGAATTACATTCTCTAGGCAAAACATATACTTCTGAAGATTTAGTGAGAAAGGTGTTGAGAAGTTTAACAAATCGATGGCTCCCAAAAATAACCGCTATTCAAGAAGCTAAAGATTTGACTAAGCTTTCACTAGAACAACTTATTGGGTCATTAATGACTCATGAACTTGTCTTAGATTCTAAAACTAATGAACCAAAAAGTAAAGGTATAGCCTTGGGAACTGAATTGAAAATTGAAAATAATGATAGTGATGATGATATTGATTTTCTTACTAGAAGATTTAAAAAATTTCTCAAAAAGAACAAAAACAACAATCCTAGAAAAGATGAAAATTTCAAAGGTAAGAGCACTACATCTAACTTTAAGAAAAGTGCTACTAATTCGGGTTGTTTCAAGTGTGGAGAGTTAAATCACAAGATAAAGGAATGTCCCTTATGGAATAATGAGAAGCCTAAAGAAAAAAGGGATCAAACAAAGAAGGAGTTCAAGAAAGCAATGATTGCTGCCGTTTGGGGAGATTCGGATTCTGATGAAGAACAATCAGAGGCACAGTGCAATGAAGAAAAATTATGTCTAAATGCTGTACAAACATCACATAGAAGGGCACAGTGCCAGGACGATTCTCACTTGTGTCTAATGGCGAAAAGTTCAAACTCCCAAGATGAAGTCGAAGACAAGTGAGGTAAGTCTTCTTTCTCTAAAACCTTGAATACATCTTCTTTCAAAAAACCAACTTGTTACTTTGCTTGGAAATATCATTGATGATTGTCAAGAGATGAATGATGATTTTTCAATCATGAAAAAGGAAGTAAAAAATTTAACTAAGCAAACAGATTGGGTTGGAATTGGAATATAAGGATTTATTAAAGGACTGTAAAGAACTGATGAAAAAGACTGATGAACTTGAAAAAACCATTGAAGAGAAAAATGTTGAGTTAAACGCTCTAAGATACGAAAAGTCTCTTGCTAACAAAATCGTAAATGACACAGTGCCATACACTGTGTTAGAAGCTGAAAAATCGAGTCTTGAAAAGCAAATTGAATCGCTAAATCATGAGTTAGTTGAACTAAAAAATTCAAGACATAAATCAAGTATTGTTCCACTAATGCTGCCTAGTGATGCAAAGATAAGTGAAGAACTTGATAAAGTTAAGATAGAATTAGAAATTTCGAGAAAAAGAAATAGCGATCTAAATACTTCTGTTGAATTCTTAGAATCACAATTGACCATTTCTCGGAAAATGTATGAAAAATGGTTAGATGGTCAAAAAGCCTTAGACTATATCTCTAGTACAACTAGCAATCGAAACAGAATTGGTTTAGGATATACGAGACCCGGAGGCACAGTGTAAGGCACAGTGCCAAAAATTTTGAAAGAGACTTTCGTAAAAGAAAATATGTCGATCTACCTGAATATTTGATTTGCAACTTATGTGGAAAGAATGGACATCTTATGGATAATTTTAATGTCAAGAAAAAGAGTGTTGCGAGAAATGTAAAGTATGTAACTCAAATATGGGTTAGAAAAGACTTATTAGAAGTTCAACGAAAGAAAAAGGGACCCAAACAGATTTGGGTTCCTAAAATTAATAAGTGATATATACAAAAAATGAGAGTCTAGTGAGAGAAACTCTCATCTCTCTCTAGTTTTTTCACTGTTTGTCACGTTTTTTCGTTCATTAATTCACTTGATTTGAACTCAGCAATCTTCTTTGGAGCCATGGCAAAAGGTTCGAAAAAAGAAAATGGTGGACATAAGGCAAAACAACCGGTGAAATTGGTGAAGAAACCTCAAACGATTGATGCGAAAAAGACGAAAAGTGTGAATGATGTTTTGGAGAGTTCGACTTTGAGCTGGACATCGGAGGAGGAGAAGGATGACGATTCTGTAACTTCGGTGGATGTCAATGCTTCAAACCTTGATCGAGCAAATTTTGAGGCTGCGAGGAATCAAATGGAGAGCTGGATAGCATCAATTAGAACTCCTTTGAGGCAGAATTATGGGAATGTGGTGAACCCATCCCCTCACCCTATGCAACAACTTGTTAGTAATCCAGGTAATAATTCTTGGCGCCAAAGTTTATTTGAGACGATTCGGGAGGAAGGAATTGATTTAGATGTTAATATTACTGTAAATGATAATCCTGAGTCTGTTAATGAGGTGGTTATCACTGAAGATGATGTGAAGGAGGAGATTGTTTTCTGGGAGTCAGCAATTGTTTGTTATGTACTAGGGATGAAATTGCCATTTCGAATAGTGAATGGATTTGTTAGGAGAGTCTGGGGGAAATATGGCATTGACAAGATTGCTATGGGATTAAATGGTGTATTTGTTGTGAGGTTTCGAACTCTGGAGGGTAAGAATTTGGCTATGGAGGCTGGGCCAATTTTGTATGATAAGAAACCTGTGATTATGAAAGAATGGTCTGCTGAGTTAGATCTATTAAAGGAGACAGTGGCTATGGTTCCAACTTGGGTTAGATTCCCTGGCCTCCCTCTCAAATATTGGGGGCAGGTGGCTCTAAATAAAATAGCTAGTCTAATAGGGAAGCCTATTAGATCTGACAAAGCCACAGCACAGAAGGATCTTTTGGAGTATGCTCGTGTGCTTGTTGAAGTAAACATCAATCAAGCATTTCCTGATGAGGTGGTGTTTACGAATGAGAAAGGTTTGAAAGTGGTTCAGAAGGTGTTGTATGATTGCAAACCGATAATTTGTGAGGAATGTAAGGGTATTGGTCATATGGGAGAACAATGTAGACAGAAGAGGTATGAAATTGCTATGAAAAAGTGAAGCCAAGGAAACAATGGGTTGTGAAAGGCAATGTGGCACAACTCTGTTGTTATCAATGTGGGTCTTCTTTGGTGTGAGTAAGCGGCGAGAATGTTGATCCAGTTGCTTCTTTGGACTAGTGCAAGGTGGGCAAACGGGGAAATTATCCCTGTCCATCATGTTATGGGTGAGAATATTGAGCTAGTTTGTGAAGAGAGGAGGGTGGACGTGGCTAATGCGATCTTGGGCGGGACAAAGAACAAGCTCTCATTGGCGAGGGTCTAAAGATCTTTGTTCGAGATAGTGGTTGTAAACAAGATGCGGGGAGGAGGAGGTGTTGAAACCTCCTAATGGATAGTATTGGAAGTTGGAACATCGGAGGCATGAATAGCCCTCAAAAGCATAGTGATGTAAAATGGGTTTTATCTCACTATAATATTGGGCTTTTTGGGCTTCTGGAAACAAGGGTGAGGGCTGGAAATTTTTACAAAGTCTACCCTAATGTCTGTAATGGTTGGTCTATTATAACAAACTACCAGTATCATGTTGGAGGGAGAATATGGTTAATTTGGAGACCTAGTATCTTTGTAGTGAATGTGTGTGAGTATGGGGCTCAATTCATTCATAGTGAAGTTGTTCATAAGGCCCTTGGGAAGCAATTTGAAGTTCTTGTTGTCTATGGCTTTAATGACGCCGGTGATAGAGGTATGTTATGGGATTCTTTGGTTCGAGATTAGTAGGAAGATTCGAGGAGCTTGGGTGGTGCTTGGGGACTTCAATAATGTTCTGAATATAGGGGAAAGGATTGGATCCCAGGTTACTCTTGATGAGGTAGCCAATTTCAGGAATTGTGTTAGAGATTGTATGATACAAGATCACCCCTCTAGTGGGCCTTTTTTCACCTGGTCGAACAAACAAGAGGGTGAAAGCAGGGTTTTCTCAAAGATTGATAGAGTATTGGCAAATGATAATTGGTTCAATACTTTCATAGCTGCAAATCTTGTTTTTGCTCGAGAGCATCTCGGATCACCGCTCTATTGTCATTAAATTGGATGCGAATGTGGTGCCAAAAGCCAAGCAATTTAAGTATTGTAACATGTGGGCGAGATGATGAAGATTTCTTGAATAAAGTTCTTGAGAGGCGGCAAGGTGGCTTACATGGAGTTGCAATGTATCAAATTGTTAAGAAGCTTAAGAGACTAAAACCTATTCTGAAAGCTCTGCATAGAGATAGATTTGCAAATGTTGAGAAGGAAGCTCAGATTGCTCTTACTAAGCTTACTGATATCCAAAAAGCAATTTATCGGCAACCTTTGGATATTGAGTTACATAACCGGGGAGGCGATGGCTAGACAAGAGTACACCCAGTTATTGCCGAAGAATTAGCCTCCTAAAACAGAAAGTGAAAAATGCTTGGATAAAGGGAGGGGATGAAAATTCTGCTTATTTTCATGCATGCTTGAAAAAACGAAGACAGCAAAATCATGTATACCGCATTAAGGATATTAATGGGACTTGGCAGGAAAATCCTAGTGATGTTGAAGGCTGCGTTTTTGAGGTATTATGAAGATTTCTTTGGGTAATGTGAGTGATGCTGATAACCGTGTGAGTCAGGTTATTATCTCGGAAGGAGGGGTGGTGAATAGTAGGCGGCAACGGGGAGCTTTGTGCTACTTTCACTTTGGAGAAGATGTTAAAGGCTGCTATGTTTGACATTGATGATGGTAAAGGCTGCTTTGGGCACGATGGCTATTCTAGTGGCTTTTTAGGAAAGCTTGGCCTTGTGTGGGTCATGATATTGTGGAAGGCTATCTTGGACTTCTTTCGGACCGGAAGATTGCTTGAAACAAATCAATGCTACCACCCTATGCTTGATTCCTAAAGTGGAGCAGCCTGAAGATGTTAGTCAGTTTCGGCCTATAGCCTGTTGCAACGTTTTGTACAAGGTCATTTCTAAAATGATTTGCAACAGATTAAAGAGGGTTCTACCTTGCATTGTTGATCAAGTGCAAAGTGCGTTTGTTGAAAATAGGATTATCATGCATAATATCTTGATTTGTCAAGATATTTTGAATCATTATAAAAGAAAGAGTGAGCCTCCTAGATGCACTATGAAAATTGATTTAAGGAAAGCATATGACTCTATTAGTTGGGGATTTTTAGGTGAACTTTTGAGAAAGTTGAAGTTCCCTGAGAAGTTCAGAGGTTGGATAATGATTGTGTCACTAGTCCCACGTTTTCTATAAGCATAAATGGAGGGTTATGTGGTTTTTTCAAGGGTAAGAAGGGGCTTAGGCGGGGGATCCCTCTTTCCCCCGCTGTTTGTGTTAGTGATGGAATACTTCACTATAATTTGTAAGAAGATGAGTATTAAGCCTGGGTTTGCGTATCATTATAGATGCTTTCCTCTTAAGATTACTCATCTTATCTTTGCTGACGATTTAATGATGTTTTGCAAAGGGGAAGTGAAATCGGTGATACTCTTGACTAGAGCCCTGAAGGCTTTCTCTCAAGCTTCAGGATTGAGTGCTAATAATGACAAGTCTGCTATCTACTTTGGTAATGTGCCTGATGAGATACAAACCAGGATGTTACAGGTTACTGGGTTCAAGAAGGGTTCTTTCCCTTTTCGTTATTTGGGTGTTCCTATCACATCCAAGAGAGTCTCGATTCTTGATTGCGATGTTTTAGTTGACAAGATTCTTAATAGAATTCTTTCTTTGGACTTCTAGACACTGTCTTATGCGGCTAGGAGTGTATTAGTGAATTCTGTCCTCCTCAGTCTTCATACTTATTGGGCGCAAGTATTTATAATTCCCAAAGGTGTGTTGCAAAAAATAGTGCGAGATTTGTAGAGCTTTTTTTGTGGGATGGTAAGACTCACTTGCACTAAACCTCCCTTAGTGGCTTGGGAATGGGTTTGCAAACCAAAGAAGAGTGGAGGATTGGGTATCGGGGAGCGTGTAATGTGGAACATGGCAGCGGTTGGCAAATACACTTGGCAGATTGCAAAAAAAGAAGACACTTTGTGGATTAGGTGGGTTCACAGTGTTTATATTAAGAATGGAGATTGGTGGAGTTATGTAGCTCCTAGTTCTGCTAGTTGGTCTTGGAAAGTGATTTGTAGAATGAAGGATCAGTTTAGAGGTGCTTATCATAATAATTCATGGCTTGATGGTAGTAAGGAATACTCTGTGAAGCAAGGCTACATTTGGCTTAGGGGTAATCAAGTAAATGTAGGATGGCAGCATTGGGTCTGGAATTCTATTAATATCCCTAAGCATTCCTTTATTGCTTGGTTGACCATGTTGGGGAAGTTAAGAACACGGGAGAAATTGCATCAAGCTGGGATTTGTAAGGATATTGAATGTCTTCTGTGTCAACAAGGCATTGATTCTTGTTCGCATTTATTCTTCCAGTGTCCGTTTAGTAGAAAGGTTTGCCAAGGAATTATGAACTGGTTGCATATTAGGATGAGTGCGCATGAGAATATATATGTGCATTGGAAGAAATGGGGCAGGAAATTCCGGAGCAAAGTTCAGCAACAGATTGCTTATGCATGTCTTGCTGCCACTGTGTATCAAATCTGGAAAACCAGAAATCATGCCTTATGGGATGCTGCTGTGTGGAGGCCTGAATTCGTTATTAAGCAGATTCAGATTGATGTTTGCATTCGGGTCAAAGGAAAATTGTGTAATAGATGGAGGGACAGTGAGCAACGTTGGTTTGCTGAGTTAATTAGGCCTAATGTCTGATGTGGTTCTTGTGCTGTTAGTTGGTGGCTGATTAATACAGGCAGTTAGGTTGTGTAGGTGGTTTTGGTGTCTTGTTTCTATTGTGTAGGTGCTGCTGTGCGGACTGTTTTCTGCTGGTCTTTGTGTGTTTTTGTCTCTGTTGTTTTGCTAGGTTGTGTTAGCTTTGTTGTGGCTTGGTTGGCTTTTATGTTGGGGGTGTTGTGAGATGTTGTAGTTGGAGCTTTTATGCTTTTTTAGTAATAACAACTTCTTACATTTTTACCAAAAAAAAAAAATTAACAAGTGATCTTTTTGCAGGCAAACGTGAGAGGACACAGCCTATGGTATCTCGACAACGGCTGCTCAAGACATATGACTAGTGATAAATCTCAATTCCTCTCACTAGTAGCCTACCATGGAGGGTGTGTTACATTTGGCAATAACAAAAGGGATAAATAATTGGTATTTGAAACGTCGGCAAATCCCTAACACACTCCATAGAGAATGTGATGTTGGTAAGTGGGTTGAAAAATAAATTGTTAAGCATACCAAAATTGTGTGGTCAAGGTAATTATATTGAATTTCATGCATGAATATTTTACAAGATAATTCGTGGCTTTGGGAGTAATTTTAGGAAATTAGTTGAGTATTATGTGTGTTGTCCTCCTTTAAATATGTTAATTAGAGTGTTAATGCGTGTTTTTGTGAAGCTTAGTGAGTAAAGGTCTACTTGATATAAAGAAGGACTTGTAATGGTCTAATGATGCTTTGCCCTAATGTCATGATCCTAAGTTGCCGAACTAATAAGCTATATGATCCTAAGTTGCTGAATTTTTGAGCTATGAAATGCAAATACTTTCTCCTATAGCAAGCTTGATCTTTAACCCAATATTCTGATTTTCTATTTATGAGTTTGACATTTGTGCCTCCTTATTTCTTTCTTTCATATGTCCCACCTTATCTTCAATTCTCTATTATTATCCTTCTTTTCCACACATTATCCGAACTTCAACAAGTGCTTTTAATCTTGATTAATAATTTTATGGGGCAAGAACATCTTGATAAGATGATGGAAGAAAAAGAAGCATCAGTTAAGGGGGAACATGAAAAGGTTGGAATGAAACACAAACTCGTGAAAGAAGGAAAAAGACTGATTCACACTGTGCAAGGCACAGTGCCAGGAGATGCATCAAAAACAAAATGAGGTCCGAATTAACTTATGATCTTTGATCTCTTATTGATTGACTCTAGTAATATTGTATGGTCTTCTTTTCCTTCATATAAAATAAAAAAAAAGAAAAGAAAAGAAAAGAAAAGAAAAGGAGAGTAAGACACTTATTTTAGATAAGTCCTAGAGTTCAATTCAAATGTGAAGAAAATTATCAAAGTTTTGAAGATCATTATTTTGGATTCCGGTATTCGAAGATTAGTTATATTTGGAAGGGAATAGATTCGTCACTGGCACAGAAACACACACAGTGCCACAGTGAAGAATGTCCTATGATGCTTATTTGCGGAAGTTGAAAATCTTTAATAAGAGGTTTAAGCACTTGTTGAGCCAATTGCCATTTCAAATCTTCAAGCTTATTACTTTTCTTTATCTTACTTTCTTAGCTATCAGCCATGATCCTTCATGATTATATCTTGCTTCATAATTTCGGATTGTGAGTTGGATTATTTTTTGCTTAATGACTTCGGATTGTGAGTTGGATTATGACATAGAACCAGCATCCTTAGTATTTATTGCTTGAGCTACTTGAATTATTTTGCTGACTATATTTCACTTTGTCTCGCTAAACATGTTGATGCTCTCCTTTTTGATAATGTCAAAAGGGGGAAGATGGGTATAATACTTAGACTAATGAATGAAATTATCTTGGTTACCATGTTACTTGTGAATGTTTGTGAATGATGTTATGCCACTTTCCCTAATGTGATTAATGGTGCATATTTTGGGGGGAAAAAGTGATTACTTAATAATATTATATTGAATGTTTGTCATCATCAAAAAGGGGGAATTTGTTGTGCATGTGCATGTTATGTTTTGATGATGAAAAATATTATAATATTTTATAGTATGAAAGCTTGTGACAGATGGTTGAGAAAGGAATAAATAAATGAAGACTTTGAAGAAGTGAAGAATCAAGATTGAAGTCCAAGTTTATATTGAATTCCAAGTTTAGTTACTATATGCAAAATGTAATATGCTAGAACTAGATGATATATTATGTGCCAAATATAGAAATATAAAATTAGGATAATTACTATTTTCTTAGAGTTAAGGGAATAAATAATTATTTTAATTTTATATATCTATATAAAAGGAAATAGAAATTCGAAAATCAAGTTTATTAAAGAAAATGATAAAGTTTTGAGAAAACAGATTTATGAAAAGATTTTGAGAAAACGTGTTTTATAAAAACCGAGTAAAGATTTTGTTAAAATGTGTTTTTTATATAAATCGAGTAAAACAATTTTATAAAAAATAAGATTTTCGAAAACTGTCTTTAAAAGAATTTTGAGATAATAACAGAGTATGAGATAAAAAGAAAATCCATTGGTTATCAAAGATATGGATAAATATTGATTTAAGGAAAACTTATCTTTTTAGAATTGAAGATAAAGATGAAAAGGATAAAGGTTATTTTCTAAAAAGAAAAGGTTTTATCCCTTAAATTAAGGAGTTGAAGATAAACATATTTTGAGGGAGTTTCGATCAGTCCACAAGGTATATAAGAGTTTAATATTTAGTTTTACAACTCACGTTTTCGAGAGAAAAAAAATCGGAGATATTAAAAGCTGAAAACAGTTTCCTAAGGCACGAGTATAGCACAGAGTTCTAGTCAGATTAGGAAACTAAAACAACGTTTGTAATTGTCCTCTATTTGCTTGAATAAGAAGCACGCTTTTGAGGATCTTTTCTTTCTGTAATTTCATTATTATAGAGATTGTCAACACTTAGAGTTAAGTGTTGGGGAGCACTACTAGGGTTAGTAGTGGGGGAATCGAATTGTATCGAGAGTTTGATATTTTACGATTCAATTAATAAAAGAGTAGTTTGTGTGGGCGTAGATCTCAGAGGTGAGATTGAACCACGTTAAATTCCTGTGTTTTATTATTTGACATAATTGTTTTAGTGTTTGATTAAGTTTCGTTTGAGCAAAAACATTAATCGGAGATTTTACGAGTGAATAACACAGTGCATGGCCTTTGTGCCATAAAGGTGTTTTTGCGAAAATCGATTAGATTTAGCCACTTAATTCAACCCCCTCTTGAGTGTCACCTTGTGTTCCAACACGCGAAGTCGAATGAGACGTTGCTTAAAAAGCAACTTGTTGGTTAGAGATTTCGTTATGTATAAACTCTCTAACTTCAACCACAGACCAACAGCAGGTTCCTGCTCCGCAATTTCAGTAATTATGTCGTCAGAATGACATAGCATAATTGTTGAATGCGCCTTCTCCTCTAGAACGGCCATCGCAACGGTAACTAAATCCGTTGACTTCTTTGCCAACGGTGCCCACAACCCTTGTTGCTTCAGTAAAGCCCGCATCTTGATCTGCCACAGACTAAAACTATTTCTTCCAGTGAATTTATCAATTTTCACATTCATCTCAGACATCTTTCTCACCCGAATCGAATACAAAGCTCTTGATACCAATTTGTTATGACAGATGTGAGAAAGAACAAATATTGAATGCAAAACAAAGAATAATCACACACAGATTTAACGTGGTTCACCAACGGAGTGTTGGCTACGTCCACGGGCAGAGAGAGAATAATATTATTGATGAGAAGGATAACCAGAATTACAGATGTGTTATGAACTAATAACCGCACAAAACGAATTAGGTAAAAAGCCTATTTATAACCCAACCCCGAAAAACGCGTTTCCGCGTCAAAAAGCCCACCGCCCGATCTGGTCGGGCGACATCCGCCCAATCGGGCGGACCACTTTACCAAACGAATAATGTACTCGGCCCGATCGGGTGACCATCCCCGGTTGCACGCCCGATCGAGCGAACACGCCCGACGCCATCGGGCGCCTTCCTTCCAAACCCCCTGCTAAGGCCCGGGACTCCGCCCGGTCGGGCGGCACACGCCCGGCTTTACCAGGCGGCCCTGCGAACAAGTCCATTCGACGATATTCAACCAGATTCAAGGCACAAATTCCTACAACAATGTTGGTTTTATTAGTACTCAAAGTTTAATTTTAACGATATAGAACAGAATATAGGCGTACAATTTGGACTCCTTTATTAACTTACTCACGGCATATATAATACAGTCTTTAATAATGGAATGGACCATGGATATATTTTAATATATAAGATGGAAAAGTCAACATTGGTAACCGTTTGATTACTAAAATTATTAATTTTTAAAAAGGGGGGGGGTGATTAACAATATTAGTCTCGGGTGTTTTTCTGTAATCCTTCTAATCAATTCCTTCAAGGATTAAGTCATCCACAAGACTTTATAAGTAGAGTCCGGGCGGAGCGAAGGGGGCATGGGGACGGATGTCCCACTTTGGAAAAGAAATTCACATAAATTAAAAAAAAATTGAGAAACCAAAAGCGACGGATGATGATTGAGAAATTGAGAGAAATTAAGAAATGAAGGAAGAAAATATCCAAATTTAAAGAGATGGATGATGATAAGTGCACAACATCGGCGATGGCGAGCACGCATTAATGTTGTGATTGGTTGAGCTTTACCTTGAGATGTGTCTGTGCCTTATTTTAGAAGGATGATATGTGGCTGCACCATCGCCGGACATTGTTAGGTTTTGCGTAGAAACAAGAGTTGAAGAGGAAGAAGAAGATGAAGAAGGAGAGAGAGTGTGTGAGGTTTTTGAAAGTGAGATGGTTCTCTGTGCGGGGTGGGTTTCTACTTTGTAAGCCCAATAGATGCTCGGTCCAAGATTTTGATCGGCAAACATATTTTCATTAAATAAAAATGAGCTGCATAGATGAAATATGTCCTTGCTTATAAAATTCTTTGACTTCACAATTCTATGTGGAATTGGTTCTTTGGGTGTGACAAGCAACATCCGTTGGGTTTTTAGTGAGGTAAGACAATTTCTAGTCAATAGACAATATGCACTATATTATCCATTGTGTAGAGCTTTGTTTTGTATAGATAATACACCTTGCATGATAAATTAGTCTTGTTGTCTTGTTCACTTCTATCCTACTTTTTTATAAAGATGACTATCAACCTAGATTAATTGGGTTATTATGTGCTTAATTTAATGTACTTAAGGACAATTGATGCAGCCATATTAATGACATATGACTTATAAACTATAGGGTATTTTTTTTTTTTAGTTAATTCATAGGAATCACTTTGATTATGTATGCCCTTATTGGGTGTTCTTAACTCCATAGTTGCCTTTGTATTTTAATACCAGTTTCATTGAAACTTAGCTTCAATGAAAGATAATGCATTTTCCATAGCTTGCGATGGTCTGGTGCGGTGTGCAACCAAATTTGTTGGCCCTGTTGCTTTTAGAAAACCTGCCTATAGCATTTTGGAATTTGATTTAAAGCGTTAAGATTAAAACTTTGTTATGTTTTTAAAGTTTTACCCGAATTCCATATTGTTTTATTGGAGTCATTATCACACCAATCTGTGAGGTGGGATGAACATTGAGAGAATAAGAGGCTAGGCATAGCGTGGCATACCAATTATTTTTCCCATCTCTATCTAAAGTGTAGACAAGTCAAGTCAGCTAATCAGTGAATGCAATGTTGTAAAGAATGTATCAAAAGTCATACCGTTTAATTAGGTTGAAAAGGTTCTCCACTAAAACAATTTTCCCCATTTTCGCTATTTGGTGGGACAAGGGATTCAAAAAGGAAAATTAAGGTGGAAAAGAGTTTTTCCCTCCCTTCTTAACCATTTTCCTCTAAATTTGAAGAAAAACCATTTTCCTCCACTCACTCATTCCAACATCTCCATTACGCCCTTCTTAGCTTAATAATTTTCCATCAAACCAAACAAAGAAAAACTATTATTAATTTGCGTTTTCCACCCAAATATATTTCCCATCAAAAACCATTTTTACATGTTTTCCATCAAACCAAACGAACCCTGGAGTGTAGGAGTAATGCTATAGATGTAATTGACAATCACTCACCAATTACCAAGCAAGGGTTGACTTAATGATAAAGTCAATACAATGTTATAAAGATTTCACATTCAAGCTAGTAGTCAAAATGTTGGACTAAAAATTTAGATACTACACAAAACGTAACTGAAGATACAATTGATTACCACTGATTTCAACAAACAGTGCAATGTCGGTCATTCATAATGTAGCGAAAAGATAACGGATTTCAATTCTATCAAGTATGAGAAAATTGAAGGCAAAAAGAAGAGAATTTGAGGTGGGTTTTTTGCGAATTTAGAATAGAAAGCCAAGATTTAGTAACAGAATTCAAGCGGATTAGGGATTTTACCATTTTTCTGCGATCGTGTGGAAGAGTTAGGGTTTGCGGCAAAGGATGATTGTCGAATGAACTTCGTTTTCTCTCTCCTCCGATTAAAACTGGGGCTTCGGTAATAGCATAGGTCGTTGAGACGTCGACAAACACTCAAACAGTATCTGCTTTACTTCAATTTCTTCATTTTCTTTTAATTTCTGTCTCATTTTTTCATATGTGCCCTCCCAAGTTCTATTGTTGAACATTTTTTTGTTCGCCTTGTAACTTATCATCTCTATCTCATTTTGTTCCCTTCCAAATTTCATAGGATATGGACTAGAAATTACTAATTCCTAATTTCTTTCACGGATAAACAATAAACGTTTGTATCATAGTATGATCGTATCAATGGCAATATTAAAATGATAAATAAGGGCATCCTTAGCAAAACAGAACGAAATAAAGTAAAAAGAAAGTAAAACTAATATTGCTATTGGCAAATTTTGCTAAAAAGACTTTTTATATACTACATTTTGCAACAGGGATTCTTAACTTCCTCTGTTTCTTTCTAAATGTTAACACTTTGACATTTTACTTTATTCACAAATTTCACTTTGACCATCGTTTGTGATTTATACGTGAATAAAAATATAGTCATGTGGGATCTTGTTAGATTCATCTTAATATGTATTTTTTTAATATATATTTTTTATCATTTTTACAAATACAAAATTAGAGATATATGTCCTCAAAGTTTTGCATTGGCATGCGTGAAAAGTGAAAGCGTCACATTTAAAAAGAAACGGAGGAAGTACCTTTTTTTGGCAACTTAATACCTTGAAAAAAAAAATTATGAGGTACAACTCTAACCTACTTTCGAGCATTGGTCTATTAATTCCCGATGTTGTTCCACTTAAATGCCTCATGTGATAAAAATGTGCCTCTAGTTTTGACATATCTCTCCCTTTTCTCCTAACATAAACCCCCTTAAATCATTTCTTTCAAGAGGGATTTAAGTGGGTCAATATTGGAAACCAATGGGTCAACGCTTGAAAATAGGCAGGTTATATCTTGCAAACAAAATTCTTTTTATGATCTTAAATTGGTAGAAAAATTATATAAAAAAAAAAAATTCACAAAAAGTGGTATATATGTAGAAAGCCTTTTTGGCAAAGATCATTGAATATTGTTCAATAAAATCCCTTCGCTTTTTTTAGAAAAATTGGGATATTTGTCTTTGTACATGAAACAAGAAAAATAATACAAATTGTCAAAAAAATGAGAGTGGAAGTAAAGAAAAACTTAAAAAAGGTAGTGAAAATTGGGAAAGAATAAAGATAGTAAAATAAAGTAAGAGAGAGATATGGTGGACCAACATACCGTATAGGGGTACCATGTTAAGATTGATTATTTCCTTTCATAAATATATGCAGTATTTAGTGTAGTTATTGATATTAATTAATCTTAAATATGATCACTTCATCAATTGGCTTGGAGTAAGGTTAAAACACTTTATAAGAATTTCGAGCTTTTGATTTGATACAAGGAGTGATTGTATAATTATACATATTAATTTTAATTTAAGGGACTAATGTCAATTATTAGTACAGAGCCTCAATCCTTTTTAAGGCGGCCTTTCAATCGATGTTAAATAGAAGTAGATGCATACAAAGAAAAACTCTATATCTCGTCTCATCTCCCTTTTTTCAATAAAAAGAGCAAGTAAATTCAGCTCATAGAATAGTATAAGTTTTGCCTTGGCTTACCTATTGCTCTGAACATATGCATTTTTTTTTTCTTTTGGGGCCTCACTAGGGACCCCATGGTAAGATGAATGTCCATGTCAGATCAGAATCTCTCGCAGGTAACCAAGTTTGGGTTTGCGGCAGACACTTTGCTGAGAGTGGGGGGGATGGTAAGGGGAAACCATCTCCCAAAGTTCCCCTAGTGGGGATCGAACATATGTGTGTGTATTTCTTGGGAAAATTGTAAATACACTAGATGTGAAACCCACTAAATTCTTTATTTTAAATTTAGATATCTAACAATAATATTTTTGAATTTTGTCTTTTGCAAATCATTCATGAAGTATTTTTTTAATCATAAAAAGTTTGCTCTTCAATATGTGGAGAAAAATATTATTTTGAATGCATTTGAAAATTACTTATTTTAGTTTCTCATACTGTGTATAATATGTTTGTATTTGACCAAAAAATATTGCATACCATATTGTCTAATAATTAAAATAGAACACAAGAAAAAAAAAAACAATCTAGATCTAGCTTCCATAAGAAGCTGAAAACAACAAAGCTTCTAACACGAGCTGGAAAGCGTAACTTGGTCAGGCGACCACCCACGGTTGCAGATGAAGTTTAGGATGGCGGCGAAGCAGTAAACTAATAAATAACGGAAGGATTAGTATTAGCTTTCTAGTCTCTATAGCAATAGCGGTTAAGTGTTCAAGTAGCTATAATTAGAGTGGTTGCAGGTTGAGTGTCAACGTATATGATTGACTAAACTTTATCAACTTTGACCGTATTTTATACTATTATATAACAATAACTATTATCACATAAGATTTTGTTAGATCATTTCCAATATGTAAAATAAAGTTATCAAATTTTAATCTTATAACTTTTATTGATATGCAATCGAAGATATAAACGTGCAAAGAGATGTATTCGACACCTTGATAAAATAAAAGATAAACTTATAAAAATTGGAGGGAGCAACTAGCTAATATATATGTTTTTTATAATAGGTAAGAATAAATCCTTTGGGATCCCTAGCACAGGGCTCCTACCCAAAGGCCTATTACAACCATACACCTCCAACACTATCTTAGAACCCAAGTAAAATATTTGGGGTAGGAATTGAATCCTAGACTTCGCAATGAAAGATTGTTAAATTATGGCCTCTTCTCTAATCCTCTATTAATAACAAGGCTATTATTGATTTACTAAATAATTAATGCATTTTATTGAGATTCTATATTGTTCATTGATAGAATGTGTAAGAGAGAAAATCCCTCATTAACTTAGTAAATAGGCTAGTATAAATATGTAGCAAAGCAGAGAAGTTTATAATCATAATTTTATTCTTCAATATTATAGTCTCCTATCTCCATATATTTACGTAGATATATCTACATTCTTTGCACAATATATGCACTAAGCCTACTATAAGGCCAACAATTGGTATCAGAGCCAGTGTTCTAAAATAATTTAATTTATTTTTGAGCAACATTCTCTATTATCTTCCGCATGGCAACTCAAAGTATTAATCGTCAAATGGTCCCCGTTTTCAATGGGGAAAACTATGACTTTTGGGTTGTAAAAATGAAAACAATACTTAAGTCAAGAGATCTTTGGGACATTGTAGAAAATGGCCCCGCAAAAAGTGCTCGCACAACCTCAGAAACTCCCGTTAGCGGTGGTGAGCCTTCTAAGGAGGAAATAATCAAGGACCAAAATGAATTGCATATTCTACAAAATGCAATGACAGATGCTATATTTCCAAGAATAGTCACCGCTAAGACGACAAAGGAGGCCTGGGATACACTTAACATCGAATTTCAAGGAAGTGCCCAAGTTAGAGGCATTAAACTTCAAACCTTGAGAGCGGAATTCGAAAACTTGACAATGTCTAATGATGAGAATATTAATCAATATTTCTCACGAGTCACAGACATTGTCAATCAAATGAGAATATATGGAGAAGATGTTAAAGAGGAGAGAATTGTTTCCAAAGTGCTCAGCACTGTAACGAAGAAGTATGACACTCCTGTTAGTGTTATCCAAAGTACAAAAGTTTTATCAATGTTGAGTGCATTGGAAATGATTGGTTTATTTAAAGCATAAGAACAAAGGGATAAAAGCAGAACGGATCATAGTTCATTCGAAAAAGTTTTCCAGGCAAACCAAAAAAGTAATAGCAAAAAATTTGAGGGAAAATATAGTTCTAGCAATTCTGAAGGGAATAAAGGAAAATACCCTCCATGTAGGATTTGCAAGAGAACTAATTAACCATCTAGAGAAATATTGTAGATGGAAAGGAAAACCTCAATGCAACTTTTGCAAGATGTTTAGGGCATATCGAGAAGGATTGTAGAAAGAAGCCAAAACAAGCTCAAGCCCAAATTTATGAATGTCATGATGAAGATCATTTGTTCTATGCATACCAGGTTTCACAAATATCCAAAGATGATGTATGGTTGGTCGATAGTGGATGTAGTAATCATATGACCAAGAATTGGTATCAGAGCAATTGTAAGTAAATCAGTAAGAATCCATCTTGTTTCATCACTTTGGATAAATCAGTAAGAATCCCCATAAGGATGGGTAATGGAGCAATTGTCCAATCAGGCGGTAAAGGTACTATTGCTATAGAAACAAACAAAGGAAGAAGACTAATCAATAATGTTTTACATGTTCCAGAACTAGACAAGAACCTACTAAGTGTGCCTCGGATGATGAAGAATGGATATTCAGTTCACTTTCTAAGTAACACTTGCAAGATTCTTGATCCTACCGATAATGAGATTGCTAAAGTGCCAATGACAAACAAGAGTTTCCCCGTGAAATGGTCATATTCAACATATTATGCTTACAAAGCTGAAAGTAATGAGACATATTGGTTATGGCATCGAAGGTTGGGTCATAGCAATACTGAATCCCTCCATATGTTATCCAAAAACCAGTTTGTCAAAGATATTCCAGAATTACATCAGTGTAAAGATCTTTGTGGAACGTGCCAGCTTGGAAAGATGCACAAGTTTCCATTTCCTAAGGATGGAGCACCGGAGAGCAACTATGAAATTAGAACTTGTACACGCAGATTTATGTGGTCCTATGAAGACACTTTCAATGGATGGAGTAAGTATTTTATTCTTTTTATCGATGATTTGACAAGAATGACCTGGGTGTACTTTATGAAAGAAAAATCACAAGTCTTCTCTATTTTCCTCAAATGGAAGAATCTTGTAGAGAATCAAAGTGGTTATTCACTAAAAACCATAAGAAGTGATAATGGCACAGAATACACATCAACAAATTTTGACAAGTTTTGTCAAGATGAAGGAGTTGAGCATCAACTGATGGTTACATATACACCACAACAAAATGGTGTTTCCGAAAGGGAAAAAAGCAAGTTGATGGAAATGGCAAGATGTTTGCTTGAAGAGAAAGGACTTTCGAAGAAGTTATGGGCAGAAGCGGTATACACTGCAGTTTACATTCAAAATCGAGGAATGACCAAAGCTGTCAAAGGCATGACACCTCTTGAAGCTTGGTCCGTGTATAAGCCTTCAATAAAACATTTTCTTGTGTTTGGAAGCATATGCTATTTCCATGTTCAAGATAAGAAACGAAGCAAGTTAGATGCTAAAGCTAAGAAAGGAATATTCATCGGTTATAGGTCACAATCAAAATTTTACAGAATTCTCAACCTTGAAGATGAAAAAGTTGTCATAAGTCGAGATGTTACTTTTGACGAAGATGCATTCTGGAATTGGGAAACAAATAAAGAAAAAACGAGACACATCAATATTCTGATAATAGAAACAACTTCTTGCCAGAATGACAGAGAAATTGATCCACCTCGTACAGCATTAAATTCACCTCAAGCACCATCTTCTTCACGAGACCACACCATCTTGTGAGAACGTTACATGTCCTAGAGGAAAGAAGACAATCACAGAGTTGTATGCAAGATTCCCACAAATAAATGAAATTGAAGAATGTGAATCTTGTCATATTGCCATAATTGAACCCACAAACTTCAATGAAGCAGTTCAATTCTCGGAATGGAGGGCAGCTATGGAAGAAGAAATTCGAATGATTGAAAAGAATGAAACTTGGGAACTTGTCGAGGAACCTCCTCATAAGAAAGCCATCGGAGTCAAATGAATATACAAGACTAAATTCAATCCGGATGGTAACATTTTGAAGTATAAAGACTAAATTCACCTCAAGACTTGTTGTCAAGGGTTATTCTCAACAATTCGGCATTGATTACAATGAGACATTTGCTCCTGTATCGAGACATGATACTATTCGAGCTGTTTTAGCTTTAACTGCCTCAAAAGGATGGAAAGTACATCAGATGGATGTTAAATCAGCATTCCTCAATGGGTATTTGAATGAAGAAATATATGTTCAAGAACCACTTGGATTTGAAGTGAAAGGGCAAGGAAACAAAGTCTTGAAACTCAATAAGGCTTTGTATGGTCTCAAGCCAGGCTCCTGAGAGCATGGCACAACGAGAATTGACGATTATTTCAAGCATGAAGGGTTTAAGAAAAGTCTTAGCGAGCATACTCTTTGTGTGAAGAAACATCGAATGGAGATATTTTAATCCTTTCCTTATATGTGGATGATCTAATCATCACTTCGGTAATAATCAAGAATTAATTTTAGATTTCAAAGAAAAAATGATGCACGAATTTGAGATGACAGATTTAGGACTTTTGAGTTATTTCCTTGGTATGGAAGTTGATCAAAGTCCACAAGGAATTTTCATTTGCCGGAAGAAATATGCGTAAGATCCGCTAAAGAAATTCATGTTGGGGAATTGCAATCCTGTGAAAACTCCACTTCAAGCAAATGAGAAGTTATGCAAGAACGATGGATATGAGAAGGCAAATCGTAGAATATATAGAAGCATGATTGGTAGCTTCTCGTATCTTACTACAACAAGACTTGATATCATGTTTGCAAAGCAAGTTACCTATCAAGATTCATGCAGAGTCCAAGCCAACTTCACTTAGGAGCAAAGAAAAGGGCTCTTAAGATACGTGAAGGGAACTACGAAGCTATGGAATAAATTTCCAACCCTCGCCTAGTCCAAGAGTAGTTGGTTATACATATAGTGGATCGGGCGAGCTCCCAAGATGATATGAGAAGCACCTCAAAGTTATACACTTACACTTGGTAATGGTGTCTTTTCATGGTTATCTCGAAAACAGGATACCCTAGCTCAATCTACTACCGAAATAGAATATATTGCATCTTGTGGAGCTGTAAATCAAGCAATTTGGCTCGGAAAGATTATGACAGATGTCAATGAGACTCAAGGAGGAACTACTATCATGTATTGTGATAGTGATTCCGCGATAGCTATTTCTAAGAATCCTATTTTCCATCGCAAGACTAAACATATTAAAATCAAGTATCACTTTATTAGAGAAGCTCAGGATGAAGGTGAAGTTAAGCGGGTCGAGATCAAGGGAGAATACCAGTTAGCAGACATTTTTACAAAACCCCTTCCAAAGGGTAGATTCGAGATGCTAAGAGATATGCTTGGAATGAGAGAGAAGAGTTCCAAGGAGGAGTGTTAAATTATGGCCTCTTCTCTCATCCTCTATTAATAATAAGGCTATTATTGATTTACTAAATAATTAATGCATTTTATTGAGATTCTATATTGTTCAATATTGATAGAATGTGTACATAAGAGAGAAAATCTCTCATTAACTTAGTAAATAGGCTAGTATAATTATGTAGCAAAGCAGAGAAGTTTATAATCATAATTTTATTCTTCAATATTATATTCTCCTATCTCCATATATTTACGTAGATATATCTACATTCTTTGCACAATATATGCACTAAGCCTACTATAAGGCCAACAAAGATGGAAAAACTCACCAACCCTAATTCCTGAGTAGCTAGCAAATGTAGCAGATAGTTTATTGGACACTTTAACGATCTATAATTCGTTGAAATACTCGTTGAAGAGCGCCATATGAGGGGTGAAAATCTTGATACACACTGAAGAGCTTCCATCTCCATTTGAGCTTGGTGTAATGTAAGCTAACCCGTCATATTTAAAGCCATTTATGCCAGTGAAATGAGGTCTATCCCATCCAAAATCTGCATCATAAAAAGCAAATCTAGCCCAAGAATTCATTGTGAAATTTGGACAATTGGAAGTATGTGGCCCACGAATAAGAGGTTTTATATCAGGTTGTAATTCAACGAAATCAATGGCTGATTTCAAATACTCTATGTCATCCATTTTTTTTCACAGCCTCATGAACTTTACTCGCACTATACCATAGTGGCTTGCTCATGACATCTCCTGCCTTTACTTTACACAATGCATAGAAGACGATGTTTCCACAATAACCTTGTGGCAGTGTGATATCCTTCAATCTTGGTCGTCCATTAACTGGGATGTATAGGTTCGCGTCTTGATCATCTGCTAATCCACGCGCTCGACATGCCATGCGCCACACGTGCGCAGCTTTTACCGCAAATGTACTTAGCTTATAGCTTGGTGCTTATTGAGATGTTGCGTGAAGTTTTAAGGTGGCAACTTGGTCTGTAGTGAGTTTGAACACACACTCTGTTGTAGTGACAATCTCTCCTGATAGATATACATTTGTAGAATTGTAGTGAGTTTGAACATACTCTTTTTTTATTTAACCTATATTATCACCTAATTCATGATGGAATATAAATCAAAACAAAATTGTATGAGGAAGCCTTGATAGTTAAGGCATGTTCTAGAATGACCCAAATATTTGCACGTCTATCTCAGTTTACCCTCATCAACTGGTAAATCGTCAATAAATTTAACGTTTTTGGAGACGATGTTACATAGGTAAGTCCAATATTCTGCAGCCCATATTTTCTTTTGAAAATTCAATCTACACATCAAAGTTTCTTCTTCTTTGACTTTTTCGTATAAATTTTAGATCTGTAATACAAGGTTACACAAATGAATACTTTGAAAGAAAATGTGGGGTGTGGTGAGTAATTAAATAGGACTTTCTACCTTTGTTTTTTTTTTTTTGGGTGAAATGTGGATGCAAACTTTCTACCTATGTAACGTGGTCTCTAAAATTGTTAGTTTAATTACATTTTACAAGTGAGTGGTTAATTACCTGAGATAGGGGTGGAAATGTGAGGGTCATTCCATAAAACGATCTAAATTTCAGTGTTACCTCATGTACTTTCTCTAAAGGAAAATGGCGGAATTAACTGGACCCACATACTTTTTTGCGCTTATTATTGTTGTTTTTTTTTTTTGTGATCAACGCAACCAACTTAAATTACCAAATTAAAGAGGTTCTTATTATTATTGTTGTTGATTTGATGAATGCATCTTGACCCATTTTTCCAAAAAATTTATATTGAAATATGGGAACATTTCGAAATAAAAAAACAAGATTTTGATTATGATTAATGGACCAAAATGAAGAATATGTATGAGTGTACAACATACAACAATTGCAACTATAAAATAGGGTTAAATATTGCACCTCATTATGTTTCCATCATTCTAATTTATTTCATTACTTATGATTTGAGAATGTAAGAAAGTAAAAGGACAATAGTATAATAAGTGACGTGACAACAAATAGAGAAATAAATCAAATCATACCATATACACACCCCTCAACAAGAAATAAGATTAAATAATAATGTTGAACAAACCTAATATATATATATAATTTATAGGGTTATTTGCTTCTAATAATGCAACCTTTTGGCGATTTGCAAATATTAAAGCAACCTTTTGATTATTCCAGAATATAGCAACCTTTATGCCCCATTAACTTTGAGTAGGATAAAATGAAAATTTACTTAAAGAATTGCTAATTTCTTTTCTTTTTATAGGTATTATGCAACCTTTATATGCAACCTTTTGACTAATTATTAAGCAACAAGTGCTCAGGTTTACCTTTTTTATAGGTTTTATTTCATTTTATTCTACTCAAAGTTAATGGGGTATAAAGGTTGCTATATTCTCGAATAATCTTAAGGTTGCTTTATTAATTGCAAATCGCCAAAAGGTTGCATTATTAGAAGCAAATAATCCTAATTTATATTCATTTTCACACGCAGCCTAACTCTAAAACGAATTTATCACAATTTACAACTTTTCTACCAATGTGGCAAAGAGATGTTAAAGTTTAGAGTTTTTTTTATTGGAAATTACCCTTAAGTAGCTAGGCCATTTATTCTCTAAACAACCTTTATATAAAAACTTTTAAAAAAAAACCACCCATTTGGCCTTGTTCTATTCCCACAACCGAAACTGATTAATTAAGCAATTAAGTATTGTATTTATATACAGGATCATGTGAAAATCACTCCTTATGCGGAAAACTGAAAACTACAACATAAAATGAGCAAAAAGTTAAAATGAGCAAAGAATTCTTATAAATGAGCAAAAAAATTTTAAATGAGCAAAAAATTCTATAAATGAGCAAAATTATGAGATGATCAAAAAATATAAAATGAAGAAAAAAATTGTAAAATGAGCAAAAATTTCTTAAAATGAGCAAATAAATAAAATGAACAAAAAACATAAAATGAAGAAAAAAATTGTAAAATGAACAAAAACTTCTTAAAATGAGCAAAAAATTATTAAAATGAACAAAAACATAAAACGAGCAAAAATGCCAGTTTTAAGTTTTCACCTTAAGGCTAGTTTTCATTGGATCTATACATATAGATGTATGTATATATGTATATATATACACTCCCTCTGTTTCTTTTAAATGGTTACACTTTGAGTTTGAGTTTTAATTTGACACTATTCACAAATTTATGTTTGACTATCATTTCTGAATAATGGGTAAGGAAAAATATAATCATGTGGGATCGTGTTTGATTAGTTTTGGTAAGTACTTTTAGAATATCAACTTTTTATAATTTTTACAAATGTAAATTTAGAGATATTAATGTTCAAACATATATACATTGGCAAGCATGAAAAGGTAGAGTGTAACTATTAAAGAGAAACGGATGGAGTATATATAGGGTTGGGTTCTAGTGAGAACCCTCTTGTAGTGAGAACCGTGAGAACCACTAAAAATGAGCAAAAACTTCCTAAAATGAGCAAAAAAAATAAAATAAAAATGACCAAAAGCATAAAATGAGTATAAAACATTAAATGAGCAAAAACGTAAATTGAGCAAAAATGTAAAATGATAAAAATATATAATAAGCATGAAAAAAGTTAAATGAGCAAAAGAGTATAATGAGCAAAACGTAAAATGAGCATAAACATTGTCAAATAAGCATAAAAATGTAGAATGAACAAAAACATAAAATAATCAAAACATAAAATGAGTAAAAACGTTGTAAAATGAGCAAAATCCTCGTAAAATGAGGAAAAATGAGCGGTTCTTACCATAAGGGTGGTTCTCATATGAACTTAAACATATATATATATATATATATATATATATATATATATATATATATATATATATATATATAGTCCAAGGATCTGGGGATTTTAACATATAAACTTAAAACTTAAAATAGAAAGCATAAAATAAAGTAAGGCGGTTGAACCGGCCATGGTTTCACGTAACGTACTTACGAGAGAGTCTTGGAAGAAACTTTAAAACTTAAAGAGTGTTACAATTTTATGTGAGAGAAAGAGGGAGATAGAGAGAGATTCTTAGAGGAGCTTGTATTGTCCGTATTATGCTCTCCCTAGAACCGAAGGAGGAGCCTCTATTTATAGGCAAAGTGAAGAGTGGTGCTGCCAAGACGAAGAGCTGTCGATGAACAAGTCGTCTCGCTTTACACTCGTTTTTATCTTTTGTCTTTTGATGCTTTTTTACCGCCGATGAATAGTATTGCTTTATACCGTTGATTACTTTTGACCTTTTCCTGTTTTGATGCGTAAATTTGTCCCGTTGTTGTGGTGTCTCATCCTCGTTGAAGCTTGAAGACAAGTGATATAATCATTTTTTTTTTTTTTTTTTTTTTTTTTTTTTTTTTTTTAAAGTCCGGAAACCAAAGATCTTCTTCATCATCACTGAGGTGAATGGAGGAGGCCGCTGTTGATTCATGCTCCGAAGTAATAGAGGCTTCGCACATACTATCGCCTAGTTGTCGTAGGATCCGAGCATAATCTTCCGGGGTTTTAGCCGATGCAAGCAAGGAATTTGCCTCGTGATTTTCGAGCAAGGAACTGGGATTGTTCTCGGCCCAAGAGTCATGGTACTGTGTTACAATTCTTTTTCAACCATTCTTTGATGGCCGGTTCAAGAATAGACCGTGGCGTGTTAAAGTTAGACCACCACCCGATTTTAAATTTTCTCTCGGAGGACCAATCCCCCCTTGATCCTCGGTTTGTTTCAAGAAACCATTGACGCACCCAAGGAAGATAGAACTTCATTGAAAACAAACATAAGGCGGGAAAACGCCTTTCTAGATTTGAGGGTTTGTATTGGGTTCTAAAGGTATTATAACTTTTTGTAATGTCCGGGTGTAGGATTTCACCGGGAAGAGCCATAGAACTTCCACCAATGCGCAAACCATGATGGTAATTTTTCTGGCGTATGGTTTTGGTGTTGAAATAGATAAGCCATGAATGAGACAATCTATTATTTTGTATTAAAAAGGTGGAGAACCATGCCTGTTGGTAATCCCAGTAATTAAAGGTTTTACAATGTGGGAAGGTGTTGTTAAAGGTAATGGGGAAGGCTTTGTGTTTCGATAGATCTTGATTCCAAACTCCCGAGGACTAAGAACCTTTAGAATTTTAATGGTTGAATAAGAGGGCTCAGCTTGCTCATTTTTATAAAAGAAATGTTTGAATTCAACTGGAGCCTCGTGACCTCAAGGATTGTCTCGGTAATAAACCTGAAGTTTTAGTACGATCCCAAGGTTTATAGAACCGCTTTTGCCAAAGATATTTTGTATGGAGACATAGGGATTTTCATCATGATACCCTTGTTCTATTGTTATAATGTTTTGTGAGGCGCTTTTAACAAAATATTCTGAAGTCTCGGTTTTCTTAGGTTGTGTAAGCACAACCCGAGAACTACCAGCTTTGTAAAGTTGTTTTTGAGGAAGGGTTTTTAAGGAAGATTCTCCTTCCTCGGTTTTGAAATAACACCGATATTTTTTCCCGTAACCGTTTTACCTTCCTGCCGCCGCTTTGCTGGTACTTCCTTGGTTTTGCAAAGAGTTATGAAAAGCTTGGAGGAGCTGGGGTGTTTTTGGATGGACGAAGGATGCTCGAGAGATGGAGAGGAGCCATTCCCGAACTTCCCGAGTTCTATCAATAGAAGCGGTTTCACTCTCATTGTTCCGGACCGCATCGTACCAAGTTTTAATAGGTTTTTGAGTTGTGCATAAGGTTTTTTCGGGAGGAGGTCGAGACTTTCCTTTATCTTTTGTTTTGCGAGGCATTTCGTAAGAAATTCACTGGTTAAGAAGTCGGGGATAGAATTCTCGTCTCCTTTTATGTGCTCAATATCAAATTCAAAAATGCTTAAGATAGATCTGCCATCTAGCAAAAATATGTTTTACAAAGCAATGTTTTGGACATCCTTTTTAAAACAGATTTAGCAACTTGACAATCAACACGTAATAAAAACTTTTTATTTAATAAATCGACTCGAATTTGGTAATACGAGAGAACAATGGATAAGACCTCCCGTTTTACGAAAGAGTATTTTAACCGGGTGTCATTCCAATGCCCCGAGGTGAATCTCGATAATGTATTCTTTACCATTATCGACTTGTTTTAAGATACCTCCATAGCCTTTGTCACTAGCATCCGTCTCAACAATTTTAGGTAGGTCGGGGTTTGCTAGGCTAAGGCAAGGAATTTCTAAGACACGAGCCTTTATTGTTCTAACACTGGGTATGGACCTCTCGACTGTGGCGGTGGGTTTTTCTTGAGTCTATTATGGAGAGGTTTTGCAATTCCCGCAAAGATTTGGATAAAAATCTAAGACATAGTTTAAACTACCAAGAAACCTCTCGTAGTCGGGTTTTGTCTATGATTTTATCAGAAACTTACTAGTGAACCGCAAAGACCTATCAATTGGGGTGATAGTGCCACATGACATGCAATTTGGCCGAGAAACCTAATCGTAGTTTGAAATAGAGAAATCTTTTTTGCCGAAATAACAAGACCATTTTTCTTAATTAGATAGAAAAAGTCTTTAGGTTTTTAAAATGCGGGTCAATCGTGCTTGAGAAAATTAGTACGTCATCAATGTAGACAATACAAAAATCTGAATAAGGATTGAATATATCATTCATAATCCTTTGATACTCGAGGGTGCATTTTTAAGACCGAAGGGCATAACATTCCATTCATACTCGGCCAAAAGGAACGGTAAAAGCGGTTTTATAACGGTGTTGTGGCTTGAGATCGCATCCGCCAAAATCCGGATTTCATATCAAATTTTGAGAAGATAAAGGCATGGTGTAACTTTTGCATTAGATCCTTTTTATCGGGTATTCGATAACGGATCCAACGAAGGGCATCGTTAAGAGGTTTATAATTTATAACTAGCCTAGGTGTACCTCGCTCAATCTCAAGCTTTGTTAACGTAGAATGCCGCACACCCCAAGGAGAACGAGACTTGGAAATTAAGCCTTTACTTTCGAGAAATCTAATCTCTTCTCGACAATGGCGTTCTAGGTCAGCATTCATTTGGGTCGGTCGGGCTTTGGTAGGGATATTCTTTTCATCAAAGTCCGGTTCATAAGGTAAATCGACCATGTGTCGCTTTCTATTCCGATAAGGCATCCGGAAGCTCGGGAGCAAACTTCTCGCTCAAGGAGGCTTTGGAAGTCACCTATCCGAGTTTTTAGAGCATTACCTTGTAATCGATCCTCAATTTTTTGTAAATGTATTTCCTGCTTTAGATCATGCACGCCATTCTCGTTTTCTGCTAATAAGAGAATTTATTTCATTGTAATAAATGGAGCTAGCCTTTATAATGTTGAGATTTCTGGTTTTGGGCTTTTCTAGGAAAAGGAAATTAAGCCTTTTATCTTTGGTTTTGAAGGATATTCCATCATGATCGACATTGTAAGGTGTTATCGTGTTTATGAAAGGTGTTCCTAAGATAACCGTATGGTGCATATTGGTAACGAGAACAAAATGGTTTTTTAGGGAAAAGCCTTGATTTAAGATGTTAGCATCTGCTTTTCCTTCTATGTGCATTTTGGTGTTATTAGCAAGAGGTAAGCTTTTCCGAGGTTTTCTCGGGTGAAAGCGCTTTGGAACAAGACTAGATTTTATGCAATTTAAATCCGCTCCGGTATCGAACAAAGCTATAGTATTGATTTTGAAGTCACTAGAGAATTCAAGTGTAATTTTTATGTAATACTTCCTAGAACCGATTTCTCTTAAAACAAAAAGGAAATCTTCTCGGGACTTTTGGGCTTTGTTCTCCCTCGGGATATCATCGGATCACTTTCACTAGGGATATCTCGGGACCATTTGGGAAGTGAGAAGTTGGATAATGGCCGAGTCTTGTTGTCGCTTAGTTTTAAGTTCTTTTATATCGCCTTTAATGGTTTTAACTTCACTCCGAAGGTCCCGTATGGTTTTTTCTCCGGTCTCTTCCTAGAACTTCTCTTTCTAAAATAGAGGTGAGGTTGTATGGTTCGGTGCTTCAAGAAGGAGGGGTAGGGTCCTTTTCTCCGAGATTTTCTTCAAGGGATTTACGAAGTCGTTCAAGGTATTGTTTTTGAAGATCGGGATTATTAATATCCCCGAATAACATCTAATATGAGGTTTTGTTCTTTGGTGAGGACGTTTAGGGTATAATCCTCATTATTAGCTCAAGAGGAGGAATCTATGTCATCATCCCGAGGACCATAATTCTCACCCGAGTTATACGATCTCGGCTTCTTCATCGAAGACTCTACTAAAAGAGCTGAAATTCTTCCTAGAGTTTCATCATCTAGGTCAAGGTTTTGGATTTTATTAGACACTCTACAAAATCTAGCCGTGTGACCCTTTTTACCACACTTGAAACAAGTTATGTTTTTAAAGTCGGTTTTGTGGTGGACTCGTTGGTGTTTCTTACGAGGCTTCCATTTTCGTTGTTCAAAGGGTTTTTTATGGAAGACTTTCTCAACCTTCTTATAGAATTTTCGTGATTTGAAGGGTTTTTGGTAATGAGTCAGGCTTACTACGCTTCCTTTACAAATACCCGTCCGAGGGGAAGAGATATCAAATTGCCGGCGAAGGAACCTAATTCCCTCTTCGCTTCTTTTAACTCCTTTTTAGGTGTTTTTGAAGCTTCAAATCTCGACATAGTCAAGGCCTTGTTTGGAGGTTACACTAACTAACTCACCATAAGTTAGCCTATCATAAGGGATAATATGTTCTCCAAAATCCTCGAGGATTCTATTTCGAACCTTTTCTCCTAAAATGGTTGGAAGACCTGCTAGGAACTTTTCTTTCCAAAAGGGTTGGTTAGAATCTTCTCTAAGCATGACCCCGGTTAGGAAAGTATTTTTATACCACCGGAAATCACTAAGTTTTTTGCATCTTAGATTAGACAAAAGATCTCGCATTTTTGTCTCGAGATGGGAGGAATCTCCAATGAAATGGAGCGATAAGGTAAATATGAGGGTCGATACGAGAACTTGAATCGGGTCTCCATTTAGGTTAAGAATGGGAACCCCATCTTCGCTTGTTTGGATAGCATTCAAGATGTCCAAGCTCGTTCTTTAGTGAGATAGAAATCCCACCATCCTTTTAGCCGGCCGGAGAAGCCTCGCAATTAGGGAGCTCCGCAACCTGCTTTATCCGACGCACTGATCGGGTTTTGTAAGCATTTGAAGCCATCGTCATTTGCCGTAAAGAGGTTCAAGATTTGGTGTTCACTCATGCCATCTATATTCCATTCGTAGATGGAAGAGGCATTATATTTTGGCCGGACAATCGTGTTTGGTCAAGCTTCCGACCCGGGCTTCACTAGACCTTATAGGAATAATATCAAGTGGTGCAAGACTTTGCCAAGATAGTTTTGCTAGTTCGAGTGTTTTGGGACTAGTCTCGTGTTCGCAGATTGTCACTTAAATCGAGGACATTACAAGTGTTATTCGAACCGTCTCTTCCTCGCCTATTTTTGGAAGTAGAAGGTTCAACCCTCGCTAATTTGGTCTCTAATAGCTTGAAGAAATTCAGTTCGTGAAGTGGTAACTTCATTTTGAGCTTTTTGTGAAATCTGAAATGGTTTAAAAATCGGATTTCGGAGGCTTTTTTCTAAAGGAGTAGAGACTAGACTCGCCTCGATTTAAGGCTTTGCTTCTCTATCCGAGAAAGCCGTTTTCCTAGGGTGTTAAGACCGATGTTAGTAAAATTGTTTTGTAGGACAATATTCTTAAGGTTTGTGGTGGCTTCTTCCCGAGGTTTTTTAAGAGGAGAGGCCTCTACCTTTTGATCGCCTATCGGGAAGCGTGATCCGCCTTAAAGGAGGATGGTCATTTTGAACAAAGGCCATCCGGGGTTTCCCAGACAGTGTTCTTCTAATGGTGTTAATTGGTTCTATAGTTTTAAAGGGATAATCAATGTTATTATCGTAACTATATAGCTCAAACCAATCAAAGAAAAGAATATGGGTTTTATATTGCTTAATAAAGTCGTAATAGCTTTCTGGATCTTCTTTCGAATTTCAAGAAAGTGCTCGAAGAACCATGTTCTCTTCGAGAGGTTATGTGGAGCATAGAAGTCTTTAGAACTAAATCTCTATTAATCTCAAAATCCTTTTCAAGGACATTAAGTTCATTAGAGATATTCTCGCCATGACCGAGGCCGAGGGTGAGTCCTGGAGGAGACCTGTCTTTCAAAGATAAACCAAGTGTGGAACCCGGGTTCTATATTCAACATTTTGAATGGAAGGCGAAGGTAAACTCGAGGTAGAATACCTTGGTCTTTCCAGGTAATTGGTTTTGGGACAACTAATTTGTCGCTTATAGTGCATGTTACTTTCGTAAGGGAATACGAGAAGACCGTCCTAAGTTTTCAACAGAGGAATAGTCTCGAACACCTAGAGCTAGTGCTTCGTTAAAGCCGAGCTTAACACTACTATCGAGTATTGTATGACTCTTTCAAGGCTCGGTATTAGGTTCCGGCCGCGAGCCGGTGACCGCACTTCGAGTTCAGCAGCTCCTTCAAGGAACCAATCTTCCAGAAGACCGACATCATTCCATTGTATTGGTTTAGGAATTTTTATGTTAGATCTAGAGAGGTCCGTTTGGAGGAGAAGGGTTTCTCCTTTTATGCTTTGTTGTTTATTTCCGAATTAAAGGCGAGACATCATGGCTTTGTAATGGATTTTATAAATTAAAGCTACACGGAATAGAACCATCATACATTTTATAGTTATGAGTTTTAATTTGTAAGAGCAAAGAAGATAAGATATTCTTATCACTTAACGAGACACTCGAAGTTAGGGTAACAATCAAAAGAGACTGGACCCATACATAAACTCGACTCTATGGTTCCTAAAAAGGGAATCATTAAAGTCTTTAAATCGTCCATCTCTAAGGGCAACAAGAACAGAAGAATTCAATCCTTCTTTAGTAAGAGGTTTTAAGCCAACTTGAACCAACCCTATATGGATGTAACGATAACCTTTTTCGACATGTTTTTTCAAAGTGTTTGCTGAAAATAATTTTATAGTATCAACAGGTTTTGTTAAATGGATATCTCGTTCTTGGGTTTTGATAACATAGTCGGCTTTAAAGATATTATATCTACTCATTTTATAGATCCGGTCTTTACTAACTTTGGGTATCTCCCAATTATCAATATTTTGCTCAAGATTTTCTATAGTAAAGGTGTTATTTTTAACCGGCCTTATTGGCTTTACCACTACTACCATGAGAAGAGGATGGAGTACCTCTGCTCCAAATAGAACTCATACTTAAGACCCGTAACTTAGTCCGGAATTTAAACCGGATAAAAGTCCTATAACCTACCCCGCCGCTTAGGTAACTCGTAGCCTTATGGTCCGATCGCCTCACTCGGGACTTACCGCCTCTACAAACGTTTAAACAAGCAAGAGTAACAAATAGGACAGATAAAACAAGTTTTGAGAACTCGGAAAGTACCGAATACTTAAGAACAAGTTTTATAAAGAACAAACATAATCACACCCCATTGGCTCGATACCGTGATAAACCAAGGATCCGGGGGATTTTAACATATAAACTTAAAACTTAAAATAGAAAGCATAAAATAATGTAAGGCGGTTGAACCGGCCATGGTTTCACGTAACGTACTTACCAGAGAGCCTTGGAAGAAACTTTAAAACTTAAAGAGTGTTACAATTTTATGTGAGAGAAAGAGGGAGAGAGAGAGATTTTTAGAGGAGCTTGTATTCGCCGTATTATGCTCGCCTAGAATCGAAGGAGGAGCCTCTATTTATAGGCAAGTGAAGAGTGGTGCCGCCAAGTCGAAGAGCCGTTGATGAACAAGTCGTCTCCCGCTTTACACCGTTTTATCTTTTGTCTTTTGATGCTTTTTTACCGCCGATGAATAGTATCGCTTTATACCGTTGATGACTTTTGACCTTTGGCCCGTTTTGATGCGTAAATTTGTCCCGTTGTTGTGGTGTCTCATCCCGTTGAAGCTCGAGGACAAGTGATATGATCATTTTTTTTTTTTTTTAAAGTCCCGGAAACCAAGGATCTTCTTCATCATCACCGAGGTGAATGGAGGAGGCCGCCGCTGATTCATGCTCCGAAGTAATAGAGGCTTCGGACATACTATCGCCTAGTTGTCGTAGGATCCGAGCATAATCTTCCGGGGTTTTAGCCGATGCAAGCAAGGAATTTGCCCGTGATTTTCGAGCAAGGAACTGGGATTGTTCTCGCCCAAGCAGTCATGGTACTCGTGTTACAATTCTTTTTCAACCATTCTTTGATGGCCGGTTCAAGAATAGACCGTGGCGTGTTAAAGTTAGACCACCACCCGATTTTAAATTTTCTCCGGAGGACCAATCCCCCTCGATCCCCGGTTTGCTTCAAGAAACCATCGATGCACTCCAAGGAAGATAGAACTTCATTGAAAACAAACATAAGGCGGGAAAACGCCTTTCTAGATTCGAGGGTTTGTATTGGGTTCTAAAGGTATTATAACTTTTTGTAATGTCCGGGTGTAGGATTTCACCGGAAGAGCCATAGAACTTCCACCAATGCGCAAAACCATGATGGTAATTTTTCCCGCCGTATGGTTTTGGTGTTGAAATAGATAAGCCATGAATGAGACAATCTATTATTTTGTATTAAAAAGGTGGAGAACCATGCCTGTTGGTAATCCCAGTAATTAAAGGTTTTACAATGCGGGAAGGTGTTGTTAAAGGTAATGGGGAAGGCTTTGTGTTTCGATAGATCTTGATTCCCACCCCGAGGACTAAGAACCTTTAGAATTTTAATGGTTGAATAAGAGGGCTCCACTTGCTCATTTTTATAAAAGAAATGTTTGAATTCAACGGAGCCTGTGACCTCAAGGATTGTCTCGGTAATAAACCCAAGTTTTAGTACGATCCCAAGGTTTATAGAACCAGCTTTTGCCAAAGATATTTTGTATGGAGACATAGGGATTTTCATCATGATACCCTTGTTCTATTGTTATAATGTTTTGTGAGGCGCCTTTAACAAAATATTCTCAAGTCTCGGCTTTCTTAGGTCGTGTAAGCACAACCCGAGAACTACCGCTTTGTAAAGTCGTTTTTGAGGAAGGGCTTTTGAGGAAGATTCTCCTTCCTCCCGGGTTTTGAAATAACACCGATATTTTTTCCCGTAACTATTTTACCTTCTCGCCGCTTGCGCCGGTACTTCCTTGGTTTTGCAAAGAGTTATGAAAAGCTTGGAGGAGCCGGGGTGTTTTTGGATGGACGAAGGATGCTCGAGAGATGGAGAGGAGCCATTCCCCGAACTTCCCGAGTTCTATCAATAGAAGAGGTTTCACTCTCATTGTTCTGGACTCGCATCGTACTCAAGTTTTAATAGGTTTTTGAGTCGGGCATAAGGTTTTTTCAGAGGAGGTCGAGACTTTCCTTTATCTTTTGTTTTGCGAGGCATTTCGTAAGAAATTCACGGGTTAAGAAGTCGAGGGATAGAATTCTCGCCTCCTTTTATGTGCTCAATATCAAATTCAAAAATGCTTAAGATAGATCGCCATCTAGCAAAAATATGTTTTACAAAGAATGTTTTGGACATCCTTTTTAAAACAGATTTAGCAACTTGACAATCAACACGTAATAAAAACTTTTTATTTAATAAATCGACTGGAATTTGGTAATACAGAGAACAATGGATAAGACCTCCTGCTTTACAGGAGAGTATTTTAACCGGGTGTCATTCCAATGCCCCGAGGTGAACTCGATAATGTATTCTTTACCATTATCGACTTGTTTTAAGATACCTCCATAGCCTTTGTCACTAGCATCCGTCTCAACAATTTTAGGTAGGTCGTGGCTTGCTAGGCTAAGGCAAGGAATTTCTAAGACACGAGCCTTTATTGTTCTAAGCACTGGGTATGGACCCTCGACCAAGGCGGTGGGTTTTCTTGAGTCTATTATGGAGAGGTTTTGCAATTCTCGCAAAGATTTGGATAAAAATCTAAGACATAGTTTAAACTACCAAGAAACCTCTCGTAGTCGGGTTTTGTCTATGATTTTATCGGAAACTTACTAGTGAACCGCAAAGACCTATCAATCGGGGCGATAGTGCCACATGACACAATTTGGCCGAGAAACCTAATCGTAGTTTGAAATAGAGAAATCTTTTTTTGCCGAAATAACAAGACCATTTTTCTTAATTAGATAGAAAAAAGTCTTTAGGTTTTTAAAATGCCGGTCAATCGTGCTTCGAGAAAATTAGTACGTCATCAATGTAGACAATACAAAAATCGAATAAGGATTGAATATATCATTCATAATCCTTTGATACTCGGAGGGTGCATTTTTAAGACCGAAAGGCATAACATTCCATTCATACCGGCCAAAAGGAACGGTAAAAGCGGTTTTATAACGGTGTTGTGGCTTGATTCAGATCCGCCAAAATCCGGATTTCATATCAAATTTTGAGAAGATAAAGGCATGGTGTAACTTTTGAATTAGATCCTTTTTATTGGGTATTGATAACGGATCCAACGAAGGCCATCGTTAAGAGGTTTATAATTTATAACTAGCCTAGGTGTACCTCGCTCAATCTCGAAGCTTTGTTAACGTAGAATGCCGCACACCTCCAAGGAGAACGAGACTTGGAAATTAAGCCTTTACTTTCGAGAAATCTAATCTCTTCTCGACAATGGCGTTCTAGGTCAGCATTCATTTGGGTTGGTCGGGCTTTGGTAGGGATATTCTTTTCATCAAAGTCCTGGTTCATAAGGTAAATCGACCATGTGTTGTTTTCTATTCCGTAAGGCATTTGGAAGCCTCGGAGCAAACTTCTCGCTCAAGGAGGCTTTGGAAGTCAACTATCCTGAGTTTTTAGAGCATTACCTTGTAATCGATCCTCAATTTTTTGTAAATGTATTTCCTGCTTTAGATCATGCACGCCATTCTGTTTTCCGTTAATAAGAGAATTTATTTCATTGTAATAAATGGAGCTAGCCTTTATAATGTTGAGATTTCCCGGTTTTGGGCTTTTCTAGGAAAAGGAAATTAAGCCTTTTATCTTTGGTTTTGAAGGATATTCCATCATGATCGACATTGTAAGGTGTTATCGAGTTTATGAAAGGTGTTCCTAAGATAACCGTATGGTGCATATTGGTAACGAGAACAAAATGGTTTTTTAGGGAAAAGCCTCGATTTAAGATGTTAGCATCCTGTTTTTCCTTCTATGTGCATTTTGGTGTTATTAGCAGAGGTAAGCTTTTCCGAGGTTTTCCGGTGAAAGCGCTTGGAACAAGACTAGATTTTATGCAATTTAAATCCGCTCCCGTATCGAACAAAGCTATAGTATTGATTTTGAAGTCACTAGAGAATTCAAGTGTAATTTTTATGTAATACTTCCTAGAACCGATTTCTCTTAAAACAAAAGGGGAAATCTTCCCGGGACTTTTTGGGCTTTGTTCTCCCTCCGGGATATCATCGGGATCACTTTCACTAGGGATATCCGGGACCATTTGGGAAGTGAGAAGTTGGATAATGGCCGAGCTCTTGTTGTTGCTTAGTTTTAAGTTCTTTTATATCGCCTTTAATGGTTTTAACTTCCGCCTCCGAAGGTCCCGTATGGTTTTTTCTCGGTCTCTTCCTAGAACTTCTCTTTTCTAAAAATAGAGGTGAGGTTGTATGGTTCGGTGCTTGAAGAAGGAGGGGGTAGGGTCCTTTTCTCCAGGATTTTCTTCAAGGGATTTACGAAGTCGCTCAAGGTATTGTTTTTGAAGATCGGGATTATTAATATCCCGAATAACATCTAATATGAGGTTTTGTTCTTTGGTGAGGACGTTTAGGGTATAATCCTCATTATTAGCCGAAGAGGAGGAATCTATGTCATCATCCCGAGGACCATAATTCTCACCGAGTTATACGATCTCAGCTTTCTTCATCGAAGACTCTACTAAAAGAGCCGAAATTCTTCCTAGAGTTTCATCATCTAGGTCAAGGTTTTGGATTTTATTAGACACTCTACAAAATCTAGTGGTGACCCCTTTTTACCACACTTGAAACAAGTTATGTTTTTAAAGTCGGGTTTTGTGGTGGACTGTTGGTGTTTCTTATGAGGCTTCCATTTTCGTTGTTCAAAGGGTTTTTTATGGAAGACTTTCTCAACCTTCTTATAGAATTTTCGTGATTTGAAGGGTTTTTGGTAATGAGTCAAGCTTACTACGGTTTCCTTTACAAATACCCCGTCCGAGGGGAAGAGATATCAAATTGCTCGCAGAAGGAACCTAATTCCTCTTCGTTTCTTTTAACTCCTTTTTAGGTGTTTTTGAAGCTTCAAATCTTGACATAGTTGAAGGCCTTGTTTGGAGGTTACACTAACTAACTCACCATAAGTTAGCCTATCATAAGGGATAATATGTTCTCCAAAATCCTCGAGGATTCTATTTCGAACCTTTTCTCCTAAAATGGTTGGAAGACCTGCTAGGAACTTTTCTTTCCAAAAGGGTTGGTTAGAATCTTCTCTAAGCATGACCCCTGGTTAGGAAAGTATTTTTATACCACTCGGAAATCACTAAGTTTTTTGCATCTTAGATTAGACAAAAGATCCGCATTTTTGTCTCGAGATGGGAGGAATCTCCAATGAAATGGAGTGATAAGGTAAATATGAGGGTTGATACGGAATCTTGAATTGGGTCTCCATTTAGGTTAAGAATGGGAACCCCATCTTCGCTTGTTTGGATAGCATTCAAGATGTCCAAAGCGTTGTTCTTTAGTGAGATAGAAATCCCACCATCCTTTTAGCCGGCCGCAGAAGCCTCGCAATTAGGAGCTCCGCAACCTGTTTTATCCGACGTACAGTATAGGGTTTTGTAAGCATTTGAAGCCATCGCCATTTGCCGTAAGAGGTTCAAGATTTGGTGTTCACTCATGCCATCTATATTCCATTCGTAGATAGAAGAGGCATTATATTTTGGTCCGGACAATTGTGTTTGGTTGGCTTCCGACCCGGGCTTCACTAGACCTTATAGGAATAATATCAAGTGGTGCAAGTTACTTTGCCAAGATAGTTTTGCTAGTTCAGTGTTTTGGGACTAGTCTCGGGTTCCGCATTGTCACTTAAATCGAGGACATTACAAGTGTTATTCGAACCTGTCTCTTCCTCGCCTATTTTTGAAGTGGAAGGTTCAACCCCCGCTAATTTGGTCTCTAATAGCTTGAAGAAATTCAGTTCGTGAAGTGGTAACTTCATTTTGAGCTTTTGTGAAATCCGAAATGGTTTAAAAATCGGATTTCGGAGGCTTTTTTCTAAAGGAGTAGAGACTAGGACTCCTCCTCGATTTAAGGCTTTGTTTCTCTATCCGAGAAAGCCGTTTTCCTAGGGGTGTTAAGACCGATGTTAGCAAAATTGTTTTGTAGGACAATATTCTTAAGGTTTGTGGTGGCTTCTTCCCGAGGTTTTTTAAGAGGAGAGGCCTCTACCTTTGATCGCCTATCGGGAAGGTGATCCGTCTTAAAGGAGGATGGTCATTTTGAACAGGTGCCATCCGGGGTTTCCTCGACAGTGTTCTTCTAATGGTGTTAATTGGTTCTATAGTTTTAAAGGGATAATCAATGTTATTATCGTAACTATATAGCTCAAACCAATCAAAGAAAAGAATATGGGTTTTATATTGCTTAATAAAAGTCGTAATAGCTTTCTGGATCTTCTTTCGAATTTCAAGAAAGTGCTCGAAGAACCATGTTCTCTTCGAGAGGTTATGTGGAGCATAGAAGTCTTTGAGAACTAAATCTCTATTAATCTCAAAATCCTTTTCAAGGACATTAAGTTCATTAGAGATATTCTCAAGCTATGACCGAGGCCGAGGGTGAGTCCGGGAGGAGACTGTCTTTCAAAGATAAACCGGGTGTGGAACCCGGGTTCTATATTCAACATTTTGAATGGAAGGCGAAGGTAAACCGAGGTAGAATACCTTGGTCTTTCCATGTAATTGGTTTTGGGACAACTAATTTGTCGCTTATAGTGCATGTTACTTTCGTAGGGAATACGAGAAGACCGTCCTAAGTTTTCAACAGAGGAATAGTCCGAACACCTGGAGCTAGTGCTTCGTTAAAGCCGAGCTTAACACTACTATCGAGTATTGTATGACTCTTTCAAGGTCGGTATTAGGTTCCGGTTGAGCTGGTGGACTGTACCGGGTTCAAAGCCTCCTTCAAGGAACCAATCTTCAGGAAGACCGACATCATTCCATTGTATTGGTTTAGGAATTTTTATGTTAGATCTAGAGAGGTCCGTTTGGGAGGAGAAGGGTTTCTCCTTTTATGCTTTGTTGTTTATTTCCAGTATTAAAGGCGTACATCATGGCTTTGTAATGGATTTTATAAATTAAAGCTACCGGAATAGAACCATCATACATTTTATAGTTATGAGTTTTAATTTGTAAGAGCAAAGAAGATAAGATATTCTTATCACTTAACGAGACACTGAAGTTAGGGTAACAATCAAAAGAGACTGACCCATACATAAACTTGACTCTATGGTTCCTAAAAAGGGAATCATTAAAGTCTTTAAATCGTCCATCTCTAAGGGCAACAAGAACAAGAATTCAATCCTTCTTTAGTAAGAGGTTTTAAGCCAACTTGAACCAACCCTATATGGATGTAACGATAACCTTTTTCGACATGTTTTTTCAAAGTGTTTCTTGAAAATAATTTTATAGTATCAACGTGGTTTTGTTAAATGGATATCTCGTTCTTGGGTTTTGATAACATAGTCAGCTTTAAAGATATTATATCTACTCATTTTATAGATCCGGGTCTTTACTAACTTTGGGTATCTCCCAATTATCAATATTTTGCTTCAAGATTTTCTATAGTAAAGGTGTTATTTTTAACCAGGTTTATTGGCTTTACCACTACTACCATGAGAAGAGGATGGAGTACCTCCGTTCCAAATAGAACTCATACTTAAGACCCGTAACTTAGTCCGGAATTTAATTAAGTATTGATAATAAATCTGTTAAAAATAACACCTTTAAAGGAGGATGGTCATTTTGAACGGTGCCATCCGGGGTTTCCTGACAGGTGTTCTTCTAATGGTGTTAATTGGTTCTATGGTTTTAAAGGGATAATCAATGTTATTATCGTAACTATATAGCTCATAAACCAATCAAAGAAAAGAATATGGGTTTTATATTGCTTAATAAAGTCTGTAATAGCTTTCTTGGATCTTCTTTCGAATTTCAAGAAAGTGCTCGAAGAACCATGTTCTCTTCGAGAGGTTATGTGGAGCATAGAAGTCTTTGTGAACTAAATCTCTATTAATCTCAAAATCCTTTTCAAGGACATTAAGTTCATTAGAGATATTCTCAGGAGTGACCGAGGTGGGAGTCTCCGGAGAGGACCGTCTTTCAAAGATAAACCGGGTGTGGAACCCGAGTTCTATATTCAACATTTTGAATGGAAGGCGAAGGTAAATCGAGGTAGAATACCTTGGTCTTTCCAGGTAATTGGTTTTGGGACAACTAATTTGTCGTTTATAGTGCATGTTACTTTCGGGAAGGAATACGAGAAGACCGTCCTAAGTTTTCAACAGGAGGAATAGTCCGAATACCTAGAGCTAGTGCTTCATTAAAGCCGAGCTTAACACTACCATCGGAGTATTGTATTGACTCTTTCAAGGTCGGTATTAGGTTCCGGTTGAGGCGGTGACTGTACTTCCGAGTTCAAGACTCCTTCAAGGAACCAATCTTCGTGAAGACCGACATCATTCCATTGCATTGGTTTAGGAATTTTTATGTTAGATCTAGAGAGGTCCGTTTCGAGGAGAAGGGTTTCTCCTTTTATGCTTTGTTGTTTATTTCCAAGATTAGAAGGGACATCATGGCTTTGTAATGGATTTATAAATTAAAGCTACTGGAATAGAACCATCATACATTTTATAGTTATGAGTTTTAATTTGTAAGAGCAAAGAAGATAAGATATTCTTATCACTTAACGAGACACCAAGTTAGGGTAACAATCAAAAGAGACCGGACCCATACATAAACTTGACTCTATGGTTCCTAAAAGGGAATCATTAAAGTCTTTAAATCGTCCATCTCTAAGGGCAACAAGAATAAAGACTTCAATCCTTCTTTAGTAAGAGGTTTTAAGCCAACTTGAACCAACCCTATATGGATGTAACGATAACCTTTTTTCGACATGTTTTTTCAAAGTGTTTGCTCGAAAAATAATTTTATAGTATCAACAGGTTTTGTTAAATGGATATCTCGTTCTTGGGTTTTGATAACATAGTCAGCTTTTAAAGATATTATATCTACTCATTTTATAGATCCTGGTCTTTACTAACTTTGGGTATCTCCCAATTATCAATATTTTGCTCAAGATTTTCTATAGTAAAGGTGTTATTTTTTAACCGGTTTATTGGCTTTACCACTACTACCATGAGAAGAGGATGGAGTACCTCTGTTCCAAATAGAACTCATACTTAAGACCCGGAACTTAGTCCGAAATTTAAACCGGATAAAAGTCCCATAACCTACCCCCGCCGTTTAGGTAACCGTAGCCTTATGGTCCGACCGCCTCACTCGGGACTTACCGCCTCTACAAACGTTTAAACAAGCAAGAGTAACAAATAGACAGATAAACAAGTTTTCAGGAACTGAAAGTATCGAATACTTAAGAACAAGTTTTATAAAGAACAAACATAATCACACCCTATTGGCTCCGATACCAGTTGATAAACCAGGATAACTAGTCGTCTTTTGATGCGGAAATTTGTCCCGGTTGTTGTGGTGTCTCGTTGAAGCTTGAAGACAAGGATATAATCATCTTTTTTTTTTTTTTTTTTTTTTTTTAAGTCCGAAACCAAAGATCTTCTTTCATCATCACCTAGGTGAATGGAGGAGGGGCTTTGTTGATTTATGCTCGAAGTAATAGGGGCTTGGCATACTATCATCGGCTAGTTGTCGAGAATCGGAGCATAATCTTCCGGGGTTTTAGTCGATCGAAGCAAGGAATTTCCTGTGATTTTCGAAGCGGAACCTGGGATTGTTTCTCGCCTGGAAGTCATGGTACCTGTGTTACAATTCTTTTCAACCATTCTTTGATGGTCGGTTCAAGAATAGACCTGTGGCGTGTTAAAAGTTAGACCACCACCCGATTTTAAACTTTCTGGGAGGACCTAATTCCCTCGATCCTGGCTTGTTTCAAGAAACCATTGATGGACCCAAGGAAGATAGAACTTCATTGAAAACAAACATAAGGCGGAAAACGCCTTTCTAGATTTGAGGGTTTGTATTGGGTTCTAAAGGTATTATAACTTTTTGTAATGTCCGGGTGTAGGATTTCACTTGGAAGAGCCATAGAACTTCCACCAATGCCAAACCATGATGGTAATTTTTACTTTGTATGGTTTTTGGTGTTGAAATAGATAAGCCATGAATGAGACAATCTATTATTTTGTATTAAAAAGGTGGAGAACCATGCCTGTTGGTAATCCCAAAGAATTAAAGGTTTTTCTGATGTGGGAAGGTGTTGTTAAAGGTAATGGGGAAGGCTTTGTGTTTCGATAGATCTTGATTCCCGATTCTGAGGACTAAGAACCTTTAGAATTTTAATGGTTGAATAAGAGGGCTCAGGCTTGCCCATTTTTATAAAAGAAATGTTTGAATTCGGCGGAGCTGTGACCTCAAGGATTGTCTCGGTAATAAACCGAAGTTTTAGTACGATCCCCAAGGTTTATAGAACCAGTTTTTGCCAAAGATATTTTGTATGGAGACATAGGGATTTTCATCATGATACCCTTGTTCTATTGTTATAATGTTTTGTGAGCGTTTTAACAAAATATTCTGAAGTCTCGGTTTTCTTAGGTTGTGTAAGCACAACCCGAGAACTACCAGCTTTGTAAAGTTGTTTTTGAGGAAGGGTTTTTGAGGAAGATTCTCCTTCCTCCGGTTTTGAAATAACATCGATATTTTTTCCGTAACTATTTTACCTTCTCGTCTTGCTTTCTTGGTACTTCCTTGGTTTTGCGAAAGAGTTATGAAAAGCTTGGAGGAGGCTGGGGGTGTTTTTGGATGGACGAAGGATGCTCGAGAGATGGAGAGGAGCCATTCCTGAACTTCACGAGTTCTATCAATAGAAGAGGTTTCACTCTCATTGTTACTGGATTGCATCGTACCAAGTTTTAATAGGTTTTTGAGTTGTGCATAAGGTTTTTTCGGAGAGGAGGTTGAGACTTTCCTTTATCTTTTGTTTTGCGAGGCATTTACGTAAGAAATTCACGGGTTAAGAAGTCGAGGATAGAATTCTCGTCTCCTTTTATGTGCTCAATATCAAATTCAAAAATGCTTAAGATAGTTTGCCATCTAGCAAAAATATGTTTTCTGGCCAATGTTTTTGGACATCCTTTTTAAAGCAGTTGCGACTTGACAATCAACACGTAATAAAAACTTTTTATTTAATAAATCGATGGAATTTGGTAATCCGAGAGAACAATGGATAAGACCTCCTGTTTTTACGGTAGAGTATTTTAACCGGGTGTCATTCCAATGCCCTGAGGTGAATCGATAATGTATTCTTTACCATTATCGACTTGTTTTAAGATACCTCCATAGCCTTTGTCACTAGCATCTCGTCTCAACAATTTTAGGTAGGTCGGGGTTTGCTAGGCTAAGGTGGGAATTTCCTAAGACACGAGCCTTTATTGTTCTAACGGCTGGGTATGGACCTCGACCGAGGCGGTGGGTTTTTCTTGAGTCTATTATGGAGAGGTTTTGTATTCCGCAAAGATTTGGATAAAAATCCTAAGACATAGTTTAAACTACCAAGAAACCTCTCGTAGTTGGGTTTTGTCCATGATTTTATCGGGGAAACTTACTAGTGAACTGCAAAGACCTATCAATTGGGGTGATAGTGCCACATGACCAATTTGGCCGAGAAACCTAATCGTAGTTTGAAATAGAGAAATCTTTTTTTGTCGAAATAACAAGACCATTTTTCTTAATTAGATAGAAAAAAGTCTTTAGGTTTTTTAAAATCTTTGGTCGATCGTGCTTGAGAGAATTAGTACGTCATCAATGTAGACAATACAAAAATCTGAATAAGGATTGAATATATCATTCATAATCCTTTGATACTCGGAGGGTGCATTTTTTAAGACCGAAGGGCATAACATTCCATTCATCTTGGCCAAAAGGAACGGTAAAAGCGGTTTTATAACGGTGTTGTGGCTTGATCCGTATTGCCAAATCCGGATTTCATATCAAATTTTGAGAAGATAAAGGCATGGTGTAACTTTTGCATTAGATCCTTTTTATTGGGTATTGGATAACGGATCCAACGAAGGCCATCGTTAAGAGGTTTATAATTTATAACTAGCCTAGGTGTACCTCGTTCAATCTACGAAGCTTTGTTAACGTAGAATGCCGCACGGCTCCAAGGAGAACGAGACTTGGAAATTAAGCCTTTACTTTCGAGAAATCTAATCTCTTCTCGACAATGGCGTTCTAGGTCGACATTCATTTGGGTTGGTCGGGCTTTGGTAGGGATATTCTTTTCATCAAAGTCCCGGTTCATAAAGTAAATCGACCATGTGTTGTTTTCTATTCCGGAAGGCATTTGGAAGCTCGAGCAAACTTCTCGTTCAAGGAGGCTTTGGAAGTCGGCTATCTAAGTTTTAGAGCATTACCTTGTAATTGATCCTCAATTTTTTGTAAATGTATTTCTGTTTTAGATCATGCACGTCATCTGCTTTTCGGTTAATAAGAGAATTTATTTCATTGTAATAAATGGAGCTAGCCTTTATAATGTTGAGATTTACGGTTTTGGGCTTTTCTAGGAAAAGGAAATTAAGCCTTTTATCTTTGGTTTTGAAGGATATTCCCATCATGATTGACATTGTAAGGTGTTATCGGGTTTATGAAAGGTGTTCCTAAGATAACCGTATGGTGCATATTGGTAACGAGAACAAAATGGTTTTTTAGGGAAAAGCCTTGATTTAAGATGTTAGCATACGTTTTTCCTTCTATGTGCATTTTGGTGTTATTAGCGAGGTAAGCTTTTCGAGGTTTTACGGTGAAAGCGCTTTGGAACAAGACTAGATTTTATGCAATTTAAATCCGCTCCGGTATCGAACAAAGCTATAGTATTGATTTTGAAGTCACTAGAGAATTAAGTGTAATTTTTATGTAATACTTCCTAGAGCCGATTTCTCTTAAAACAAAAGGGAAATCTTACAGGACTTTTGGGCTTTGTTCTCCCTGCGGGATATCATCGGGATCACTTTCACTAGGGATATCGGGACCATTTGGGAAGTGAGAAGTTGGATAATGGCTGAGTCTTGTTGTTGCTTAGTTTTAAGTTCTTTTATATCGGCTTTAATGGTTTTAACCCAGTTCGAAGGTCTGTATGGTTTTTTCAGTCTCTTCCTAGAACTTCTCTTTTCTAAAATAGAGGTGAGGTTGTATGGTTCGGTGCTTGAAGAAGGAGGGGTAGGGTCCTTTTCTCCGAGGATTTTCTTAAGGGATTTACGAAGTCGTTCAAGGTATTGTTTTTGAAGATCGGGATTATTAATATCTGAATAACATCTAATATGAGGTTTTGTTCTTTGGTGAGGACGTTTAGGGTATAATCCTCATTATTAGCTGAAGAGGAGGAATCTATGTCATCATCCGAGGACCATAATTCTCGGGTGAGTTATACGATTCAGTTTCTTCATCGGAAGACTCTACTAAAAGAGTTGAAATTCTTCCTAGAGTTTCATCATCTAGGTCAAGGTTTTGGATTTTATTAGACACTCTACAAAATCTAGGCTGTGTGACCCTTTTTACCACACTTGAAACAAGTTATGTTTTTTTAAGGTCGGGTTTTGTGGTTGTTGTTGGTGTTTCTTATGAGGCTTCCATTTTCGTTGTTCAAGGGTTTTTTATGGAAGACTTTCTCAACCTTCTTATAGAATTTTCGTGATTTGAAGGGTTTTTGGTAATGAGTTGGCTTACTACGGTTTCCTTTACAAATACTTGTCGAGGGGAAGAGATATCAAATTCTCATGGGAAGGAACCTAATTCCCTCTTCGTTTCTTTTAACTCCTTTTTTAGGTGTTTTTGAAGCTTCAAATCTTGACATATTTGAAGGCCTTGTTTGGAGGTTACACTAACTAACTCACCATAAGTTAGCCTATCATAAGGGATAATATGTTCTCCAAAATCCTCGCGGATTCTATTTCGAACCTTTTCTCCTAAAATGGTTGGAAGACACGCTAGGAACTTTTCTTTCCAAAAGGGTTGGTTAGAATCTTCTCTAAGCATGACCCTGGTTAGGAAAGTATTTTTATACCACTTTGGAAATCACTAAGTTTTTTGCATCTTAGATTAGACAAAAGATGCATTTTTGTCTCGAGATGGGAGGAATCTCCAATGAAATGGAGTGATAAGGTAAATATGAGGGTTGATACGAGAATCTTGAATTGGGTCTCCATTTAGGTTAAGAATGGGAACCCCCATCTTGATTGTTTGGATAGCATTCAAGATGTCCGATTCTTTGTTCTTTAGTGAGATAGAAATCCCACCATCCTTTTAGGCGGCCGAGAAGCCTGCAATTGGGAGCTCATATTGTTTTATCGACGTCGATTGGGTTTTGTAAGCATTTGAAGCCATCGTCATTTCTTTGTAAGAGGTTCAAGATTTGGTGTTCACTCATGCCATCTATATTCCATTCGTAGATAGAAGAGGCATTATATTTTGGCTGGACAATTGTGTTTGGTTGGCTTCCGACACAGGCTTCACTAGACCTTATAGGAATAATATCAAGTGGTGCGAGTACTTTGCCAAGATAGTTTTGCTAGTTCGGGTGTTTTGGGACTAGTCTCGGGTTCGATATTGTCACTTAAATCGAGGACATTACAAGTGTTATTACAGAGCTGTCTCTTCCTCGGCTATTTTTGAAGTAGAAGGTTCAACCCTGCTAATTTGGTCTCTAATAGCTTGAAGAAATTCAGTTCGTGAAGTGGTAACTTCATTTTGAGCTTTTGTGAAATCTGAAATGGTTTAAAAATCGGATTTCGGAGGCTTTTTTCTAAAGGAGTAGAGACTAGACTCGTCTACGATTTAAGGCTTTGTTTCTCTATCCGAGAAAGCTGTTTTCCTAGGGTGTTAAGACTGATGTTAGTAAAATTGTTTTGTAGGACAATATTCTTAAGGTTTGTGGTGGCTTCTTCTGAGGTTTTTTAAGAGGAGAGGCCTCTACCTTTTGATCGCCTATTGGGAAGGTGATGCATGTCTTAAGGAGGATGGTCATTTTGAACAGGTGCCATCAGGGGTTTTCCCAGAACAGTGTTCTTCTAATGGTGTTAATTGGTTCTATAGTTTTAAAGGGATAATCAATGTTATTATCGAGAACTATATAGCTCAAACCAATCAAAGAAAAGAATATGGGTTTTATATTGCTTAATAAAGTTTGTAATAGCTTTCTTGGATCTTCTTTCGAATTTCAAGAAAGTGCTCGAAGAACCATGTTCTCTTCGAGAGGTTATGTGGAGCATAGAAGTCTTTGTGAACTAAATCTCTATTAATCTCAAAATCCTTTTCAAGGACATTAAGTTCATTAGAGATATTCTCGGTTATGAGCAGGGCGAGGGTGAGTCCGGAGGAGGCTGTCTTTCAGCATAAGCTAGGGTGTGGAACCCGGGTTCTATATTCAACATTTTGAATGGAAGGCGAAGGTAAATCGAGGTAGAATACCTTGGTCTTTCCGGGTAATTGGTTTTGGGACAACTAATTTGTCGTTTATAGTGCATGTTACTTTCGGAAGGAATACGAGAAGACCGTCCTAAGTTTTCAACGGAGGAATAGTCGAATACCTAGAGCTAGTGCTTTATTAAAAGTTGAGCTTAACACTACCATCAGAGTATTGTATGACTCTTTCAAGGTCGGTATTAGGTTAGGTTGGTGGTGGCTGTACTTAGGGTTCGGCTCCTTAAGGAACCGATCTTCAGGAAGACTGACATCATTCCATTGTATTGGTTTAGGAATTTTTATGTTAGATCTAGAGAGGTCTGTTTGGAGGAGAAGGGTTTCTCCTTTTATGCTTTGTTGTTTATTTCCGGTATTAAAAGCGAGACATCATGGCTTTGTAATGGATTTTATAAATTAAAGCTCTTTGGAATAGAACCATCATACATTTTATAGTTATGAGTTTTAATTTGTAAGAGCAAAGAAGATAAGATATTCTTATCACTTAACGAGACTTGAAGTTAGGGTAACAATCAAAGAAAGCTGGACCCATACATAAACTTGACTCTATGGTTCCTAAAAGGGAATCATTAAAGTCTTTAAATCGTCCATCTCTAAGGGCAACAAGAACGAAGAATTCAATCCTTCTTTAGTAAGAGGTTTAAGCTGACTTGAACCCAACCCTATATGGATGTAACGATAACCTTTTTCGACATGTTTTTCAAAGTGTTTGCTTGAAAATAATTTTATAGTATCAACGGGTTTTGTTAAATGGATATCTCGTTCTTGGGTTTTGATAACATAGTCGGTTTTAAAGATATTATATCTACTCATTTTATAGATCTGGTCTTTACTAACTTTGGGTATCTCCCGATTATCAATATTTTGCTCAAGATTTTCTATAGTAAAGGTGTTATTTTTAACCAGTTTATTGTTTACCAATACTACCATTAAAATAGGACTGAGTTACCTCGGTCTTAAGTATGGAATTCATACTTAAGACCAGAACTTAGTCCTCTTCTCATGGTAAGTAGTGGTAAAATAAACTGGTTAAAAATAACACCTTTACTATAGAAAATCTTGAGCAAAATATTGATAATTGGGAGATACCCAAAGTTAGTAAAGACCAGATCTATAAAATGAGTAGATATAATATCTTTAAAACTGACTATGTTATCAAAACCCAAGAACGAGATATCCATTTAACAAAACCTGTTGATACTATAAAATTATTTTCAGCAAACACTTTGAAAAACATGTCGAAAAAGGTTATCGTTACATCCATATAGGTTGGTTCAAGTTGGCTTAAAACCTCTTACTAAAGAAGGATTGAATTCTTCTGTTCTTGTTGCCCTTAGAGATGGACGATTTAAAGACTTTAATGATTCCCTTTTAGGAACCATGAGAGTCAAGTTTATGTATGGGTCCAGTCTCTTTTGATTGTTACCCTAACTTCGAGTGTCTCTTAAGTGATAAGAATATCTTATCTTCTTTGCTCTTACAAATTAAAACTCATAACTATAAAATGTATGATGGTTCTATTCCAAGAGCTTTTAATTTATAAAATCCATTACAAAGCCATGATGTCTGCCTTTAATACTTGAAATAAACAACAAAGCATAAAAGGAGAAACCCTTCTCCTCCAAACAGACTCTCTCCAGATCTAACATAAAAATTCCTAAACCAATACAATGGAATGATGTCAGTCTTCCTGAAGATTGGTTCCTTGAAGGAGCTGCTGAACCTGAAGTTACAGTCACCAGCTCAACCAGAACCTAATACCGACCTTGAAAGAGTCATACAATACTCTGATGGTAGTGTTAAGCTCAGCTTTAACAGAAGCACTAGCTCTAGGTATTCGGAACTATTCCTCCGTTTGAAAACTTAGGACGGTCTTCTCGTATTCCTTACGAAAGTAACATGCACTATAAACGACAAATTAGTTGTCCCAAAACCAATTACCTGGAAAGACCAAGGTATTCTACCTCAGATTTACCTTCGCCTTCCATTCAAAATGTTGAATATAGAACCCGGGTTCCACACCCGGTTTATCGAAAGACAGTCTCCTCCGGACTCACCCTCGACCTCGGTCATAACTCGAGAATATCTCTAATGAACTTAATGTCCTTGAAAAGGATTTTGAGATTAATAGAGATTTAGTTCACAAAGACTTCTATGCTCCACATAACCTCTCGAAGAGAACATGGTTCTTCGAGCACTTTCTTGAAATTCGAAAGAAGATCCAAGAAAGCTATTACAGCTTTATTAAGCAATATAAAACCCATATTCTTTTCTTTGATTGGTTTGAGCTATATAGTTACGATAATAACATTGATTATCCCTTTAAAACTATAGAACCAATTAACACCATTAGAAGAACACCTGTCTGGGAAACCCGGATGGCACCGTTCAAAATGACCATCCTCCTTTAAGACAGATCACCTTCCCAATAGGCGATCAAAAGGTAGAGGCCTCTCCTCTTAAAAAACCTCAGGAAGAAGCCACCACAAACCTTAAGAATATTGTCCTACAAAACAATTTTACTAACATCAGTCTTAACACCCTAGGAAAACAGCTTTCTCGGATAGAGAAACAAAGCCTTAAATCGAGACCGAGTCTAGTCTCTACTCCTTTAGAAAAAGCCTCCGGAAATCCGATTTTTAAACCATTTCGATTTCACAAAAAGCTCAAAATGAAGTTACCACTTCACGAACTGAATTTCTTCAAGCTATTAGAGACCAAATTAACGGGGTTGAACCTTCTACTTCAAAAATAGCCGAGGAAGAGACAGTTGAATAACACTTGTAATGTCCTCGATTTAAGTGACAATCGAACCTCGAGACTAGTCCCAAAACACCGAACTAGCAAAACTATCTTGGCAAAGTACTGCACCACTTGATATTATTCCTATAAGGTCTAGTGAAGCCCAGATCGGAAGCCAACCAAACACAATTGTCCAGCCAAAATATAATGCCTCTTCTATCTACGAATGGAATATAGATGGCATGAGTGAACACCAAATCTTGAACCTCTTACAGCAAATGACGATGGCTTCAAATGCTTACAAAACCCAATCTGTACGTCAGATAAAACAGTTGCGGAGCTCCTAATTGTGAGGCTTCTCGGCGCCTAAAAGGATGGTGGGATTTCTATCTCACTAAAGAACAAGAATCGACATCTTGAATGCTATCCAAACAACTGAAGATGGGGTTCCCATTCTTAACCTAAATGGAGACCCAATTCAAGATTCTCGTATCAACCCTCATATTTACCTTATCACTCCATTTCATTGGAGATTCCTCCCATCTCAGAGACAAAAATGCAGATCTTTTGTCTAATCTAAGATGCAAAAAACTTAGTGATTTCCAGTGGTATAAAAATACTTTCCTAACCAGGGTCATGCTTAGAGAAGATTCTAACCAACCCTTTTGGAAAGAAAAGTTCCTAGCAGGTCTTCCAACCATTTTAGGAGAAAAGGTTCGAAATAGAATCCGCGAGGATTTTGGAGAACATATTATCCCTTATGATAGGCTAACTTATGGTGAGTTAGTTAGTGTAACCTCCAAACAAGGCCTTCAAATATGTCAAGATTTGAGCTTCAAAAACACTCAAAAAGGAGTTAAAAGAAACGAAGAGGGAATTAGGTTCCTTCTACAAGAATTTGATATCTCTTCCTCCGACAAGTATTTGTAAAGGAAACCGTAGTAAGCCAACTCATTACCAAAAACCCTTCAAATCACGAAAATTCTATAAGAAGGTTGAGAAAGTCTTCCATAAAAACCCTTTGAACAACGAAAATGGAAGCCTCATAAGAAACACCAACAGTCCACCACAAAACCCGACCTTAAAAACATAACTTGTTTCAAGTGTGGTAAATAGGGTCACACAGCTAGATTTTGTAGAGTGTCTAATAAAATCCAAAACCTTGACCTAGATGATGAAACTCTAGGAAGAATTTCACTCTTTTAGTAGAGTCTTCGATGAAGAAAGCGAATCGTATAACTCACCGAGAATTATGGTCCTCGGGATGATGACATAGATTCCTCCTCTTCGGCTAATAATGAGGATTATACCCTAAACGTCCTCACCAAAGAACAAAACCTCATATTAGATGTTATTCGGGATATTAATAATCCTGATCTTCAAAACAATACCTTGAACGACTTCTCAGAAATCCTCAAGAAAATCCTGGAGAAAAGGACCCTACCCTCCTTCTTCAAGCACCGAACCATACAACCTCACCTCTATTTTAGAAAAGAGAAGTTCTAGGAAGAGACCCGGAAAAACCATACAGGACCTTCGGATCGAAGTTAAAACCATTAAAGCGATATAAAAGAACTTAAAACTAAGCAACAACAAGACTCACCATTATCCAACTTCTCACTTCCCAAATGGTCCCAGATATCCCTAGTGAAAGTGATCCCTGATGATATCCCCAGAGGAGAACAAAGCCCAAAAGTCCCAGAAGATTTCCTTTTTGTTTTTTAAGAGAAATCGGTTCTAGGAAGTATTACATAAAAATTACACTTGAATTCTCTAGTGACTTCAAAATCAATACTATAGCTTTGTTGATAACGGAGCGGATTTAAATTGCATAAAAATCTAGTCTTGTTCCAAAGCGCTTTCACCGTAAAACCTCGGAAAAGCTTACCTCTCGCTAATAACACCAAATGCACATAGAAGGAAAAACAGATGCTAACATCTTAAATCAAGGCTTTTCCCTAAAAACCATTTTGTTCTCATTACCAATATGCACCACACGGTTATCTTAGGAACACCTTTCATAAACCCGATAACACCTTACAATGTCAATCATGATGGAATATCCTTCAAAACCAAAGATAAAAGGCTTAATTTCCTTTTCCTAGAAAAGCCCAAAACCAGAAATCTCAACATTATAAAGGCTAGCTCCATTTATTACAATGAAATAAATTCTCTTATTAACCGAAAACAGAATGACGTGCATGATCTAAAACAGGAAATACATTTACAAAAATTGAGGATCAATTACTAGGTAATGCTCTAAAAACTCGGATAGCTGACTTCCAAAGCCTCCTTGAACGAGAAGTTTGCTTCCGAGCTTCCAAATGCCTTCCGGAATAGAAAACAACACATGGTCGATTTACCTTATGAACCGGACTTTGATGAAAAGAATATCCCTACCAAAGCCCGACTAACCCAAATGAATGCTGACCTAGAACGCCATTGTCGAGAAGAGATTAGATTTCTCGAAAGTAAAGGCTTAATTTCCAAGTCTCGTTCTCCTTGGAGCTGTGCGGCATTCTACGTTAACAAAGCTTCAGAGATTGAACGAGGTACACCTAGGCTAGTTATAAATTATAAACCTCTTAACGATGGCCTTCGTTGGATCCGTTATCCAATACCCAATAAAAAGGATCTAATGCAAAAGTTACACCATGCCTTTATCTTCTCAAAATTTGATATGAAATCCGGATTTTGGCGCATACTGAATCAAGCCACAACACCGATTATAAAACCGCTTTTACCGTTCCTTTTTGGCCAGTATGAATGGAATGTTATGCCCTTCGGTCTTAAAAATGCACTCTCCGAGTATCAAAGGATTATGAATGATATATTCAATCCTTATTCAGATTTTTGTATTGTCTACATTGATGACGTACTAATTTTCTCAGGCACGATTGACCAAAGATTTTAAAAACCTAAAGACTTTTTCTATCTAATTAAGAAAAATGGTCTTGTTATTTCAAGCAAAAAGATTTCTCTATTTCAAACTACGATTAGGTTTCTCGGCCAAATTGTGTCATGTGGCACTATCACCCCCAATTGATAGGTCTTTGCAGTTCACTAGTAAGTTTCCTGATAAAATCATAGACAAAACCCAACTACAGAGGTTTCTTGGTAGTTTAAACTATGTCTTAGATTTTTATCCAAATCTTTCGAATTGCAAAACCTCTCCATAATAGACTCAAGAAAAACCCACCGCCCCGGTCGAGGTCCATACCCAGGCCGTTAGAACAATAAAGGCTCGTGTCTTAGAAATTCCTTGCCTTAGCCTAGCAAACCCCGACCTACCTAAAATTGTTGAGACGGATGCTAGTGACAAAGGCTATGGAGGTATCTTAAAACAAGTCGATAATGGTAAAGAATACATTATCGATTCACCTCGGGCATTGGAATGACACCCAGGTTAAAATACTCTACCGTAAAACAGAGGTCTTATCCATTGTTCTCGTATTACCAAATTCGCCCGATTTATTAAATAAAAAGTTTTTATTACGTGTTGATTGTCAAGTCTAAATCTGTTTTAAAAAAGGATGTCCAAAACATTGCTGAAAAACATATTTTTGCTAGATAGCAGTCTATCTTAAGCATTTTGAATTTGATATTGAGCACATAAAAAGGAGACGAGAATTCTATCCCCTGACTTCTTAACCCGTGAATTTCTTACGAAATGCCTCTCGCAAAACAAAAGATAAAGGAAAGTCTCAACCTCCTCCTGAAAAAAACCTTATGCACAACTCAAAAACCTATTAAAACTTGGTACGATGCAAGTCCGTAACAATGAGAGTGAAACCTCTTCTATTGATAGAACTCGGGAAGTTCAGAATGGCTCCCTCTCCATCTCTCCGGAGCATCCTTCGTCCATCCAAAAACACCCCCAGCTCCTCCAAGCTTTTCATAACTCTTGCAAAACCAAGGAAGTACCAGCAAAGAAGAGCAGAAGGTAAAACAGTTACAGGAAAAATATCAGAGTTATTTCAAAACCAGAGGAAGGAGAATCTTCCTCAAAACCCTTCCTCAAAAACAACTTTACAAAAGCGGTAGTTCTCGGGTTGTAGGCTTACACAACCTAAGAAAACCGAGACTTCAGAATATTTTGTTAAAACGCCTCACAAAACATTATAACAATAGAACAAGGGTATCATGATGAAAATCCCTATGTCTCCATACAAAATATCTTTTGGCAAAAACCGGTTCTATAAACCTTGGGATCGTACTAAAACTTCGCTTATTACCGGACAATCTCGAGGTCACAGCTCCGCTGAATTCAAACATTTCTTTTATAAAAATGAGCAAGCTGAGCCCTCTTATTCAACCATTAAAATTCTAAAGGTTCTTAGTCCTCGTGGATGGAATCAAGATCTATCGAAAAACAAAGCCTTCCCCATTACCTTTAACAACACCTTCCCACATTGTAAAACCTTTAATTATCGGGATTACCAACAGGCATGGTTCTCCACCTTTTTAATACAAAATAATAGATTGTCTCATTCATGGCTTATCTATTTCAACACCAAAACCATACAAATGGAAAAATTACCATCATGGTTTGCGCATTGGTGGAAGTTCTATGGCTCTTCCAAAGTGAAATCCTACACCCAGACATTACAAAAAGTTATAATACCTTTAGAACCCAATACAAACCCTTAAATCTAGAAAGGCGTTTTCCCGCCTTATGTTTATTTTCAATGAAGTTCTATCTTCCTTGGGTCTGTCAATGGTTTCTTGAAACAAACCAGATCAAGGGGGGATCGGGTCCTCCCAGAGAAAATTTAAAATCGTGGTGGTCTAACTTTAACACGCCACGTCTATTCTTGAACCAGCCCATCAAAGAATGGTTGAAAAAGAATTGTAACACAAGTACCATGACTATTGGGCTGTAACAATCCCAGCTTCCTTGCTCGAAAATCACAGGTAAATTCCTTGCTTGCATCAGCTAAAACCCCGGAAGATTATGCTCGGATCCTACGACAACTAGCCGATAGTATGTCTCAAGCCTCTATTTCTTCGGAGCATGAATCAACAAGCAGCCCTCCTCCATTCACCTCGGTGATGATGAAGAAGATCTTGGTTTCCGCACTTAAAAAAAAAAAAAAAAAAAAAAAAATAAAAAAAAAATGATTATATCACCTGTCTTCAAGCTTCAACGTAATGAGACACCACAACAACGGGACAAATTTCGCATCAAAACAAGAAAAGGTCAAAAGTAATCAACAGTATAAAGCAATACTATTCATCGCCAAGTAAAAAGCATCAAAAGACAAAAGATAAAACAAGTGTAAAAGCAGGAGACAACTTTGTTCATCAACAGCTCTTCGACTTGACAAGACTCACTCTTCACCGCCTATAAATAGAGGCTCCTCCTTCGCTTCTAGGCAGAGCATAATACAAAGAATACAAGCTCCTCTAAAAATCTCTCTCTATCTCCCTCTTTCTCTCACATAAAATTGGAACACTCTTTAAGTTTTAAAGTTTCTTCCAAGACCTCTCGTAAGTCTGTTTCGTGGAAACCATGGCCGGCTCAACCGCCTTACTTTTATTTTATGCTTTCTATTTTAAGTTTTAAATTTATATGTTAAAATCCCCGCATCATTGGCATTATCCTGGTATCAGTAGCCAATATATATATATACTATTCAACTTCCAATTTTAATCTTAATGCAACTAAGATAATAAATAAACTAATAATTTTGGGATCTTCACCCACGCCTCATTCCCTCCTTTCATGTTTTTTCTCTTTTGTCTTGCCTAGAACCACCGCAGCCCTCCTATTTTCTTCTTTGATCAGCCTAGCCATGCATGCATTATTTTGTCAACAAGAACCTATAGCTCTTAAGGCACATTCAAAACAAAATGAAACAACAATTCAACAAATATTCACCCGACAAGCTACCGGGGACTAAAGGTGGCAAGGGTGGCTCATACTCCAAGTGTTGAAATTTAACTTGAGGTGGACGACGAGGAGCAAGGTAGCTAGCCCTATCATGAATGGGTTGAACGAGAGGTCAAGCCCTTAGCTAGTCTCACCCATGAGTTAATAGAGTGTATATGGGAAGTCCCATCTGCTACATGATGATGTTGCGCAAACTCAAGACACACACCCCCGCAATCGGGCGAGCGAGGCTGCACTAATAGTAGAGGGGAACGAGGAAACTCCCTCCGAGTAATCGCACGTTGGGGACACCAACTTCCGGTTCCGAATCCGTATTCGAGTAGTCTCCGAAATCAACAAAAGCCTGTGTTGCCTCTCGCCTCAATGAATAAGGCCCCTTTGCATTGCAATCGATCTCGAATCGCCGAGTTTCGTCGTTAAATTTTAGCCCCGCCCGCCATTGGATAGAATGCTACTAGAGCTCTACTAAGAGCCTCCTTAAGAATGTTTGTGTCAAAAAAGTTTTGGGGCTACTCTTTTTTTGGCTGTCATAATTTGAATTTGGGGGATGGTAGATGAAGAAAACGTGAGTATGGGAAAAATGGTTGGCGTATCATCATGTCTAGCTCCGAGAGCCAAAGAGTCTCTCGTTGTGCATGGGTATGTTAAGTTTTGATGATGAAAAATAATATAATATGTTATAGCATGAAAGTTTGTGACAGGTGGTTGAGAAAGGAATAAATAAATGAAGACTTTGAAGAAGTGAAGAATCAAGATTGAAGTCCAAGTTTATATTGAATTCCAAGTTTAGTTACTATATGCAAAATGTAATATGCTAGAACTCGATGATATATTATGTGCCAAATAAAGAAATATAAAATTAGGATAATTATTATTTTCTTAGAGTTAAGGGAATAAATAATTATGTTAATTTTATATATCTATATAAAAAGGAAGTTTAGTTTTAAAATAAAGAAGGATTTTATAAAAACCGATTTTGATAAAACGTTTTGTATATAAAAGATAAATTTTTTTTTCTAAAAAAAAAATCATAAAACGTTTTTAAAGAATTTTGTTCAAAGATAGAAAAACTGTTTTTTCAATATGATAAAGTTTGTTTAGTGTAAAACCGATTTAAGAGTTGATCTAGTTAATATAAGATATGGAGAAATCCTTATCCTATTAGGAAAAGGAAAATCAGCTTTTTTTATAAAAGATAAAATTGGTTTTTAAATAGGAAAAGAATTTTATCCCTTTATTTTAGGAATAAAAATTGTTCAAAGATAATATATCTTGGAGAAGGATTTTTATTCGAGTTCACCAAGATATATAAGGGATTGCAACTCATTTTATAACTCACGTTTTCGAGAGAGAAAATCTGGAGATATTAAGAGAAAACAGGTTTCCTAAGGCACGGAGTATAGCACGTAGTTCTAGTCGGATTAGGAAACTAAACAACGTTTGTAATTGTCCTCTATTTGCTTGAATAAGAAGCACGTCTTTGAGGAATCTTTCTTTCGTAATTCTTATATTATAGGGAGGAAGAGTAGCAACACTTAGGGTTAAGTGTTGGGGAGCACTACTAGAGTTAGTAGTGGGGGAATCGAATTGTATCGAGAGTTTGGTATTTTACGATTCAAATAATAAAAGAGAAGTTTGTGTGTGGACGTAGATCTCGGAGGTGAGATTGAACCACGTTAAATTCCTCGCGTCTTATTGTTTGGTTTAAGGATTTTATTATTTGATTTCATTGTTTTATTGTTTGATACAATTTCAACGAGCAAAACGTTAATCCGGAGATTTTATTGAGTGAATAACACAAGGGCACGGCACCGTGCCATAAGAGTGTTTTTGTGAAAATCGATCGGTTTTAGCTAATCAATTCAACCCCGCCCTTCTTGAGTGTCACCTTGTGTTCCAACATTTTCAATTTTGGAATTACAATTGTGATTAGCGGTAAGGTAGCGGAAAGTAGATGACATTCGAGGGAGGAGAGAGAAAGGCATGCTCGTCTCATACCATATGGAGGCCCTGTGCTAGTCATTAAAGTTGGGCCCTTTAAGAAAACTATAAAAAAATTATAAATTTAAATAAATTTTTTTACTTAGTTGTAATAAGATCTTTTATCACCCCTTATAAAATTAAGATCTCTTTTGAGAATTTAATTAAAATTAAACCAAAAACAAAGGCAAAGTAATTTCAGCTTGTGTAAGTTGTATTAAAAAGAAAGATTCGGTTAGTGCTTAATTTCTGTGGAATAAATAGCTTTACGTACTATGCCTTGCTCTTATCTTAATGATTAATGAATAAAAAACAAATATAGAAGTATGGTAAAAAAAATCAAATCTTTGATGATTTTTCCGTCCAACTCAGATGAGTTTCTTTCAATTCTTCTTCTTTAACTCAAATATAGAAGTATAGTAGAAGAAGATTGATGCAAGAAATGAAGGTGGATTACTTTTGAACGGGGTTTGAATTATAAATTTTCTTGAACAATGAACATGCCCTTGGTAGAAGAAGATTAATGCAAGTAAGCAAAAGAACCTTGGAATTTGCCAAAACAAACATATGAATATTATTAAGAGAGTGATTAATAGTTTTAATACAATGATTATATGGGAAGTTGAATAAATCATAAATTTCTGAGATTTTTTTAGATAACAAGAGGAGAGAGAACTTCAGTGACATTGGTGGAAAATGGAAGAAAATGTTAGGCTAAATACTTGCTCTGTTGGTTTTCTACTTTACTAGTATTTTTTTTTCTTCTACCTCGCTAGGCCGCTACCGGTTGGACTCCACCATTTTTAGGCCCCCAAAAACTGGGCCCTGTTTCGTTGAACAGTTGTACCGGCAAAGAGCCGGGCCTGGAGAAAGGAGAGGTCCAAATTGAAAATGAAATTCCACCCACTTTCAAGTATAATACAATAATTTAGAATTATTTGCACCAAAAAAAAAGAATTTAGAATTATGGATTTCAATAATCTTAGTTTTGCCAAACGATTTATGACATGTAATAGCTATACTTTTCCGCACATATCCTAAAATATCTATGTCGGTAGCTTTGGCTTGAACTTAGCTCGGTATATGAGAAGAAGAAAAATTAAATGGATTCTCTTAAACTTAGCTATGTGTATTCAATATTATTTCAACCTTTAAAGAAATCCGGATTATTAATTATATTGCTCCATCTATTATTAACTAGATGCTCCATTTTAACTTGAACATTTGTCAATGCATAATTATAGTTATTAATATTTTTAATTATTCTTTGATAAAAAAAATATATAAAAAAATAATGTATCAAATATAATATATACTTCGATAGTTGAGACGTTTTATAACATCTTGTATGTTAACGGTGAGTTTTATACATCCGTACAAAAATATATGGAGTCTACAAATACCGCAAAGTCAAAGTGGAACATCTATTTAAAAACAGGAGGGAATATAGGTTTAAAAAATTATCTAAGATTTTTTGTTAAAAGAAGATAACTTTTTTTTAAAATGAATATCTTGGTTCCCAAAAAAATTTTACAAATGATTTAAACATGAAAATTTATAGGAAAAAGTGACATGTATAATTTCTGGTTTCTTTTTCTCTTTTTTTTTGAGTATATATAAGTAGATAGATGTGAGTAAAATTTGGGGATTTTGGGATTGAGAGAGTATGAAAAATGACGAGTTGATCTCAAATATATGTGTATAATAAAATATCAAGTGGCATTTTTGCTACAAACCGAAACAAAATACTATCATACTAATTAAATAAATATCTTTAATTTAGTGTTTTTCCTTTTATTTCTAGATAAAAACTTCAATATATAAGCGTGCCAAAGTTAAAGTGCATTTAATTGGTCCATAAGATAGTATATTATTTTGGTATTCAAAAATGCATTTATTATGCTTTTTTCCTTGGTGAACAAGACGTACAACATAGATTAGATAGAGTTGTTACAGTCCGAGATTTAAGCATTTGTACAAAAATTAGGGGCATTGTCAGATATAAAGAACGTAAATGAACCCGGGTCCACATTAAATTTGGTGTGGACCTAATATTAGTAATGTAAGTCATGACTAAAAGAGTCACTATGTTAAAAACAATAGATGTAAAAGATGAGTAGTTAGATTGTAAAGGATAAGTATGTGATAAAGAAAAAAAAAAAAAGATTACTATGTTATAAAAATGTAATTTTCCTAATACTAAACTAATGTAAGGGGACTATGGGTTTGTTCTCTTCGGCATAAAAACAACCGAGCTGAACCGAATTGATTGTAACTTGAACCGAACGTAATTGAACTTAACTAAAATGATTGCAACCGAACTGAATTAAATTATAACTAACCGTAATGGTAATAAATAAATTAGCAATCTGAACCGAACCGAATTAAAACCGAATCGATTGCAACTAAACCGAACCGAATCGAAAATAAGCAGGGGATAATAGGTCCTATATTAAAAAAAAAAGTTGTCACAATGTTTTTATTTTTGAGGTGAGTTGTCACAATGTTAGAAAGACACAAATAAAAGAGAAAAAGAAAAACAACTTACCTCAAATGTTATGAGCCGAGGCTATGTTCGGTTCACCTTATTTTTGCTTATTTCAGATCGGATCGATCGATCGGACCGGATCGCATCGGATCGATCGATCGAAAAAATAAGTTCAGATCGGATCGATCGAAAAAATAAGTTCAGATCGATCGATCGTCATCGATCGATAAGTTGGGGATCGATCGGATCGATAAGTTCAGATCTGATCGATAAGTTCGGATTATGCTTATATTTAAAAACTTATTATTATTATCATCATGATTATTATGATTATTAGTATTACTAATGCTATTATTGTTATTGTAATAATTATTATTATTATTATTATTATTATTATTATTATTATTATTATTATTATTATTATTATTATTATTATTATTACTACTACTACTACTTTATACAATTACTATTACTATTAATATTACTATTTACTAGTACATTTGTCAAAAAGATTATTATTATTGTCCTTGTTGTAATTATTAAATATTAATATTGGTAATTATTATTAATGTCGTTGCTATTATTAGTCATTGATATCACTATTTGAAGCTATTTGTGTTCAAGAAGAAGGATATTCTTTTGGCATTTATAAGTGTTCTTTTTTATATTTATTCTAATTAATAATTTTAATATGTGATGTTCTTTTTTGATGTTGTACATGTAACGAACATGACAATAGTATATGATGTTTATTTTTTAAAAGAATTTTGGTAGAATAATATAAATTATATATTACTAGTTTATATAAAATATGAGTAAAGATGATAACCTAATGGTGTTGTCATCACGTTTAAAATTTTCCCTACAAAGGATTTCAACTTATCTTTAAAAACAAAGTTTATATAGAACAAGACAACGATATAAGAAGAATATTTAACCATTTTGTTCAAGATCATATGATTATATATATTTATAGGTTTATTTATGATAAAAAAGAACAATTTATTAATATAACAAATAACATGTTGTTAGTTAGATCCAAACATGTCATCAATATAAAAATAAAAACTATCTTTTTATTTTTAAAATGTGTTCTTTAAATAGATCTTGCATGCTCTTTCAAGTATATGTTCTTTTTTAATATCATTATATGTTTTATTTTGTAATTGTGTGTTCATATATTAATGTGCTCTTTTTCAAAAAAACTAATTAGCTATAATAATAATAATAATAATAATAATAATAATAATAATAATAATAATAATAATAATAATGTTATTATCATTATTATTATTATAATATTATTATTATTATAATTATTATTATTATTATTATTATTATTGAAAGTCTGTGCATACTAATAAAATGATAATAATAGTAATACTAGTAATGAAATACAAAGTAATAATAACATTAGTAACAATATGTTTTTTAAAAGATAAGATAAGATCGTACGGGATCGATCGTATCGCATCGATCGATCGTATCGATCGATCGATCGGATCGTATCGTGATCGATCGACGATCGACGTAAAAAATCGTCGCACGGATCGATCGAAAAAATAAGTTCGTGATCGATCGATCGTATCGATCGTATGTCAGATCGTAAAATTTCAGTGAACTAAACATAGCCCGAAGTCCGATACTCGCACCCTTTGAAACTGAAATTTTCAATTAAATGCAGTGAATTGGGCATTTCGAAGAATCTTCAAGAGTTGCATCTTCAATCTAATGCTTTTCGTGAAAGCCACCTTTCATGTAGGGCCAATTCGACATCCTTGACAAAGACGTAGACCTCTCGCATAACTCGTTTTTATGGCAAACATTTTCTCTGGGTTCTTTGGCTAACCTTTCAAAACTTGAAACTTTGTTACTTTCAAGAAATAGTCTAGAAGTCCAAACCGAAGATTCATTGTGGCAACCTACATTTCACCCAAGTACCTCGGTTTAGAGAACTCAGCCCCGAATCAACCAAGTGGAACTTTCCCCAAAACTCGTATCATCGCACAATCTTTCGGCGTCGACCTCTCCCATAATAACTTCCCCTACTTGGTTGCTAAACAATAAGGCTATGTTTAGTTCACTTGCTTCGATCCCGAACTTTCCTACTTGGGTCTTTAGGTGAGTTGACCCCGCGCGAGGGGCGCATTGAGAAAATTCATCTTACCACGGGATTCTCGAAAGGGCCCAAAAAATTAAAATTAAAAGAACACTAATTTTCAAGGTCCGCTAATAATAAGAATTTAGGTAGTAATGAAAAGAATATATAATGATATTAAAAAAAGAATATATACCGAAAGAAAGCATACAAGATCTATTTAAAGAACACATTTTAAAAATAAAAGATAGATGTTATTTTTATATTGATGACACGTTTGGATTTAACTAACAACATGTTCATTGTTATATCAATAAATTGTTCTTTTTTATTATAAATAAACCTATAAATATCTCAGTAATCATATGATCTTGAACAAAATGGTTAAATATTCTTCTTATATCGTTATCTTGTTCTATATAAACTTTGCTTTTAAAGATAAGCTGAAATCCTTTCGTAGGGAAAATTTTGAACATGATGACAACATTATTAGGTTATCCCATGCTACTCATGTTTTATATAAACTAGTAATATATAATTTATATTATTCTACCAAAATTGTTTCAAAAATAAACATCATATACTATTGTCATGTTCGCTACATGTACAACATAAAAAAAACATAACATATCAAAATCTTTAATTAGAATAAATATAAAAAGAACACTTACAAATGCCAAAAGAACATTCTTCTTCGTGAACACAAATAGCTTCAAATAGTGATATCAATGACATTTATAATAATAGCAACGACATTAATAATAATTACCAATATTAATAATTAATAAGTACAACAAACGACAATAATAATAATCTTTTTTGAACAAATGTACTAGTCTATAGTAATATTAATAGTAATAGTAATTGTATAAAGTAGTAATAATAATAATAATAATAACAACAACAACAACAATAATAATTATTACAATAACAATAATAGCATTAGTAATACTAATAATCATAATAATCATGATGATAATAATAATAATAATAATAAGTTTTTAAATATAAGCATAATCTCGAACTTATCCGATCTCCGATCTCGAACTTATCCGATCCGATCTGATCCGATCCCGTCGATCTCGAAATAAGCAAAAATAAGGTGAACCGAACATAGCCTAACTCTCATCTTACGCTTTGAATTTGATGAACAACCGTCTCACAGATATCTTCAGCTTTTCTAGATATGCTAATTATTCCTTGGATGCTTGCGAATATCTAGTAACCATTTTCAAGGGCAATTCCCGATAATATTGGCTATATGTTCCCACGAATGTGGTATTTAAACACGCTCTTCAAACAATTTCGAAGGAATCATTCCAACTTCGATCGGGTCATATGACCGAATTATGTACTCTTGATTTGTCAAGCAATAACTTCTCTCGGAGAATTGCCAAGTCTATTGCTTCGCAACGGGAATTTGGTTTTCTTAGCGCTATTCGACAACGCATTTACAAGGGGATATAGTTCCTGCAGTACATGAACCTTCTAGCATTGTCGTGGGCCCGGTGGCTAGGTTAAGTAACAATAGCTTTGATGGAACAATGAATGATGCGCTCCCCTTCAAAGCTCAACATATTTCAATTACTTAGGTATCTCGAACAACAACGTAACAGTCAACATTCTGAATGGTTTGGTAATTTTAGTTCGCTACGAATTTTGTCAAGATCGAAAACTTTTTCAAGGTGTAATTCCAAAAGAAATATGCAATCTTTCTAAACTCGTTTATCTGCACTTCTCGGTGGAACAACTTCACCGGACCTATTGAATTGTCAAACTCCGCTCAAACTTAGAATCTCGATCTAGGGATAATCAACTTTCGATAGTATTCCAAGGTGGATTCGCCTCTCAAACTTAACCATGCTCTTGCTAGGGAGGAAATAATCTACATGGCCAAATCCTTAATGGATATGCGAGTTAAGAAATTTGAACCTATTAGATCTCGCCCATAGCAACTTATCGTGTGAAATACCAACATGCTTCCTGATGATGTCATTTGGACGATAAAGAATTGAAAATTACCTCAACAGAGATATATTTGGGGAGAACAATTATCTGAGACTTCGGAATTATCCGTTTTACCCTATCGATGCGTAAGTAAAGTTCCTCGCAAAGAATCCGTGTCTTTCTTACGCAGGTGGCAATCTTCACCTTATGTCGAGATTGATCCTGCCTAACAACAAATTTATCGGGGTCATACCATTAGAGTTCGGGGATTTGCACATGTTCATTCATTAAACTTGTCACATAACTTTTTTTCTGGGTTTCCAAAAACTTTCTCCAACCCCAAAGCGCATAGAAAGCTTAGACCTCTTTTTCCAACAACTTGAATGGCAGATCCCCACCGAACTTGTTTGAGCTCAACTTCTTGGATATTTTTAATGTGTCATACAACAACTGACAGGGAAAATTTTCGAGAGCCAACAATTTTCCAAATTTTTGATGAAAGCAAGCCTATCTCGGGAATCCCGAACTCGTGGCTCTCTCTGAACAAATCCCGTGATCCCGATTAAAGAAGTGCTCCCCTTTTAGCCCCACCAAAGCAGGATCGAGATGCAAACGAAGGATTCGACATGTCGACTTCTTATGGAGTTTTAGTATGTCCTCGTGCTACAATGTTTGTAGCAACTCTAGCAATCCTCTACATCAACCCTCGATGGCGTGGCGCATGGTTTGACTTTTGTTGTTCGGGCATATTATTTGGCGGTTTCCAAACTTATAATTGTCTTCTGTATTAAGATTTTGTTGACAGATTCAGTATTGGTGTTTGTTTGCTTTTTGCAACCTGTCATTGTAATAGTATGATAATTATGTTATGGAAAAATGAAGTGCCGCCCTCCTAGTCATAACAAAAAAGATGTAGGTGGGGTGAAGGCAAGAAATGACATGGTAGACTTCTTCTAGAGCTTCAACGTGTCCGTGTCACTATGTTCTTAGCTACTAATGCAATCTCCTCAGATCAATCCTCAATGGCGCGCGCATTGGTTTGATTTTGTTGAGTGGCATATGTTGTGGTGGTTGCCATTTCCATAGCTTCCTACTCTTTCATGTTCAAGCATTACGTATATCACGACTAGTACTCATCTTTTGCTCATATAATTAACATTGTCGACTTTACATTGAGTAATAAGTTGCAATGATTTTGCACTCATATTTGCTCTTCCCTTAGATCACTTTCGTAATGTATAGTATGAATTATTTTGGGTACCGAGTAAGATTTCGCTCAAATCGGTTTCCACACCTTGGTTTTTACTATTTGTTTCCCTTAGTTTTGCAAAAACTCACCTAAATCCTTCTCTTTTCCTCTTTCTCTCATCTTTCACAAAACCCTAATTTTCACCTAGGGCTACCACCACCCTTTTGGGCGGTGGTAAGCCCCCTTTTTTTTTCCTATTATTACTAGTTTTTATGTTATTGTTTCTAATAAACTTCGCCCTTCTCTAATTGAGAATTTTCAACCCATATATTCGGTTATCTCGACTCCATATATTGGGTTTTATATCTCTCCATATGAGAGTTTGAAGACTTTGTTTTTGGTTTTTTGCGTGATTCTAAAGGTTGATTTGTTGGATCGTAACTTCAGCGGGGTCGCAACATACGACAATAGTTCATTTACAATCACTTGAATTAAATCCAATTCTACTTCAAAAACAATAAATCGATCGACCCCCTTGTAGAAGGGCCGCATTAGACAACGATGTGAAAAACGAGGGTTTCCGTAAGTGTTAATTCTCATCAACAATCGTGGTTTTTTCATATTAAAATTACATTTTTTTCGGTAAACAAGGAACAATTGCAATTAGAATTATATTTATTTTAATTTGATATATACTTGTTAATTTCCACTTCTATTATAGATGTCGTATGATTTTCAATTAATGAATGGATCTTAATTTAAAAAAAAAAACATATTTGCAACAATTTTTAAATTTATGTAAGTGGAGGTATTTTAGTCTTTATAGGTATGGACACCCAACTATTCAAGAGTCAGGCTTACAAAATAGATTAGTCGAGCTATTTAATTTGAAGCATATACTTGTCTAACTCAATTTTTCTTGAACTTTAGTTAACTTGTCGAGTAACCTTTTAATTGGGTCCATCCCAAGTAGCTTCTCCAATCTAAAGCAAGTGGAAAGCCTAGACTTGTCCTTCAACAACTTGAGCAGCATGATCCCTTCCCCCACTATTTTCGAGCTAAACTCTTGGTGATCTTTAATGTGTCTTATAATAACTTGATTGGCTAGTGCCGGAGGCAGTGTGGTAGTTTGCAAACTTCGATGAGCGAAACTATCTTGGGAATCCCGGACTTTATGTGTTTCATTTGACCGTATCTCCGAGCTCAATTAATGGCCAAAACATTCCATCCCGTTTGTCCAACCAAGGAAGATGAAGAAGATGACGGGATTTACGTGGAAGACTTTTCCTGAGCTTTGGCATGTCCTCGTGTCATCATCTTCCTTTCAACCATCATAGTTCTTGTGTCAACCCCTCGTTGGCGTACAACATGGTTTCGAGTCTGTTGAGCGGCATACACTATGGTGGTTGCCAAACCCATAGCCGATCTAGTATCCCTTAGTAATTTAGTATCAAACTACAATGTAATCTATATGAGTAACGTTGTGTATGGTAGCAATTAGCCACTGAATTAAGGAGAAATTCTAGACTAAGTTTGCATCTTAATTTGCATTATCATGTATATGTATTACTCGTTCACACCCTTCCTAACATCCGTATTATATACTTCATACTATATAGTGTGGCAAGGATATTAATCTCACTATAGAACGATGATGTGTTATGTCGAATCTTAATATATAATCGTATTTAGCAATATAAAGTGTCTAGATTTACCGAATACGAAAAAGTATACAATTTTGCTCTATGTTTCGTAGGATAATTGATTCCTTGAATATTTCTATTAACCTTGGAGAGTATATATATACAACATTAAACTTGCCTAATACATAATATTCACATACTAAAGATATGGATATTTACATACTCAAGAATATTTACATATACTCTAATAGTTTCTAACTCCTTAACAAGGTTACTTTTGATCGAAAAATCAATCGGATTTATCTCACCAATCCGCGACACTAAAATAAATCGCACATACATCAACAACTTGACCGGGAGAATTCTCGAGACTAGGACAATTTTCCACCTTTGATCAAAGACTTTCCTCGAGGTATAGTATGTCCCGTGTTACGATGTTTGTAGTAATTAACTTTAGCAATCTTCTACATCAACCGTCAATGCATGGTTTTTGTTGATAGGTATAATTTTGGTGGTTTCCAGAGTTATAACTCTCTTTGTTCTTCCTCTGTTTTTTGACTTTCTAATTTTTGGTGGAAACTATTTATTTTTTCACCATAATGTTACCAAACACGCACATATTACATTATCCGCTTTCGATTGGTCCAACTTAATTTCATGTAGTGTTATAAGAAATGACCCGGTAAATATGGTTATTTAATTTTTACAAACTAATGTTATTCGACTCCCTCATCATTTTTCACTAATGCACATTTTTCCATGGTCAAAGTTAAGTTAGTGAATTGGAACCTATGTGCAACTAGTGAGAGAAACTCTCTTCTTCTCTAGGATTTCAATGGAACAAGAACCTCTATTGATTGAGAAGACTTAGTTGCATTTTTCTGTTTTAGCATCGTTGCCATGGCAAGGAAATCGAGAAGTAATGCTGGTAGAGGGAAGGAGAAAGCTAGAGGTCCTTCTTTCCGACTCTCAAGCTTTACGAACAAGGTCTATGGAGGAGATACTTGGAATTTAAGCGTTGGATTTTGGTGTAGGTATTGGGGCAACCATTAACGCCTCGAAGCATCTCTTCGGGAGTTGAGGAGTCAATCTCGAGATTAGGCGTACTTTCAATGAATGGCTCCAATCCATTCATGATAGCTCGAGGAAATCACATCCCGCAATTGTTCGAGAAAAGTCCTCTATGAGAGGTAATGGTACTATTCCCATTTTGCAGCAATTTAATGATATTGCAGAAGCTTTGATTGTGAAATTGAACCCGTGATTGCCGGTAATTATGAACCGAGTCACATGAATCAAGCCGATGAAATGATACATTTGAATCAGTAGTAGTAATCATTTAGTGAGACAGAGCCTGTTCATATTGAATTGGAAGATATACGGAGAGGAAATAGATTACGGAGTTCAGCTTTGATATGTTATGTAGTAGGAGCTAATCCTCCTATTCAGGTCATGGAAGGTTTTTTGAGGAGAATTTGGAAAAATTATAAGGTGGATAAGGTAGCTATTGTGAAGAAGGGTGTATTCTTGGTCGATTTATGGCTATGGATTCTAGAGATCGGGTTTTGGTTGGACACTATTTTTTTTGATAAAAAACCTCTTATTATGAAACAATGGAATCCCGGGATGGACTTTGAGAAGGAAGATTTTAAAACCTGTTCCAATTTGGGTTCGGTTGAGGTTGAGTCTTAAGTATTGGGGGAGAAGTCATTACATAAGATTGCAACTCGATTGGATAACCAATCAAGAGAGATGAAGCTACTAGGAACAGGGGATAAATTACAATATGGTAGAATCTTGATTGAGGTCGGGATGGATCGAGAATTCCCAGTATGTTCACTGGAATGAAGTTGGTGAACTCATTAAAGTGCATGTTACTTTTGAGTGGAAGCCTACCACAATGCCGCATTGTAAGGGAGTTGGACATGCATCTCAAGAATGTAGAGTCAAGAAATTGAAGCGAGGTGTGGGTGCCAAAAAAGTTGCACATTACTGAACAAGTTAATGATGTCTCTTTGCCACAAGTGCGAGATGATACTACTGTTCCAAAGATCGGTAATAGTGGCACAAGACGCGGTTCTTACGAACATAGGGAGGTGGATCTGATGGTTTTCAAAGGCATTGAAACCAATTAGAGTTAAGATTTCAAGTATTGCTGCAACAAGTACTCGGAATAATTTTCGATTCGATTCGAGTCGAAGGATTAGGTCATAACAGTGAGCATACTCGTAGATGAACAACTAGGAGAGGGAGATCCTCCTCGTCCCGATGGATAGGGTCTTGTGTTGGAATGTAAGTGGTCTCAACAAAGATTAAAAAGCGAGAATGATGTGAGAAATTACATTCATAAAGCTGCTTCTTTGGTGTTGTTAGACTCCTTAGAAACGAAGGTAAGGGCTCGGAATTTAGGGAGCCTTTATCAAAGATTATTCAATGGGTGGTGCTTTACCTCTAATTCAAGTATGCTTGGATAGAGGTAGAATCTTATTGGCTTGGAAGCCTAATAGCTTTCAATCGAATATTTGTGAATGTTCTAGTCAATACATTCATTGTTATACGAAGCGCCAGTCTGGAGGATCTGGTTTTTCATTACTTTCATATATGCATTCAATGAGAGAGCAAGAAGGGTGGAATTATGGAATGCATTATTAAAGTTAAATATTACCGAGGTCCGGTTCTTGTGTGGTGACTTTAATTGTGTGATGAGTACCGAGGAGAGGCTGGGAGCTCCAGTGAGGGATAGTGAAATGAATGATATTGTGCATTGTATGATGAGTCGTGGTGTGCGGGATATCAAGAGTTCAGGTAATTATTTTACCTGGAATAATAAACAGCAAGGTAATAGTAGAGTATTTTCTAAGCTTGATAGAATGCTTGCAAATTAAGCTTGTGATGTGTCGTATTTTATATAGATTTTAGGTGCATTTAGGTTGCATTATAGGAGCATTTATATGCATTGTAGTTCATAATTGCATACTATTACTTAATTTGCGAAATATTACTCCATTTGTGTGTTTTTGGTATTATTTGATGAATTTCAGGTATTGAAAACATAATTGGAGTATTATTGGACAAGCTTGAGTACTTGGGAGCAAGCTACATTGATAAGGATCACTTTAGAAGTATTTAAGTGCAAATTGGAGCTTAATTGGAGTTGGAATTCATTGAAAGAATTATGGAAATCGAGTTATGTTCACTCTTTTGTCCATAACTTTTGACTCAATGCTGATATTGGGTTGATTTCAACGGCATTGGAAAGTAGGCTTGAAGAGCTTTCCAACGATATGTTGCACGGCCCGAGGCGAGTTGTATTTTGAGAGATATGGGGGCCGCAAGTTGGCCTAGTCTGCCAGGAACTTCTTACGCGCACGCGGTTTTGATAATTTCGGCCATTTAATGATTTATTTGGTTTCCTTATCTTGGAATTTTGTTTCCCTACTAGTATTAGGACTTAGATCTATTAGCTATTACTGACTTTTCAATATCACGTTATTTTATCTCTCTAGTTTTCTCTCTAGTTTTATGCCCTAGTTTGGTTTCTATTGTTACTTTGGAGATTCAAGATTCAAGCTTTCATATTCATCTTCAATTCAATAAGTTTTATTCTCTCCTCTTCTCTTTATTATTATTTTAATTATGTTTTCCATTATGTTTATTGCTTTTATTTCCATGATTAGTGAGTAGTCTTTTTATCTAGGATTGAGTTGAGCCCTACTATGGATTGATCATGTAAATTCTTCTCTAATTCCCATGTTATTGAATTGTATGTTTAGGGTTTGGAGATTGTTCTTATTGTCAATTTTACATCTTGATTTAGCCCTAGTTTTATATTATCAACGAAAGTTGGAGTTGAGATTAGGAATATTTATTTGATGTTAAATTGTTATTTTATTAATTAAGTTCATCAACGAAAGTTGGGTCTTAATTTAGATAATCTTGACATTGATTTGAATTCTCCCATGAAAATAGGTGAGAACTAGAATTGGGAATTATTTGACATTGGTTCTTAATGCTGCTAATTATGTGTGTAAGCCATGAAAATAGGAGACATACATGTTAGTTAGGCCTTTTGCTATCACGAAAGTGAGCTCTAGGTATTGAGGAATGACCAAGTATTTAGTTTCGGTTCGCAGTACGTGCTTTATTCCGAGTCATAAGGGAATGTCAATCTCGCCTAAGCTATAATTAAATAATCTGGGATGTGAGTTATATTTTGATCAATTCATATTAGTGGTGATACTTAATCTTAGTGTTTTAATTGTCATATTTTGTTATTAGTTTAGCTATTAGTTTATAGATTCTTCTGGATATTTGGTTTGTGTAGCTATTTCATAGTCTAAAATCAACTAGTGTTTAGTCTTGCACCTCCCTGAGTTCGACCCGTATGTGCTACGACACCGTTCACTTGCGGTATTAAAATAAAACCCTAACAAGTTTTTGCCGCCGTTGCCGGGGAGGTAAATCGGATTAGAATTAGTTTGATTATAGATTTAGTAGACTACATTGTATATACTTTTATTGTAGATAACTCTTTTTTTTTTTTTTTTACTTTTGTAAATTTCTTCCTTTTCACTATTCATGGAGTCATTTTATCACTATAATGGAGACAATTCTATTGATAGGGCCAATGGTTATAATTCTTTGGATTCTCATGTTTCTTATTTTGATACATCGTGTCAATATACTTCCAATTTTTGCATGAGTTCTAATCAATTACGATATGTGTTGTGATCCCCATATACAAGCTAGTAATTCTAGAGCAGTTTTCTATTTTCCTCAATATGAGAATGAATTGCTTTGGAAATACTATCGTAGACTTGGAGACTTTATTGGTCCTAATCACGGATATGAACAATGGGATATGTGCCAAGTGATTTATGAGGGTTTAAATGATGAAAGTAGAGCGGTGTTTGAGTCTATGTCTAATGGACAATTTCTATCCCAATCCCCTGATTATTGTTGGGATCTAATCGAGTGGTTGGCTAAGAATAATTATGAGTGGGATATGTCATTATTCGCTAGACCGACCCAGGAAATTTCCTCCACTCTTTCACCTCAAAGCTACATTACAACACCTCCATATAGTTCTAATTGTCACTCTACTTTTCATGATATTCTCTGTATGTGATGTGACATTAGTAAATGATTTTGACCCCTCTCCCCAATATGATTGTCAATCTGCTCGGAGTTATAGTTTCCACCCATATATTTATGATGATGATGATGAGGGTTGGAAAGAACTTGAAAATTATGGGGATGATTATCAAATCACGGGAAGATCGATGTAAAGGACGTTTTGAGTGAGGAACAACCCTTTGTTGAAAATCGTTCATTGGAGAAGCCTCATAGATGAGAATGAAGTTATTCATGAGTCTTTGTCGGTTCCACCAACTGTTTTTGAGTCTCATGTTCCTTTCTCTCAAAAACTTGACCTTATTCCTTCTTCTTCCCCTATATTATACCCCCCATCGTTCTCTATTTCTCCCAATATGAATGACTCTTATGACCATATAATTGATGTACCATTAGTGTTTATCTCTCCTTTTGAGTCTTGTAAAACGACTAACAAATTTTCTTTTTCTTACTCTTGTAAAAATCACTTCCCCTTTGATTTTTTCTTTTTCTAGGTTTAATAGATTTTTAGGACTAGTGTTTTTCCTCTTTCCTTTTCACTCTTATATAACATGCTTTGAGATGTTTGCGGGGACATATGATAAGCTTCTTAGAGCATTGAAGTGTTCTACATTAGTCTACCGATTTTACATGATCGTGGGACCTTTATAAATTTGCGCTTTTTGGGAGGCAACCCGAGTTTACCCTTTTTTTTTTTCCATTTTCTTTGATTTTTCCTTTTTGTGTGATTATAATTACATTGATGTGTTTGTGTTTTGTTTTTGGTGTGTTTGTAGGTTCGTAGAAAAGAGGCTGGAAGAAGATCTTCAAAAGACGAGTCGCGGTATAATGGCCCGACTCGCGGACAAATGTCAGAGCATAACGCGACCGCGGCAAATATCGCGACTCGCGGTATGAAACGCGACCCGCGCTTTTGAGATGGGAGAAATAAACATCATCGTCATCATCACTGCATCATCATCATCTTGTACGACACATCACCTACCACCTGCATGACCGATCCCATCACAGGCCTCCGTTTTCACACCAACGCACCACCATCGTCGGCCTTCCCTACCATACCGCGTGTCCGGCCAATTGTGCACCACAATGCCCCTAGTCCCCTCTTTCGCACTTTCCTTCGACCCACCCCCGCCATCATCGCCTTCACCTCGGTTCTCCACCCAGTGAAACCACCTCGTTCCTTTTCGCCGCCACCATATAGCCGCATACACACCCAACCGACCACCCCCCCTTTTTCCTCTCCTCCTTTTTCTCCCCAATCCCCTCCTTGTCTTCCCGTCGCGTCCGCTCTCCACACTACACAGCCGAGCCATCCTCTCCCGGTTCAGCACCACCACCACCGAGACTTCACACCTGGCACCCTCGAAATTCCATCGACTTGCCTTCTCGTGGTTCGCATGTCGCCGATGCCCGATCCTTTTCCCCCTCTCGCTCCTGTTCTTTCTTCCGTCTCCTTTCTCCTTTTTCATCTTATTTCTCTTTTTCTTTTCTTTCTATTTTTGTATACGGATTCTCTATTTCTCTTTTCCTTTTCTTTTTATTATTACTTTTACTTTTGACCTCCTAATTTCAATATCTTTTCCTTTTTCTTTAATTTCTCTAATTTTTCTAATTGATGGTTGTTATAGGATTCGTACAAGTTGGCTACAATTGATTCAAGTTGGTCTTCAAGAAGCATAACAATGTTGATTTTTGCGTTTATTCAAACTCTTTTCCCATTAGATTGGGTAGTAAGCTTCTTTGCTCTACATTGTTCATACTTTTGATAAGACTTTCTCTGTTTTTGCTTGGATTTTTGTTTGTGATGCCATACTTGTTTTCTTATGACTCTATTGATTAACTCCTTTCCTTGTTGGGATTTGTGTGCGGCAATAGTGGTGGTTTTGGTGTGTTTGTGGGATTGTTCGACGATTTGGTGATCGGTGCGGTTGGTTTTGGTTCCTTCTCTTTGCTTGTTGCAGTTGAGGACACCGCAATTTTAGCTGGGGGAGGAATATTCTATCAATTACGCTTTCTAGTGTAGTTTTTATTGCTTTCTTAGGTTGTTGCACGGTTTGTACTGCTTACTAGAGTGGGAGTTTACGTGTAACTAAAAAAATTGTCGCTTTTCTTAGTTGCATCGCATATTAGATTTCATCTCATTTTAGTTGCATCTATGGGACTATTGCTAGCACTATTTGAGAACCTTGTTGATATCCTTACTACGGCCTTAAGCGTAATCCATCTCATTCATGATTCTTCATAGCATAATTGTATCGCGATTGATTGCTTGTGGTAAGATTGGTTGATCTCTCTCTGGCTTGATTTAACCTTACTGTTTAGACATCTTAACCCAAGTGAGCTTTTGTGCCTATAAACTGACGAATCTGTGTCAGTTATGTTCTTTCATGTGTGATTAGTTCCTCATTTGTTGCATGAATCTTGACTTTGACTTGGTACTCTTTGACACTTGACTTTATAAGCATTTAGATATGATTGAGGCGTTCTTTTCATTGTTCTGGGCTTTCAGATATATTTTCTTTTCATATATATTATCCTTTCTCTAGCCCCGCTGAGCCTTTCATGACTTCATTCTGAATCAATCTACATTACAAGCTTCTAGCCTTTTATGATTTCTCTACCCAAGCCTTGCTAAGTGGAGTAGCATTAAAAGTTTATGTTTTGAGCTTGTATTTGTGGTTTTGCGGTGATTATTGGAAGAAAATATATGAAGGAAGTTGCTTGAAATAGTGTGGAAGTCTAAAATGAAAAGAACGATGAAGAAGTTGTGAAAAATAATTCTGAAAAAAATGAAAAAAATAGAATAAAAGTTGAATGAAATTTGTTGGAATTGATAAAGATGGGTACTCTCTTGATTTAATGGTAATGTGTTGTTGAACTTCTAGTAGAAGTTTTTGTGACGTTTGCATCTAATGGCCATAGATGTTAAATGTTGTTTTCTCCACTAGTTGGCTTTTAGCACCACATTTCTAAATACATTTCCTACCCATAACCTCAGCCCCATTACAACCCTTGAAAGTCCTCATGATATTTTGCGTTATAATCTCGAGTGGAAAGTGAGTCGATAGTCAAAGTTAAAGAGTAAATGCTTCATTTGAGTCGACATGGTTTAGGTTGAGTGACATTGATCATGCCATAAACACATGAGAGTATGAGTGCACATGACTAAAGTGAGGTCTATCGGGTTTGGTTTGAGTCTAGCTTGGGGAGATGGTATGTGGTATGCTAGGAGAGTTGATTGCATTACATGACGTGCTATGCGGCTTTGCTTGAGAATGTTTCAATGCTTGGTTCGTGTAGTAATTGTATCTCTCGTGTTCTCAATTGTGTGCTTTGCCCTATCGTAGTCCCATATTGTAGGTTGTCTTTCTTTTCCAATGTCTATGTCTAATTGCTTGAGGACAAGCAATGGTTTAGCTTGGGGGAGTTTGATGTGTCGTATTTTATATAGATTTTAGGTGCATTTAGGTTGCATTATAGGAGCATTTAGATGCATTGTAGTTCATAATTGCATACTATTACTTAATTTGCGAAATATTACTCCATTTGTGTGTTTTTGGTATTATTTGATGAATTTCAGGTATTGAAAACATAATTGGAGTATTATTGGACAAGCTTGAGTACTTGGGAGCAAGCTACATTGATAAGGATCACTTTAGAAGTATTTGAGTGCAAATTGGAGCTTAATTGGAGTTGGAATTCATTGAAAGAATTATGGAAATCGAGTTATGTTCACTCTTTTGTCCATAACTTTTGACTCAATGCTGATATTGGGTTGATTCCAACGGCATTGGAAAGTAGGCTTGAAGAGCTTTCCAACGATATGTTGCACGGCCCGAGGCGAGTTGTATTTTGAGAGATATGGGCTTCGCAAGTTGGCCTAGTCTGCCGAGGAACTTCTTACGCGCACGCGGTTTTGATAATTTCGGCCATTTAATGATTTATTTGGTTTCCTTATCTTGGAATTTTGTTTCCCTACTAGTATTAGGACTTAGATCTATTAGCTATTACTGACTTTTCAATATCACGTTATTTTATCTCTCTTGTTTTCTCTCTAGTTTTATGCCCTAGTTTGGTTTCTATTGTTACTTTGGAGATTCAAGATTCAAGCTTTCATATTCATCTTCAATTCAATAAGTTTTATTCTCTCCTCTTCTCTTTATTATTATTTTAATTATGTTTTCCATTATGTTTATTGCTTTTATTTCCATGATTAGTGAGTAGTCTTTTTTATCTAGGATTGAGTTGAGCCCTAGTATGGATTGATCATGGAAATTCTTCTCTAATTCCTATGTTATTGAATTGTATGTTTAGGGTTTGGAGATTGTTCTTATTGTCAATTTTACATCTTGATTTAGCCCTAGTTTTATATTATCAACGAAAGTTGGAGTTGAGATTAGGAATATTTATTTGATGTTAAATTGTTATTTTATTAATTAAGTTCATCAACGAAAGTTGGGTCTTAATTTAGATAATCTTGACATTGATTTGAATTCTCCCATGAAAATAGGTGAGAACTAGAATTGGGAATTATTTGACATTGGTTCTTAATGCTGCTAATTATGTGTGTAAGCCATGAAAATAGGAGACATACATGTTAGTTAGGCCTTTTGCTATCACGAAAGTGAGCTCTAGGTATTGAGGAATGATCAAGTATTTAGTTTCGGTTTGTTTGTGCTTTATTGCGAGTCATAAGGGAATGTCAATCTCGCCTAAGCTATAATTAAATAACTGGGATGTGAGTTATATTTTGATCAACTCATATTAGTGGTGATACTTAATCTTAGTGTTTTAATTGTCATATTTTGTTATTAGTTTAGCTATTAGTTTATAGATTCTTGGATATTTGGTTTGTGTAGCTATTTCATAGTCTAAAATCAACTAGTGTTTAGTCTTGCACCTCCCCGAGTTCGACCCGTATGTGCTACGACACCGTTCACTTTGCGGTATTAAAATAAAACCCTAACGGCTTGGATGGACATGTTTCCATCTGCAGAGGTTTCTTTCGGAATGAAGGAGATTTTGATCATTCTCCTGCATTACTATCACGTATATCCTATGGATTTTGATGGTAAAAAACCTTTTAAATATTTTACTATGTGGAAAGCTTCTCCAAAATTTGAAGAAATTGTGATAAATGCTTGGAGATTGGATATTCATGGGACAAAGATGTTCAAGATAATGAAGAAATTAAAGATTATCAAGTCTGGTTTGAGAGAATTGAATAAGGAAGGATTCTTGGATATTCAAGCCGTGGAACTTAAAGCTTATGAGGGCATGATTATTGCTCAACAGCAAATGCATGATCATCCGGAAATGCACGGTATCTTTGAAGGCTGAGTTGCTTGCACGGGAATATAGAGCAAAACATATTGCATATACTACATTTCTTTCACGAAATCCAAGGGCGATTGGATTAAAGATGGTGATGAAAACACATCTTTGTTCCACCAAAGCATTAAAGCAAGGAGGTTGCAAAATCAAATTTATAGTATTTATGATGAGCATGGTGAGTGGCATGATCATCCTGATTCTGTTACTCATGCTTTTCTAGCATACTATGAGAAGTTGCTTGGTGGAAATTCTGCTTCTAGGACATCTCTAATGCAACAATTGGTGCAAGAGGGTCCAGTTATCACAGAGAATCATAGGGTCATTCTTAATGCCCCATACACAACCATTGAAGTCAAGAAAGCACTCTTTTCCATTCCGGGTGTAAAGCACTGAACCGATGGTTTTGGAGCTTTCTTTTACGGAGATGCATGGTCTATTATGGGAGATGATGTGATTGATGCGGTTTTAGATGCATTGAATGGAGGCAGAATTCTGAGGGAGGTAAATACTACTGTCATCACTTTAGTTCCTAAGACGAAATGCCCACAAAATGTTAGTGAATATAGGCCCATATCATGTTGTAATACCATTTATAAGTGTATTACTAAAGTTATATGTGGTAGACTGAGGCAAGTATTACCTGACCTGATTATGGAGAATCAAGGTGGCTTTGTGCATGGAAGATATATTATGCATAACATAATGGTAATTCAAGATTTAGTTAAACACTATGGTAGAAAACATGCTCAACCTAGTTGTTTACTAAAAATTGATTTACAAAAGCTTATGATACTTGTGAATTGGGATTTCATTAAGGAAATGCTTGATGCTTTAGGCTTTCCCTATCCTTTCACAGCATTGATTAGGGAATGTGTTACTACACCAATGTTTTCATTGATGATAAATGGAGTCATGAAGGGATTTTTTAAATCTTCTAGAGGATTAAGACAGGGTGACCCTGTTTCTCCTTTGTTATTTGTCTTTGTGTATAGAATATCTCTCAAGAATACTGAACAAACTTGGAGAGTTGGAGCAATTTAAGTATCATCCCAGATGCAAAGAAGGCAAACTCACACACATGTGCTTTGCGAGATGATTTAATAATGTGTTGTAAGGGTGACTATCCCTCATGTTATTTGTTACTAAGAGCTTTTAAGCTCTTCTCTCGATACTCTTGGTTTGAAAGCAAATGTGGGAAATCAGTTTGTATCCACATGTGGCATGGCTAATAGTGAAACAAGGAGAATTGTTGATGCTTCGGGATTTGCTCTTCAGTCTTTGCCATTCAAGTACCTAGGAGTTCCAAAATTTGTGCCAAAGAAAATAACAACTGCACAATGTGAAGCTCTTGTTGAGAAAATGGTTGCCGGAATCAGAGTATGGAGCTCCAGGAATTTGTCATATACAGCCAGGACTTTGCTTATTAATTCAGTGCTACTTAGTCTTCATTCCTATTGGGCTCAGGTATTTATCTTGCCTAAAAAAGTGTTGTGTGAAATAGTCAAGGTGTGCAGGGCATTTCTATGGAGTGGTCAGTACTTCACTCAGAGACCTGGTTTAGTTGCTTGGGAGAAGTTGTGTGCTCCTAAAAACATGGGAGGCTTAGGCTTTAGAGATGTGATTACTTGGAATGTTGCCAGCCTAGGGAAGTATGTATGGGCTATTTCAACAAAACAAGATAGTGTTTGGTTGAAATGGATCAATGCTGTTTACCTTAGAGGTGCAGATTGGTGGAGTTATACACCTAACTAGGAGCAAGTTGGTATTGGAAGAAACTCTGCCAGGTTAAAGATCAGATGAAGCAAGTGTACACTCAAGCTGATCTCACTTCCATGAGCCATTACTCAGTGAAAGCTGTCTATGACAAATTGAAAGGTGATCAAATCAGAGTGTCCTGGGATACAACAATATGGAACAGATTAAATCTGCCTAAGCACAGATTTATATTATGGTCAGCTATTCAAGGCAAGCTTAGAACTACGAGATAAAGCGAGGCAACTTGGAATTGCTAATAATGATCTTTGTCATTTGTGTGCTTCTCATTGTGAAACAAATCAGCATCTTTTCTTCAAGTGTCATTTTAGTCTTGAGACTCTTATGTATCTTAAAGATTGGTTAGGTCTGTTCGCTCGTACTAATAATCTTCAACAACTAGTAAGATACATCCAGGAATAGTAGGAGATCCAAGTTCGAAAGCAAGTAATGCTAGCCGGAATTGTAGCCGGTCTATCGATTTGGCACGGTAGGAACACGGTATTTTGGCAACGATTGTATTCCTAGGCTTCATGTGATTAAGAAGCAACTTAAAAGCATTGTCTGAGCAAGAATTCAGGCTGTAATGCCTCAAAAGATTTCTAGACTAGATTTCACATGGTTTAATAATTTGTAAGTAGGGTGCTTAAGCAAGAAATGTTTTAGAAGCTTTTGCTTTGTTGGTCTAATTTGAGGGGGTCCAACCTAGTTGGTTTGCCTCTTATTAGATTAGTTTGGTTGTAAAATGTTGGTTTATTAATATAATTCACTTACTTGCTTAGCAAAAAAAAAAGTTAAGTTAGTGATGTTAATTTTTTATTTTCACTAAAATATAATGGAAGAATTAAGTAAAATTTATCATATGTGATCTTAAAAAGATTTGTTCATCATACACATATTAACTTATTATAACTTTAATTAATATGTAATTAAAATTCTAAACAATTCGAAGTATGGTAATCGACAAGAAAAGGAAAAGGTTAAAATGAAACGGGTGCAATCAAAGTATTATAAAGGGACTTTGTATCAAATAAAGACTTCTCATACAAAATCTTTGATTATTTTGATGATGTTACACACACACTTGTAGACTAGTACATTCCATGCATCCTTACAAACCTAACACGATATAGAATTTGCTCTGCTTAGTTTAGTCTGTATACTAAACCAAGCAAAGAGTTAACGGAAAAGTAAGGTAGCATGATGCATTATATATTACTACTATTAAGCAACATAATGCGGGAAGTGAAAATAAGCCCACGCACGTGAGGTGACACAGACAGCCACAGTATCTATGCGCTAGTTTGGGCTATGTTATCCCTTAGTTTCACCATTGGTGACACACACCACCTAAAATAGGTGCTTGAACACATGCAATACCACTACAACAATTGGATCCAGTGAGAGTGTTACAATATTGGCCTTCCGATTGGCAATTCAGAATGGTCTGAATTGCCTTACTTGGTTGCTTCATTAAGTCCATATTCCTCATGTTTGATTTCTGGTTTTCCATAATATTGTTCTTCATATTTGCCTTTGGTTTAACAATTGCCACGCGCGTCTTCTATTATGTAAACACTAGCTTTTTATATACGCGATGCGTGCGACGATATTTTGGGCATAACTGTTGCTCAATAGTCATTAGTAAACGAACCAAAAACGAAAGTTCGTATCTAAGTTCACCTTCATTTTGTGAATAAGAAATATTGAAATACTTACAGATAATATTTAAAAAGACTTCATGATTTTATGTAATATTGTTGTTTCACTTATAACCTAGGTTGCACAGAGACGGATACGGGTACGGGTTCGGATTCGGGTACGGGGACGGAAAACGACAAGATTTTGAAATTTTAGGAATGGGTACGCGTACCCATACAGGATACGTATCGTATCGGGCACGGGTACGGGTACGAGTACGTGACCTAAAAGAAGTACCCATGCAACATAGCTTATAACTAATTGAATAACTAATAAATGTTAGTTGTTTGTTAATAGTAAAAAAAAAAATTGTAACCCAAAGCCACTTGTATGCAAGTAAAAAACCCACATAATTTTTCCCACCTATCCATATAACTATCCGCCCTATATATGACATACCCATATGAATGATGAATCTCACGTATTTTTCATCTAATTATCCTCCATATTTAATTTTCATCTTCCCACCTACAACCTTACATCTTCCCTTCCCTCAAAAAATAAGAACGGCTCATCTCCTTATCCTCACTATCTTTCATATTCACTTAAAAAGATTAAGATTTAATCAAATGTAATGGTTATTTTAATTTCACAGCAAACACCACATTGATAAGCTAATCTTGGTGTCAAAATTAATCCCATCAACGCTCCATTAATTTTTAGGGTAATTTTGGTCTCTGTTCTTCTGGGTCTTTTTGGGTATTCATTTCGATTTGGGTGGTTTGTTGAAGAACGTTCGTTGGAATGGGGTTTAAATTGGGTTTTATTTGGTTGACGAAGTAAATGAGGAGCCTCAAATTTGAAGGTAATTATTTATGTTTTATGTTCTTGATTTCGTCCCAAGAAACTTAATTGTCAACTATTTTCTCAAAGATCTGGTTACATTATGTTTGAACTTTTATTTGTGAAGATGGTTTTTTCAAAAATTTGTGGCTGAAGTTCGAATTTGGAATTTACAAAAATCCGGTTACAATCCTAGTCGGTTCTTGAATCATCCACTTTTCATTTTTCTTTCCCTTTGTTTTTTAAAGACTTCTTCTACTGCTTTGGCAAATTTTGTATGCAAAGTAATTAAATTTAAGCATAATTTATTGCGTAAAAGACCTTTTATATATGGGTTTTTAATTATTCATAAGAAATGTCAGTTTTGTACTAACGGTTTATAAGAATGCATTTATTTTTTCGACAAATTACTACCGAAAAGTTATTTTTATACACTTTTTTTTATTATAAAATACTTTTTTTTTTTTTCAAAATTCAGATCAAAATTTTTATATATCATTCCACGAACTACTAAAAAAGAAAATCAATCGTTTTCATCGATTTTCAATTTCACTAACTGTTAATTAATGTAATTTCTTTTTTAGTTTGATTTTTTGTGTCATTTTTATTGCATTCGAAATTGATTTATATTTTATAATGCCTTTTTTTTGTTACAAACATGTACTGATTTTTTAATAATTATTTCGAAATTTATACCATATAATACGGATTTAAATTATTCTTGTATCATTTTTATTGTATTTTTTTCTAAAACATGTGATTATCGATACTACAATTGAACATGCATTCGAACATAGGAGTTGCTAGTTTTTCTTCAACTAATTTAAAATAACTTGCAAGGTTACGAAGAATTATGTACCTTTTTTAGAAATTCGCAAATCCCCAATGGGCAAATGTGTAATCTCCCTGTCGAAAGCGTATGTTTTTCTTAGTTTGTAATTTGTAGTGACGTGTTGTAGTGTATTGGTAATTTTTCGAGTATGTAATTGTAAATGGTTCTTACGGAGTATGTAATTGCTAATGGGTTATAGTTTGTAATTGAATTTTTAGTTTTTGTAAAGTTTCCTCATTTGAGTGATTTGTATAATGTGAATTATGCAATTGTATTGATTCGATTGACTTGTGATTGATTGTTATAATTGTATTTCCGCGTAGTTTTTTTTGAAGCCCGGTTTGGTTGAAATTGGTTTTATAATTTAGAAAGGAAAGGGGGTAAAACTATCTATTCAAATTGGGGACACCATATCTCCCCCTAGTGGTGTCAATCTGGGTCACTGGTTGGGTTTGGGTTGACCCAAGCTGGGTCGGAATAATCGGGTGAGAGTGTGTCATGGGTCGGAACTGGGTGGGTCGGGTGAACTTGGGTCGGGTTCAACCTGGGTGAGGGGATCTCGAATCGGGTCGGAACTGGGTTGGGAGACCGGGTCGGCCATGATCCGGGTTGGGTGAATTTTGGTCGGAATGGAATAAGGTGAAGTCGGCCTAAATCGGCTTTCGAATGACTTGGGTCGGAAGAAATCGGCTTTGGAATGACTTGGGTCGGAAGAAATCGGCTTTCTGGATTACTTGGGTCGGAAAAAATCGATATCGGAATAACTTGGGTCGGAATAAATCGGCTTCGGAATGACTTGGGTCGGAATAATTCGGCTTTCAGAATTACTTGGGTCGGAAGAAATCGATATCGGAATGGATTGGGTCGGAATAAATCGCCTTTCGGAATTAATTGAGTATTCAAGAAATCGACTATCGGAATGACTTGGGTCGGAATAAATCGGCTTTCGGAATGACTCGGGTCGGAATAAATCGGATCATGGTAGGACTTGGTTCTTGGATCAGTTGAAATCTCAAACCGTGGCGTATTGATTTGGGTCGAGATTGTTATAACTTACACGTTATAAACTTATAACATGTGATATTGTGATATAGATTATACTTTATGGTGATATATTATAGTAATTATACTAATATTGTGAATTGTGATTGAGTCATTGTGAATTTTGTAATAATATATTGAATCATTAATAGTTTGATACTTATATTACTAATTTTAAAAGTTACTAAAGTAAGACTTATAAGTTATACTTATATTATTGGGCCATTCACCATTGGGCATTGGCTATTGGCCTATTGCCTAAGTATCGGTTATTCACTTATTCTTATTCATGATTGCATAAGTATTCACGTAACAAGTAACAACTAACATCTAACAAGTAACAACTAACAACCATAAGGGTTAAGCATTTAAGTTGTTAAGGGCTTAAGGCATAAGTCCATACTCCATAGTCCATACTGATTATTGATTATAGACTTATAGTGTTAGAGTCAATAGACAATTAAACTTAAACATTTTATTAGTTAGTGACTTACACACTCTCAAGTCTCGAATGAGTCACTATATAGCAACAAAAAGAGTTAAGACTTTCATCGTTCATGGAACAACTCAACAAGTAGTGAAGTAACAATGATCAACGTTAATCACTTAATCGAATATGTCAATATGTCATATGAAGATGATACATAATCATACACTATATTAGTAGAGGATGAATATGATCGAATTTCGTTAAGTTAAGGTTCACAATCTTGACATAAATTAATTAACCAAATGATCATAAGATTGATTGTCTTCGACATTAATCAAAAGTCAAAACCATCAAATGATCATAAGATTGATCATCGATGTTATTACACGGTTTTAACAATAATCAAAGCATCATTAGAAATTTAGAATAGGACGATCGACTTTCATAGTTGATGTTTCGGTTTTGGATCTTAAAAGACAAGTAAGATACTAAGTTGCTATACGTATCGTCGTATAGCAACTTAATCATACGTATCGTTGTGGATCTTAATCAAAAGTCGTACTAGGAATCCGTCTATTTCATTACTTAAATAATCATACATTCATATTTTATACTTAACAATTTCTACTTTCACTCTGTTTCACATCAATACATCATTATTCTTTCATAATAATTTTTACATGAATCATCTTGTTTATAATTAAAAATAGTAATTAAACTTCTAAAGTTTGTAATTTTTATTAATTTATAATATTACTAATTAGTAATTACTAAACAAATTTACAAATCAATACTATAATTACAATCGGTATTCAAAAATGTAGAATTATAAATATAAAAACTAGAAAAAAGCATTACTTGTCTTAACAACTCTTAAGACTTAACCTTAACCATTTGATTTGAGAAAGAGTAAATCCAACCATTGAGATTTTGAAATCCATGTGCTTGGTCACTCTTGATGTTCATTGGTCAAAAAAATATGTAAAGGATCTTGGTTTGAGACCATTGATTAGCTAATATTAAATCAGAGCCCTTGGCCCTTCATTTCTTTAATCTCTAAAATCAGAAATCTAAAAATCTAAAATTAACTCACTAAAATGAATCTTAGCCACTCAATGATTAAATCCAACAGTTGAGATTGAATCAGAAATCTAACCCTAAACCTCCACCCTAATCCCTAGTATATAAACCTATTTTTAACCTCACACACCTCATTTCTTCGCCTTATTTTCTCTCTCATCCAGGCATTCCCTCTCAATCTCTCATCCTCTATTCCTCTCCCTTCCAAACCCTAAAAAAAACCCTAAAATTTCTTCGCTTCTTTCGGATTTTCTTCCCTGTTTGAGATTTCTTCGCCTCTTTTTTTCGATCAATCTCTAATTCTCTATTACTCTCTCATTTTCTCTCTCTCTATCTTATTTTCTTCGCTTCTTTCATATTTATCTTTTAAATTTCTCATTTCTCTTAAATACGGTTTACGGGTTTGTGTTCTCTTGGTTTATTTTACGGGTTTTGGACTTTTTGTCAAGAAGTGAAGAAGTGAAGATCATCGGAAAAAAGACGGTATCATCGGAAAAGAAGAAGCAAAGAAGAAACAAAAAAGAAGAAAAAGAAGCAAAAAAAAAGCAAATTTAATATTTAAAAAAGGTATGTCGCAACCACCGGGTAAGTGTTCTACACTTCTAGAATTCGTTTTTTTTTTTAGAATTAGGAAGATCTCGCTTGCATGTGAATGTGGGATTATGTCTTTGGTCCGGTTTGCGGATCTACTAGAATATCATGTATTTTTTGATTTTTTTTATCATATTTGAGATCTAGAATTTTTTAGGAATATCAAGTTTATTTTTCGATCTTAATACCGATTTTTTTATTTGTATCTTATTTTTTTGTCATATGTGAGATCTACTGTGTTCGTTATTATTTGTCATGTATAATTGTATATTAAATTTTTAACTTGAATTGTTTAGGGTTTCGACTTGTTTACAACTTTACATGTTTGATGTTTGTGAATTTTGTTTCGATTTTTTGTCATTTATAATTTTATGTTACATGTTTGTGATGACATGTTTGTGATTTCATTTATTTTTCGATCTTAATCTTGTTTTTTTTGTCATGTTTGATGTTTGTGATTTCATGTTTGTGATTTCTCGTTGATGTTTAACAATCTAAGTATCTAGGTCCGCCTTTTTGTTAGGGTTTGATTTGTTTAGGGTTCGTGTTTTTCGGGTTCGGGTTTTACGTGTTTATTGATTTGGGTTTGTGTTTTGGGTTTATGACATGTTAAGGGTCCGGGTTTTGGGTGGTGGTGAAATGGTCAGGTTGGGTGGTGTTGTTCACATGGTTGGGTTCGAGATGACTAACCTAACTCGTGTTCCGGGCTTGTTTAGGGCTTGTGTTAAGACTTATGTTATGGGCTTGTTCGAGATGACATGTTAAGACTTATGTAATTTTTTGTTTATGCTAGTAATGACTAACCTAAGCGTTTCTTGTCTAAGTCTAAGTATTAAGTAATGTTTCGGGCTTGTGTTATGGGCTTGTTTAGGGCTTCGTTTATGGGTTTTGTGTGATGGGTTTTGTGTTTTAGGGTTTTGTGTTTACGGGTTTGTGTTTTGTGTTTACGGGTTTGTGTGTTTAGGGGTTTGTGTTTAGGGTTTCTATTTAGGGTTAGTATTGAGGGTTTAACCCTAAACCCTAAACCCTATTAGTTTTTAATTTCAATATGTTTGTATGTTTTTTTTTCTTGTTCTTGTATCATATTTGTTTGTTCTTGTATATCATGTATCATGTTTGTTCTTGTATATGTTTACGTTTATGGGCTTGGGTTTTGTGTTTTTGGGTTTTGTGGGTTTTCTGTTTTTTGGGTTTGTGTTTACGGGTTTTGTTTAGGGTTAGTTTTAAGGGTTTAACCCTAAGCCCTAAACCCTAAACCACGACCACGACCACGACCACGACCACGACCTTGACCTTGACCTTGAACTTGACCTTGACCTTGACCTTGACCACGACCACGACCACGACCCGACCCTAACCACACGACCACGACCACGACCACGACCACGACCTTGACCACGACCTTGACCACGACTTGACCTTGACTTGACTTGTCTAGACTATGCCTTGTTTAAACTTTAAATGTGTGAATTTATTTTTTGGTTGATCGGTTGACATTGGACTCCATTGTGGGTACAATTCCCATTCAGTTGAGGAGGAAACCATTTCTCCCCGAACCCATGAACCCTCCTCTGTTTGAGAGGCGTACGGCCAAGGTTTGGCGGCACTTTACCTTGTTTAAGAAGGAAGATGGTAAGATATTTTCTACATGTAAGCATTGTAATGCTAAGACCTATCGTCTTTGAGGGAACTCAAGGTACTAATAACCAAAATAAACATTTAGAGAAGTGTGAAGCTTACTTAAAAGTAAAAGCTACTCGGCACGGGGGGCATTATGATCAAAAACTTTTACGTCGTATGTTTGCTGAAGCTATTATGTGTCATGCATATCCACTTGTTGATTGTTGAGCATACTAAGCATAGAGAATTGTTGTCTTACTTGAATCCTAATGTGAAACATATTTCGGGGAATACTATGCTTAAGCATTGCACTAATCCGTTTGTTGTTCTTAAAGCTCAATTAAAGACAACTATAGGTAACTTAGAAGGAAAAGTGTGTTGTACTTGTGATTTGTGGTCTGCACTTAATAATGTTAGTTTCTTGTTTTTGATTGCTCATTGTGTTGATAACTCTTGGGTCTTTGCGTTCTAAAATTCTTATATTTAGACATTTTCTGGGTCCCACATTTTCATGTAAGATGTTACGCACATATATTAAGTCGATTGTCCAAACCGGTTTTAAGTTTATGGATAAAAGCTTGTTTTGAAGTTGCAACAAGTTGTTACATATGTTTCTTTTTCAAACATTAGGAAAGAGAGGTTTGATGTTTGTGTGAAGTATGTAAATACTTTGGTTTTCTAGTTCATTGATTGCGATGTTCGTACTCGTTGGAATTCTACCTTTCTTATGCTCCGTATGTGTTTAGAAGCTAGGGAGGTTGTAGATAGATATTGTTTACTTGAGCATGGTTTAGATGTTTCTCTAGCGATTACGAATGGGAAACTGTCCAAAATGTTTGTGATTTTCTTGAACCTTTTTATGATATTACTTGTCTTTTTTCGGTTTTGATTACCCCTTTGCCAACCTATATTTTGAGAACATTGTTTTGATTGAAAGTCTTGTTGTATGCTAAAGAAAACCCAATCGATTATATTCGTCTTATGGCTGCTCCTATGTATGAAAAATTTAACAAGTATTGGGAAAATTATTCTTTGATTCTTACTATTGCTATCATGCTTGATCCTCATTACAAGAAAACTTTGTTCATGAGTTGTATGCTCTTGTTTATTTGCCCCAACATCTTGATGGTAAGGTTAAAGAGGCGGTTGATGCCTTTCTTGAGTTGTATACGCACTATGCTTACGTTTATTCTCACTTACAATTGAGTCGACTCCAACCCTCTTCCCCTTACATCTTCTATGACTATCGGTTACGATTCATCCACTCCAAGTTTTGCAAGGACGATTGCCGCGTCCTTTTAAGAAGGCCGACCTTGGAAAGGTTGGCTACTATGTGTAACATTTGATTGATTCATGATTACTTTACGGTTTGTGATTGTTAATAGCTTTGTGATACTATTTTGTTTCTTGCTTTTTAGAGTTTTGGTGCCAATGTTTCTTTGCTAGTAGGGGTATTGAAAATGATATGGAATCGTATTTCGGTGCCCCTCATGCTCCCGACGACCAAGATGACCATTTTGATGTTTTGGCCTATTGGAAAAAGCATGTGGGAGTTTATCCTATTTTTGTCTCGGATGGCTAGAGATGTGTTGGCTATCCCCATTACATCTGTGGCCTCCCAGTCTTCATTTAGTATGGGGGCGAGAATTTTAACAAAGTATCGCACGCGTTTGCTACCCGAGAATGTTGAGGCTCTTGTTACTTGCCAAAATTAGATCTTTGGTTATTCTAAGATTGAGGATGAGGAGTCTCTTGAAGTTGTTAAAGAGGCCCAGAGCTTCTTGATATTGATTATGATGCAATTCCTTAATCTGTCTTTCTTTGTTGTTGTTTGATGGTTGTTGTTTGATGGTGGTGGTTTGATGTTTATTGTTACGGCCTTGTGTTGTTGCCTATTGAAAATGTTTGGTGATGGTTCTTTGATAGTAGTTGCTTGAAGTTTATTATTAGGGCTTGTGTTGTGGCCTATTGAAAATGTTTGATGGTGGTTCTTTGATGGTGGTCGTTTGATGGTTATTGTTACGGCCTTGTGTTGTGGCCTATTGAAAATGTTTGATGGTTGTGTTACGGGTTTGTGTTGTGTTACGGGTTTGTGTTTGTTTACGGGTTTGTGTTTGTGGGTTGGTTGTGTCTTGGGGTTTGTTTGTGTTTGGGGTTTGTTGGTGTTTTGGGGTTTGCTTGTGTTTGGGGTTGGGTTTGCTTGTGTTACAGGTTGGGTTTGTTGTGCTCGGGGTGGTTTTGTTGTGTTGTGGGTTTCCCTAAACCCAAACCCAAACCCTAGGCCCAAACCCAAACTTAGACCCCAACCCAAACCCTAGACCCCAAATCCTAGACCTAAACCCTAACCTACTGAGAATTGTTGGGTTTGGACTTTGGTTTAGTTCTATATCCTTTTGCTTAATAAATGTCCCTTACGCAAAGATCATTGGTTGTTGACTTGTTTGCGACTCTTTTTGGCTACATTTTACTTTACAAACATGTTTTGCCCTAAGTGTCACGATGTGGAGCTACTTTTCTTTTGTCTTATTGGACATCATATAAAATTGGTTTGGTATTATTTAAAAGACAAAGAATTGTGGATGCTCGTGTCACTTTTCTTTGGCTTTCTTGTGTTGTGAAGTTTGTGTTGTTAATTAGAGTCGAGTGCTCGATGATGAGGTTAACTTGTGTACACGAGAGCCATTATTGATTTTTAAAGTAAATTAAATTTTCTTATCTTTGCAATATTTACTTGTTAATTTGATACTTATAAACTGCTATTGCTATATGGTTTTTTTGGGAGTTTATTAAAAATAAATTAAATTTTCTTATCATTGCGGTATTTACTTGTTTAAAATTGGCACTTATAAAGCTGCTTTATTGCTATATGGTTTTTCTTTGGGAGTTTTTTTGGGGGTTTTGCTACCTTCGTTGGCCTTTGTTCTTTCTTTGTTGTTGGCTTGTTCTTCTTTGATGCATTCTTCTTGCCGGTGGTGGTGGTCAGTCTTTCTTCTTTTGGTGCTCTAATCTTTCTGCTTGGTGGTGGTTGTCTGTTCTTCTTTGCTCTCTATTTGGTTGATTTCGATGTTCTTCTTGTTGGTGGTCATTTTGTAATTTTTTTTACTTTAGAGTTTAAACTTACTCATTTTCATATGTACATTATTCATTTGTAAGTGTACTTTATCTTGTAAACATTATACTATTATATGAATATAAGAGTTTTCTATTTTTCCTAATTTACTTGTCTTATTCTCTCCAATATCTCTTCAAATTCAATATACTTTTCGGTTCAACTATTTAGCTTGTGCACCTTCATGGCTTCATCTTAGAATAATTTAACTACGCACCTTCAAATTCAAAATGATCGTAATGTATCAATGTGAGGCAATGGCTGCAAGACTGTGACTATACTATTAATAAGTTTAAACCTTTAAGTGCATTTTGGGAGAAACAAGAGGATGAAGGGGCAAAGGAACTATTTGTTTGGGCTATGAGGCTTATAATATTAGCCAAAGTTTTTGTTTGGGCTATGGCCTATGAGGCTTATAATATATAGCTTTACTCTTTAAATAAAAAATGGATTTGGGAAACAAATTACTAACAAATATAACAATAATTTATACATTATATAATCTTCACTTCAACATATTTACGCCTTAGTTTCATGGCAATAATTCGGTACAATGGAATAATTTTGTAACACTTTTTTTTCCCATAACATTGTTCTTTTTTTAATAGGTGATTATAACTTACTAGTTACTACTCATACATATTACATAGTTGTGATGAGAGGAAGAAAGCGGGTTGGAATGGTTTTGGGTCGAATTGTATTAGGTCGGGTTGTATTGGGTCGGAATGGTTTTGGGTCGGGTGGTAATTGGGTCGGGTGGTAAGCTGGGTTGGGTGATAAGCTGGGTTGGGTTGTATTGGGTCGGGTTGTATTGGGTCGGAATGCTTTTGGATCGGGTGGTAAGCTGGGTCGGGTGGTAATTGGGTTGGGTGATAACTTGGGTCGGTAATAACTAGGTTGGGTCACTGGCCCGGGTCCGTTGCTAAGCGGGTTGGGTCACAAGCTGGATTGGGTGATAGGTTGGGTGGGTTTAAGCCGGGTCATTCTTTGGGTGAAGTTGGGTGCGGGTTAGTTTTGGGTCGGAAACGGGTTGGGTGCGGGTCGTTGTTCACGGGTGCAGCGGCCCACGGGTCCACACGGGTCGGCCCGGTTCGGGTTGGGTTGCCAATTCCACGGGTTGAAGCCGGGCACGAGTGGGGCTGGGTCGAAATGGGTCGGCTTTCCACCCGACCACTCTCGGCTCGGAACGGGGTTGGGTGTGGGTCGGATGTGGGTTCACCCGTGGGTCGGCCCAATTTTTGACACCTCCCTAACTCCCCCCCTTCCCTTATATAATAGAGATTTGGCATTTCTTCAGAATTAGGTGCTGTTGTTGATGCCATGCTTCTATCCAATGGATCAGCTGCATGATTAATTAAGCAACAAAGTCTTAGAAGTTGTAGCTTATTGTAAGATTCAAGATTATCTTAAAACAAGGAGCTAGTCATCCTTAAACTAAAAAAGTTATCCACATCTTATATTTATATATTTTAACTCCATCTTATCTAATACTCCCTCAGTCAAGGAAAGATGCGAACACTTTGGGACACGTAGTTTAAGGTGATAAGTTGTGGTGTGGTTATCAAATGTAATTTTATTTAAAAAGTAGATGTGATAGGAGTTGGTGGGATATGTTTTATTAGAGGAGAGAGATAGTTGGGTAGCTTTTTTATTAATAAAAGGTAGAGTGTGGGCCGAAAGATGTGTAAAAGAAATAATATATTAATGGTGGGACCATGCCAAAAATGGAAGTGTTCGAACTAATTAGGGACAAACATAAAGGGAAGCTGTTCGGCCTATGCAGGACGGAGGTAGTATTTTGTATCAATCATACGTCATGGTTATTACTTAAATTAGAAAATTTATCCACATCTCACAATCATTTATTTTGCGAAAATTTGTCAAAAAAAACATTTTAAAAGTTCAATTTTGCGAAAAAAACCCTTTTAAAACATTCTTTGCAAAAAAAAACCACAAACTTAAATTTTCTTGCAAGTTAAGATAAAACCTATTACGATTTTAGGTGTGGTTTTATCTTCTTTTTAACCCCTTATTTCCATTAAGCTATGGCCTATGTCATCTCAAAAATCGCACGGGGAAAATGGGAATATGTGTCATCTCGTAAGAAAAATTAAGTTTTTGGTTTATGTTTGTAAAGAATGCTTTAAAAGGTTTTTTTTTCGCAAAATGGATTTTTTGGCAAAATTTACTTTATTTTGGGTCCGTTTTATCTATAATTGTGTATCAATCATATGTCATGGTTATTACTTATTAGTGAATTAAAAATCAAAATTGTATGTATTTTTTTATTGACATAAAAACCAACTAAGCAAATCAAATATAGAAGTACAAAATATCAAAAAACTATAAATTTTTTACCTGTTGTATACGTAGTACTCATCAAGAGTAGTGCTAAAACAGCAGGAGCAAGGAGCTTGAATGAAATCCTCGCCATTGGCTTAAAATTGCTTCGTAATTTGATCAACTTAATATGTATGCAATGAGCTAAGGCTTTTTGTTTGCTATTCCATTTCTTTGCACAAGCGTTCCTATTTATAGTGCTAAATGTTTACTCCTACTACACTCGCAAATGTTGTAAGTCGTGGATTATTAATTGAATCGCCAAAGTTGGTTGAATCACTTGAAGTTATAAAGTATGTGTTAAGTAGGTGAGCAATGATTTTACACTCTTTCTGTTTAGAAAAAATAATTCACCAACTCTCTTAATATTCAAGTAATTCAACCATTATAATGTTAATTTTAGGGTTTCGAGTGTGTAACGGAAGCAAATTAATTAAAGATGTAAAGATTGAGAAAAATAAATAGAGTTGAAAATATGGCAACAAAAATAGTAAAAGTGGACATATAATATGTTAGGCTGCAAGTGGCGGCCCAAAACCGACAACTCCACGCGAAATTAGCGGGTTTGGGTTGAGTTTTTGCTTCGATTAGTTAAATGGGTCGACTCGAACCCTGCCCGAAAGATGAATGGGTCGGGTTCGGGTCAAAAATTCGACCTGAAAAGGACCCGCCTAACTTGATTTTTAAATGGGTCAAAATCGTGTCGGGTCAACTTGTATAATCCAACCCGAATAATTACTGTTTATAAAAAAAAATAATTTGTTAGTTTTGCCCAATGCCCAGCCCTAAAGATGAAAAGATTGCCAAGCCCAAAAACAAATTCTTAACCTAAGCCTAGAATAATTTCTAATGCAGTCAGTCACTCATTCTCAGATTTCAATTTCTCACTCACCTCTCTCTCACACAGTCTTCTTCTCTTCTTCAAACATTCCACCATTCTCCATCATCAATGGCGCCGAAGCGATCCAAAACCGCCATTAAAACGAATAAGCATCAACATCAGAAGAAGATACACAAACGCAATCATTCAGACCTCAAAACCCTTGGTCATCAACTTCTCTCTTCAAGAGCTCACATCAACAACTTACCTATTCTTCTCACCTACATCTCTCCTACTTCACCTCCTTCTTACATCGTTGAATCTCTTCTCTCTCTTCAATCGTTCTTCTCCCTCCTTCATCTTCTCTGTCCTCCTTCAATGGTACCGCCGCCGTTGCTTCAGACCCCTTCGTTTACCGCACTTGGCTTCGCTTTGAAATTCGACGAACTCGACAAGACTTTGATTGTTCTCGCCGTTTCTCCTTAGTGCGAGAGACTATTCACATAAGTTTCTCGATTTTCTTTTGTGTATCGATGAAATTGCTGCAATTTATTTTTGAATTTGTTGATTTTATGTTTTACTATATTTGGCGATTCTATGAGAATTTGCCTATGTTTTTTATATAATTTTTGCAATTCTTTATCATTATTGACTGTAATTTGATAATTAGCTGAAATGCAACTCACAACTATATGTTTAGGCAATTAATGGATCAATTGACTTATACCCAAAAAAAGTTTCGGGTCAAATCAGGTCATTTTCGGGTTGACCCGAACCCAGAAATTGTCAGGTTCAGGTTGTGTTTTTCAACCTGGAAATCTTAAATAGGTCGGAGTTCGATTTGGGGGTGGCTGACCGAAATCAGGTGGCCGACCCTGAACCTGACTTCTTGATCTGATTTGAGCCTTTTACTTATTAGTATGATATTGTCGCGCGGTTTCTTTTTGAACAGGCCCCTTGAAAGAGCGTCATCTTAATGTAGTTGGTGAAATCTTATAAGCAGGTTAAGCTCCTTCTTATTTCTAGATGTGGAACTTGGGATGTATACCCAACATACTAGAAGAATGAAACCTCATAAAATTTGAAAGATCATGTAATGGATCCATTATATGGGTGGATTACCTCAAAGTATGCCCAAGCTCCTTTTTTATAGTATGGAGAATGGCGGTGAATAATGCCGGCAACTTTAAGTCTTGAGTTATGTAGAAATTTCCAACATTTGCTGCAACCATTTGGAGATTTGTGTAGAACTCATGATATTGGCCAATTGTAAGATAAATCATGAACAATCATGCTTATTGCCATTATATGAGCTCAATCCTTGAGTTAGGCGGCAAACTATAATTTGTGACTTATTTGTCAATCTTGGGCCATAATGGGATTTGGGCCATTAAACCCAACATTGTATTATATAAAAAAAGACATTATCGTCCTTGTCTAATTGAATTGGATCGGGTCGAGAAGAGCAACTAGCAAAACTAGGGGTGTTCATAATCGGGTGCCGGGCTATTCGGGGTACCATGATATGCGGGTACCCGCATGTGCGTGTATTTAGAGAATCGGCCCATGACTCGGCCCAGTGAAAATCCGGGTACCGGCGAGTCGGAGTACCTGATTTTTCCGATTCGGATCATAGGGTACCCGCTTTTATATGTTTAAAACGATCCACAATGAAGCATTTGATAGTAAAAGTTCTACTTGAGCATAATTTGCAGTGGCTTTTATGACATTCAAGAAAATTTTCTTATTATCCCTCAGAAAAAACAAATCTTGGCACTTATAGCTTGTCAAATTAACAACATAGCATAAAATTAACAGGAGAGTGAGAGTGAAAAGAAGTACAAGCATGTAAGAAGTGAGACCAAACGCTACAAATTGTACAACTCGTGAGATTACGTAGACGTCGGTTCAATTGAGAGTAAAATGGGCCAAGCCGAGTGTTTTACTCGGTGTTATTCCGACCTAAGTTTTAGAAAAAGTATTTTTCCGGAGTGCAGGAATACAGGTAACCATAAAAAGCGGACACATTGACCGAGCCCAGTATTTCCCAAAGTCGGTACCCGGCTAAATAAAATTGTAAAATCTGAAAAAATACTCGACATTTTTTTGAGTTCAACGGGTCCAGGTCTTAGGGTGGAAGCGAAGTCGAGTTTTGAACACCCTAAGCAAAAGCTGCCAAGATTCTTGTTTATTACCCATCATCTTGTCGAAAGAAGATGGTAAAGCATATGAATTAATTTCATAAAAAAGATAAAGAACAAGATGAAAACAAAGGATAATACTATCTGAGGAACTTTTTTTGTCATCAACTTAATTTACATAAATAAAATAAAATTTATTCAATACAACCTAAACAAACTACACCAATAGAGTTCATGCGAGGAACTTTTTGATATGATATAAAATTCTAACCCGTTCTTCTACAAAAATAGCACCAATAGAGTTCATGTAAGGAACTTTTAATGCATAGCCTTTTCCCTAGTTTTTCCAATTTACGCTTACTTCAATTTACATTAAGTATTGCAAAAGTCTTAAAATCTCGGTCACCAAATATTTCCAACTTTACCCTTCTTTTGTTTTCTTTTCTTTTCTTTTCCCAGACCCACCACCTCCCTGCCACAACCGGCCCACCACCCGCTCGACCCCCGCCACGCCCGTCTCGAAGCCCCGCAACCTCATCGACCCTTTCCATATTACGAAAATTTTTTTTTTTTTTGGGTCTAAGGTCGAACGTCTGGCAGGACGTTGACCCATGGCTAACGTCTCATCTGGACGTTCGGGCGCTGAGAGCAACGTTTGGCGGGAAGTTCGACCCATGGCCCGAACGTCAGACAAACATTCGGGCCATGGGTCTCACTTCTCCCGCAAGCGTTAGCCCCCGCTTTAAAAAATTTTTGAAATTTTTTTTAGTTAAAGTCGAGCCGTGCGCCGGGACGTTCGGCCCATGTGACAACGTCTAGCACGGACGTTCGGGCCATGGAATCGGCGTCCGGCAGGCTTTTGGTCCCTTCGCTGAATTAAAATCTTTTTTTTTTTTTTACGTGGTGGGTGGTGGCAAGTGGTGGCGGAGTGGCGGTGGTAGTGGGTGGTGGCGAGGGAGGTAGGTGGTGGTGGGTGGTGGCCGGTGGTGGCGGGGGGTGGTGAGTGGTGGAAAAAGAGAAGAGGGTAAAATAGTAAAGTCGAAAGTGAGGCGGGCGATTTTAAGTAATTCTTGGGCGATGTTTAACAATCCCTTTACGCAAGGACGATCATTCTCTACGCCTGACAAAAATTAGGAAAAATTTATTTGAATAAGCCAACCTTTCTCTGTTCGACTTTTAACCATCCCACATTTGAGTATTTCGAAAATATGCAACCTTTGTTTCCCATCTCTACTTTTAATAGGCAAAATCACCTTCAACCTATTGGACGAGGTGACCTTACCTTTTACATTAAATTTTCTTTCTTTTTAATTGAAAAAAAAAAGAGAAAAAAAAACAACCTTGACCCCCGCCCAAACCAACTGCACTTGGCCTTGCCCGTTTGTCTACATCACCACCGGGAAAGGCTCCAAAATATTGTTAATTTATTTTTTTTTTTTTTAAAAATAAAGAAAAACTACCTTACCAAGCTGGCCCACCACCCGGCCCACCCCCTCTAAAACCACCTCTCCTCCCCACTTCCAAAACCTTGCTCCAGCCCCGCGCCCCCAGGCTCAACAACCCTCTCCCTCCCCGCCCGAAATCACCCACTCCACTAGGAAATCCGGAATTTTAGGTGCATGTTGAGTGGAGGAAGGTGGCGTTGCAGCGGTGGTCTTTGACGTTTCCAACCTTAGGGATAGAAGGGAGGCGTTTCTAACAATGGTGATTTTGAGGTTATTTCAGGTGAGAAGGGGAGGGTTGTTTAGAAATTGGTGAAAGGAGGATTGTTTGGAGATAGGGGAAGGGAGGGGTTTTTCCAAGGTGGTTTCGAGGGAGGGCGGGAAGGAGGTGGTTTCGGGGGGTGGGAAGGTTAGATCTTCAGTTTCAAGGGAGGGGAAGAAATTTGGGCAAGTGGGGCTAAATTTGTGGGTGGTGGAGGGAGGGGTTGGGGTGGTGGCGGGGAGTGGAGTCGGGTGGGGTGGGGGATGTAGGGAGGGTTTTTTCTTTTTAATTTAGG